>VWYI01027285.1:0-127011 GCA_013399455.1 Anthoscopus minutus
GGAGCACTACTGCAAAGCAACTTAAAGAGGCTCTTATGTGTTTGAATGGTAGTTTCATTCCCAATTCTGCATTCTGTGCCAAGTTCCCCAGCTGCTTAACCCTGCTTGCAGGCTCCTGAGCTCCAACTGGAACCAAATGCAGACGTTCTTGTAAGGAGAGTCTGATTCTTCTCCAGATATGACTGTGGGCCATGAACAGCCTACTCTNACTGTGGGCCATGAACAGCCTCCTCTAATGTGTCCTGACAGTCCTTCCTGGTGTGGCTCAGAGCATGTGTGAAATGCTGTCAGCAACAAACTGGTTGGTTTGTTTACTGGCTGGTAAACCAAATATTAGCCTTACTCGGGGCTTTGCCACAGAATCACAGAATGGCTGAATTTAGAAGTGACCTCTAGTGGACCATCTGGTTCAAACCTATGATCAAGCAGGGCCACCTAGAGCTGACTGTCCAGGACCATGTCCAGATGGCATTGGAGTACTCCAAAGGGGAAGGATGGAGCCTCCTGTATTTCAGTTTGTGCCCATTGCCTTTGGTCCTGTCAGTTAGAGGGGATAGAGTAGCCCACAGGGAGTCAACTAGGTGGAAGCCAACCCATGTATTTCATTCCAGTTTCCCACTGCAGTGTGTGGCACAGGACCATACCTCTCAAAATCTTAGGTTCATTTCAGGGAAAGAAAGGTGAGAGTGTTGCAGCAGAAGTGTCTTTAGCAAATGACATAAAATGCATCAGTCACCTCTGGATGCAAGGTTTGGCATCTGCCATGTCTCTTATACCAAAAGTGTAAAGTATCATCATCAGTCAATTTGACAAGATATTTTCTTCCCAAATTTAGCCTTCAAACTCGTAAGTCTCTGCAACAAGTGTCACATGATGGCAGCAGTAAGGCTGCAGCAAAGCCAATGCTGCTGTGCTTTTACTGACACCAAGCCTGTGGTATCAAAACTTGTGCAACCGGTAACATGCAGCCACAAATGCAGCTTGCCATGTGAGCAAGATAAACATCCAGAAAAGCAACTGTAGGGTTGCTGGGCCATAAAGAGAGAAGGAGACAGGAGCAAAACCTTACCCAGGTGCAGTGCTGATAATTGCATCCACTCAAGGAGAGAATCCTGCACATATGGGTCCAGATTTTTAACCCCCATCAAAAAAAGCAGCTCTGTTGAGATTAACACAGCGCTGCTTCACACTGTGGAGGGATTTCCCTATTGGCATAAATCAGCCTTCAGAAATACAGGCTCTTATTTATTTTGCTGACTCCTGCCCCAAATACAACTGTTATTTTAGCAGAGCCCTGCCTATCCCTCTGGGGAGCTGCATGGTCCTATACCATTAAAAAACACATGAGCAATTACTGCTGCAGTGGGAAAAGAAAGATGCAAAAGAATATTTGAAAGCTTCCACAAAACAAAAATTCATATCCAGACAAACCATAACCACTATTTAAACCACCTTACTTATAGTTGAATTACAGCACACCAATGTTTTATGCCTGGGAAGTGTGAGGGAGAGTTCTATACTGTGGAATTTTGTGAGACATAACCAGAATGAGGAAAATAGCTCTGCTCAATAACTGTATGAAAATAACCACAGCAGGAATCTACCATTAATAAAGTTCAGTTAGAAACACATCTCTCGGATTGCTCAGGGTTACTTCTCTTTCAATTTTCTTGTTAGTTTTTTGAAATATAACTATCTTCTATCAAAACTTCACACAAACAAAACTTTTCCTCAGACCAGTGATTCTTATATTGCTCAAGACCAGTATGTCTGCTCTGCTGAGATCAAATGATGTCAAGGAAGATGAAGCCCAAATCTCCAGGAGATAAATCATTCACTACACTTCAATATAGGAACAGGTTTCTGAGCATATAGTCAAAATTACATCATTCAGAGAATGCAAGACTAATGGCACAAAATTAGACCAAAGGCTCCCCTAGTTCAGTATCCTCTGTTCAACAGTAGGAGAACATAAGTACTATTTCAGGAAGGACTACAAAAAGCAGAATAAATTCTGGGTGATCTTTTCCTGAAATAATCTTGTAGCTTCAAACCTAAGTAATACCTTTAAAGAACTGACATAAGGGGTGAATGTAGAGCATTTTTTTATTATGTTCCATAGCCACAAATTTATTTCTTCTCTGAATTTGTTCAGGCTTGATCTTGGCCTCCTCAAAACCCCTGTGGTACTGTATTTCAATTATGTGCTGGGGGGAAAGGTGCTGTTTTGAGGTGGTATTAAAACAAATTTATTGGAGCTTATAAATTCACTGGGTGTCCTTTACTTCCCATGTTGCAAGAAATAATGAGTAGTCATTTCCTATCCACTTTCTGTGCTCCACATATCTTCTGTAGATCCAGATAACATCTCCTGCTTTTTTTTTTGCCAAGCTAATGAAACCGTTGAGTACTTCCTTTTGTATAAACCACTCAATACCTTAAATCACACTTGCACTCCTTCTCTGTAGTCTTTCTACAGTAGTTCTTTGCAACAATCGAGGTTGAAAATGCACTAGGAATTTGTACAGTAGTACAATGATGGTTACTGTCCTATTTTCTCAGTAACTTTTAACATTCCCTTTGACTTTTTCATCTCTGTGCAACACTGAGCTGATGTTTTGTAAAGGTGGGTGACTGGAGACTAACACTATTTATTATTAGACTAAATATTATGAACAATGGAAAAGGTGGAATATTAGAGAGGAAAAAGAAACTACAGTAGGAAAGGTGTCAAGACAAGAGATTATTACAAAAGGAAGTAACAGGAAGAACATTTTGTACAAACTGTTTACACAATACCGTATCTTTAAAAACCTAGTATTTAAAGGTGGCTGATTAATGGTGGTGACTAATTAGCTGTTGTTACTTCTGTAATGAGGTTTAAATTTTTCTTGCTTAATGAATGAAAATAAGTCCGAAATATATTTTACTGGGAAAGTGATATACAAGCAATGCAGAGCATGAGTGAGCAAAATCATAATGTTTTCTAAACTACCAACAGTAAGCCATGAAATAAAAATTTTAAATATTTCAGAGATGCTTATTAATTTAGTAAAAAATCCCCCACTTTCCCAGCGCAGATCCCAGAGGAGAAGTTGAGAAAGAAAGGCAAAACAAAAGCACATGCAAAACCAGTACTTCAGCTAAACATTAAGCTTTGAAGGAATACATTTCAACCACACAGTGCTGGACCTACAACATCATCCATGCAGACGCTGAATTTTGAAACAGATCAGCCCTTTTTCCTTACTGTCTGGAACATGCCTTTGCTTTCTTGCTGGAACTTTCAAAATAAATGGCTTGAAGGTCTCTCTGTTGATCATGTCCAGGGCTCAAATTTTTCCTCATATTAATCTAACACGCTCATTCTCCTCACTGTTTTGTGTAAATTCTAAAATATCTCCTTAGGAAATCTAAAAATGGCCTCCACACTGAACTGGAATACTAGAGCAGAAGAGAGGGCTATTTTTCCACAAAAGTAGAATTAACATTTACAGGCTCATAGCTATTTTATTGACAGCAGACATCTCAGAACACACATGATGTGCCACCTAGATTTATAGGGAACACAGATATGCACAGAAAATTGAATTTGAACCTTTCCTTCTCAAGCCTGTAGGGAATGAGACAAGATGCAGCAGACAAATAGGAAGGCTTCAGGCAGAAGAACAGAAATAATGCTAGGAAAGTGTTGGAATGAGAAAGAATGGCAAATACTTACCAGGAAACTCCAAAAAGAGACTTTTCACAGACACATACAAGTTGAAGCAAAACAAACTACAGTGCTGAACTCAACAGCCCAATTGCTGCCCAGTGCATCAGTCTAAATGAAGGCAATGCTACTTGATGGATGACAGTGGACTCCACAGCTCTTGACAGCTTTGGAGAGGAGAACTGAAATTGCAGGGAGATGTTCTGAATATGGGAGTTATCATTGGTATTGGTCTTGTTTGCTTTTGTAGCTGGCTTTGCAGTCTCTGCATACTTAAAAATCTCTACAAATTCTTTTGCTGACTTTTAAGAATTCATCGGGTCAGAGGGAAAAGTCAGAAGTTTGGCCATAAAATCTAGAATTAAGCAGCTACAAATGTGCAGCAAATGAAAAATTTAGACACTGGGCAAAATATTAAATATTTAAAATATATTAAATATCTACAAATATCTACTAATTATATAATTTTGTAATTATATCAGTTCTTTAGATTGTGTTAACTGCAACTACTCTGCACTAAGACAGACCTTAAAATACAAAGTAATTTCAATCCCAAACATTGTTCATCTATCTTTTTTAGCATTTCATAAAACTTGCAGACTCCTTTGTTTTTTTGTCCCTTCCAGCAGATCCTGACAAGATAGAGCATGGCCGTTGGAATAATATGCCTGTCAATTGTAGCCTAATTCTCATTTAGAAACAAAACAAAATAGCAATCCATTGTCTTAATTTAGAATGAAACCTAAACAAATAATTTCAGAGACTCAAGAATGGTTTGTCAGGTTTTCCATTCATTTTTTATTTCAAAGTTCTTTGTTTTCTTTTCAGTGAGAAACAAAACATAGAAATGATGGAACGAATCTTCCTCTTCCCCCAATAATTCTGGTCTACTTTTTCAAGACTAAGAGGAAGGAGCAAAAAAAAGATCAGCCAAACTTTTGGATGCTTACAAGAATTAAACTACCAAGACTTTAAAGAGGGGCCAGTGTCAGAGCAGTGCGAAAGAATTTGGACTTCTCTGATACGCTCTTTCTTTGTTGCGACAAAAGGAGCAGACAAGGATGTGGGCTATTCTTTTTTGGTTTTTTGTCAGCTTTTCTTCTGTTTGTTATATTGTCTTGAAGAAAGATAAACAAAGACAAGTCAAGTATGAATTTCAGGGCACTTCCTGAAGAGCTCTGTGTTCAAACTTGCATCCTATGTATCATCAAAAAACTGCTTTCCACTTCTACACGTCTGTGTCTGTTAATCCACCCACACTGCAGTCCTATAAGATCATACACATTAATGTCAGTCAAAATTCTACTCCTTCCAGTTATATGTCAATCACAGTTACTCCCTGTCTACCCTGGGTGGCTGTCAATCTGTTACCAGGGCAGAATCACTCTCTTACTCCAAGAATTTATGCCTTTCGTCACGACAGTAGAACAGAAATATCCATTGCTAATAACAGGTGTTAGCAGCATAGAGCCATGCAATGGTCTGGGTTGGAAGGGTCCTGGCCCTGACATACTCAAGGGTTATTTACCATTTCTTCAATTGTATTTTATTTCTCATCATTCTCCTTTCAAGCAAGTTACTTTTATTGTAGCATAGGAAAAAAAAAAGCCTTATTTCCCTGTTCAACTGCTGTCAGCAGTGCACTAATAAACCCAATCTCTTGAAACAACTGGTGACTTGCTGTAGATTTTAAGCTTTTTCTGTAAACAGAGATAAACATCTCAAATATTACATGCTTGGATACTAGCTGTGTGTGTTATCAGCCAGTACATAAGCAGAGGAACCTGTTACCAATTTCTGTTTTTACTCTTAAAAATCAAACCAACTCCAAGGGGCATTAACTAGAATTTCACTTTATGAAAACACACAAAAATTGACTGACTTCACTGAGTCAATATCCCTCATTTCACATGAAGGCTTGGCCTACCATTTCAACAGAGTTAAGAGATACCAGACCTGTCTCTGCATGACTTCAGATATACTTCACAGACATGTGATGAAGTTTCCTTATCAGGTATGGATCTCCTGATAAAGACTATATTCCTGTCCTTAGCTACTGGAGATGCTCTGGGTGTGACTACACAGTGTCTTCTCTCACTCCAGATGTGCCTAGCCCTTTCATAGCCTATTACACAATAGTGCAGTGCAGCTCATTTACTTTCATTCTTAAGGGCATTAACAGAAAGGATATGCTAAAACACAAGGCATTAATAAGAAGCACCATCAACAGCAGTAAAACTGTCAACTGGATTAAAGACAGCCATCTTAAAATTTAGCTTTTCAATAGCTGCTATCGAAAAGCATTACAAATATTCTATAATATTTTTTTTAAGTATGAAAGGTGCCCTTTAGTTAATCAGGCCTACTAAATAGGTCCTCTTTTTGGTTTAAAGGTGATCAGAGAAGCCTGTGAGTGGTCACTGAAGGGTGCTGTCTTCTTGCTCAAACTACATAAATGAGGATCAGCTGTAGTTGCAGTAGAAACACTGGTGATATTACTACATGCTGCAAGAGAAACAACCTACTCCTCCTGAGACCTTGTTGCAGAGGAGAGAAAGAAATAGTCAAAATTTTTGTCTGTGTTAGATATCTATGTCTCATCAGCCATTTCTCATGGCTACACAGGCAATCATCTCCTGTATTAAGCATTTCACAAACACTGACACTTGGGCCAACTGGTTCATTACACACTGATACCAGTCAAATTACATCGCAATTTGCAGCTACCTTGCCCTTCTTCCTCCTCTCACAACTTAAAATGGATGAAATTATATTCTTATAACAATCAGAGTGACTTGTATATGAACATGCATTGTGTCATTTATCATTTCTGTATTTCTTTCTCATGTGAGCAGAAATCTTCCACTCCCACAAGATCATCAAACTGTTTTGCCAGGAGCTGTGCAGAAGAACGGCCACTGGTGGTTAACAATGCTGTCAATGGTGCCTGGAGCAAACAGACCTCTTTGCTTGTCCACAGGCATCCTTTACCTTTACACTTTCCAGCTTCTATGTCCAAAAGCTTATCAGTTTTTATCATATTACAAAGTAGAGGACAATACACTGAAGTATTGTTCATGAAACTCAGCCTCTAGAGGCATCCAATACACCATGGGGGCATTTTCCAAAGATAATGAAGACTGGTTTTGGGAAGGATGCGTAGCAGGGGAACTTTTTTGGAAGCAGTCATAGGGAGAGAGGAACACAGGACAGAAAAACAGAATCAAAAATCAGAGCCAACTAACATGAAAGGGGATTTAAGGCCAGTATGTCTGAAAGGAAAATTCTTGTGTTTACTGAGAATAAATTATTGTTAATGCTTTTAAGATCAGTTTTGCATAGTGTTAGCATAATGGAAGCAGTCCCTGAAACTGAGTTTTCTGTATATGGATTTCTAACAGCTGACATGAGCTTAAAATATCTTTTTATGTAGGAGCAGTTCAACTTCTCCCCAATATGTTCTGTGCTTTCCCTCCTTCTACTTCACTGGGAAATCAGTCATCTTCTTTGAGGATAGTCCACCTCTGCCTCCTGCTGCCTTATCTCCTGCATCTCCAGTCAAAGTCATCTGGAACATCACCATTGGGGCAACCAGGAGATGGTTTGGACAATAAATGAAGGCATAGGGTGAAAGAAGTATTTGTAGTGGGAACTAGTCAACTATCAAGAGACCAATTTTCATGGCAAAATGAATGCTTGTTTCCTTAGAGATGAAAAAGGAGGAGGAGTCAGATGAAGGAAATCTCAGTGATTAGAAACTGAATTGCATTTAGAACTTTTTATGTATTCAGTGGGATTTCTGTAATTGTTTACATTTATAATGAAGACATGAAATTGAAGATAAGAAACTGAAGGCATAGCTTAGCTGTAAAATTGGTTTTAGGTATGTGTACAGGAAATGTATACAGAAGAAAAAAATCCTATTGAATTTTATTCTGTTCCTCTGACTATAAAAACATAGGAGAATGTGTTACTATTAATTGTGCATAAAAAGAAGGCTGTAAATTTCTTTCCAAAAAGTCTGTGAAAAAACTGTGGGTGTAGGTGGTGGTGCTGCAATGACAAAAAGGTTCATTTTTACTCCTGTTAATGCAATAAGTCATCACAAAAGCTGCTGCAGTAAAAACCAGTTAAAGAACCAAAAGAATGGGAAAAGCTTAACTATACATAGCTCTGCAGTCCCCCTGTATTTATCCTGAAGAGAGAAATAATCTTTCTATCATATTTCTATCATAGAAAGTCTTCAATAAATAAATTGAATTGAATGCAGGAAATTGTCAGTCTGTTCTATATACTGTTCCTTATCTCTGTTATTGTCAAGCTGACTGTATCACATACAGATTCCTGCCCTCATCATGCAAGAAAACCATACAACAGAATTTAGCCAGAGGAAAGGATTCAACCTAAATAACCCAACAACTTAATAAAAAAAATGCAGAGCACTAACAGGTCATCTGCATTAATTATACTTCTCCCCATATATCTCCCATACCCCAAATTTTATATGTTGCCATCACTTGGTATTAATTTCAAACTGGATCATCAATCTCACATACTACCAGTTATATTATCAGCACGTAGAAAACAAACAGCTATGCATCTGACTGCTGGATACACACTCACTTGGCAATAAGCTCGATTACATCAAGACATTGTCTTCTCCAAACCGTTTGTTACTGTCTTTTTGGTGGAGATTATTACCTGTACACTTGAAACTTGCAAAACAAAATATATGAATACTTTTCATATGTTTCAGTGTGAAGCCAGCTCATTAGCTTAAGGAAGTGATGGTGTTTTGAAGCAATTTAGCTGATGTATGAATATCCACACTTGAAATGGGAAAAAGTGTTTTTGAGTCATTAGAAATAGGGAGATTTTAAAATTATCGTCATTCTTTAATGTTAGAACATGTATTTTGGCAGGTTGTTATAAACTAGGTTATTGGTCTTGATTTTCCATCCTGATTTTCACCAAACCTCTTTTCTGTACATTTTGTTCCTGATTGCCACTATGGCAGGAAAGCAAAAACTCCAGGAAAAAAGCCAGTGATGAGGAAAGTAATTTATTTAAATAATGACTTGTCCTGTGGTAGCACTTAGAGACTTCTATGAGGTCTTCATTTTGCTATGAAGCATGATTTAAAAATCAGTCTTTGAAAAGCATAATTTTGTTTTGTGAGAAGGCAACAGGCAAATCATGAGGAGAGGAAGGGAGAGAATGACACGATTTTGATTAGGCTCATGAACAGCAGAATTGTCTGTGGCTGCCTGAACAGTTCTTGCCTGTGTTGCAGCATACTGCTGAGTACCTAATTTCATTGCTAGAAACAACAACAGTACAAACAAGAATAGTTCTAGTTCTGTCAGGTTTTCTGTGCTGACAAAATGGTGGAAAACTAGCATTGCTTTCATTTAAAGTCATTCTAGCTTTGCAAATGCAGCCCCCAATGCCATTCTTTCCTGCGCAACCTAATAACTGCTGTGTGTATTTCCTTACAAATGTGATCTGAGAACCTCAGCTATATCCCTTAAGAACAGAGAAAGGTATACTTCAATTTTTAATAAGCAGCTGCCACCTGAAATTGGTGCAAGCTGCTTAGCTCCAGATAAAGCTACAGCAGTTAAACCACAGTTAAAACCTCAAAGAGAGAATGGCTGAGAATCAGAAGCACATCCAAAAAACCTGCAGATTTAATTGACTCTCCTGATACACTGTAAGCAAGGTATGACTACGGTCATAGAAAATGTAAGTAATCTTTATTTTGTTTTCTAGATCTTTCTGCACTTTGAAAACGAAATTAGTTGCGTTGCTCACGTTTAACCATGCTGGAAGTTTTCTACCTGCAGTGCATTGCAGTAAAATTCAAGGCTGGCCTCTTTAACAAAATAAAAAACAGGTTATAAATGAAACCATTACATTTCCCAGGGGTAACTTTTAAAACAGATCTAGCGGCTTACTTTTGCCTTTCTCTGGCACCGGCTGCCACTAGAAAGTCTCCAGACCACAAGTTGCCCTGCCTTAAATTATCTATAGCAGAACACTTGAGTTTTACCTTCTTTCAAACTGCATTGCCCTTAAAGAAAACCCACCATGAGCACAGGAGACAGTCCCCAAACATGATACAGAGATGACATTTTTTTATCACTTATGACTAAAGCGGAGACTTTTCTGCCTCTATTTTTTCCCCAGCATCTTCAGTTGTTGCTCTGTAAAAACAGCCCCGGGTTTGCCTTGAGTAGGCAACTCTCTGAAGGGAGGAACAGCCCTGAAGCATGGGCCTTGGAACAGAGCTGCAGTGAGAAGTCATTTCTTCAGCTGCTTTTAGAGATGCAATTTTTTTCATGTGCCAGTACACTAAAGAGGTAATTCTGTGTTTGAATATCAGATTTCTACCCACTGCAAGCTGGGACAAGTCAGACCTGCAGCCTTTCCTATAATATTCTGCTCAGATTCAGCATGGGAAAATTATGGTAGTCAGACCACTGGCCCGGTCTTCCAAGCTTTCTCCTAGAACAGACAAGTTAGATGCTACAAGTGCTGCTTTCTTCAAGGTGGGCAGTGACAGCAAGATTTTTCTCATCTTCAAACTGGCCGAGAAACTTGACTTTTCTCTGACTTAAACCAGTTTCAGCTACTGAAACTTATAGTCTAAACCAACCCAGTGTCTTACCATTCTCCTTGACCTAGTTATACTCTGGGACTCTTTTCTTTTTTGAAAAGTTGCCATGGATTTGTTGAAAATTTTGGCTTTACTGGAACATCAGGGAGATTTGAGTATGCAATTTTTTCTTAATTAATTTTCCCAGCCCATGAGACATGAAGGATGCTTGAAGATGACATCAGATTCATTGACCCTTGTCTAAGATGCACCAAAGCTTCTTGCAGCCTTAAGAGCAATAAAAAACAACTTTGAGACACTCAGGCACTAACTAGAACACTATACTGCAGTAGTGCAGCAAAAAGAGAACTGCATAAAGCAAAATTTTACTGCTTTTAGTTTTGCTATGTCTCCTTTCTGGCACCCAGCCCATTTCTAAGCTCTGTCACAATAATTTCTGAGTTAGCTTTCCTTGATGTCAGAGTAGCAGCTGAGCAATTAATTCTTCTTTATTTCATTTTGAAAATGGAAAAAGATGACTAGCAAACTCTTCAGCTACATTATAGGCAGCTTTTGCAAGCAAAGTAGTGAGATCTACTTTGTAGATCTGTTTTCTGTTTAGATAAAACAGAATATATTTTTAAGAGGTAAAGAAAACAAGTGTTTTTTAAACATTAACTCCCTAGCAGTGTAAGTGCAGTGAGTTGCTCTGACACTTGTACTATGAAGCATTTCAAAGAATTAAATAATTTCCAGGTACCTTTGACAGACAGAACTGAAAATAACTGTCTAAACTGTCAAATACTTCCATCATCAGTGTTGGGACTAAAGATGCATTTTCAGATCACATCCCCAGCACTGTGCTTCTCTGAGAAAGACTCTCCTCAGTTACACCTTTCTGTTCCTAATATAAAAAAGAAGGTCTAAAATGACTGTTGAACAAGACTGAACAGCTAAAGACAGAGCCAAGCCTTCCTTCAATTTTAACAGGCCTGTTAAAAGCAGAGATCTGGTCTGCAGAGAGTGTTTGTTCATCCTGCTGACTTCCTGTGGGTTCTGCAGCAGGGTGCAATGCAGGGTGTCCTCAGCTGCTGCCAGGGCAGGGCGAGTTCACCAAGGGCAGTGCTGCACAGACGAGCTCATGAGGATGCAGGAGCAGCAGTGCTACATCCACAGATGGCTGACTCGAAGCTAAAGAGCCCTGCTCTTTCCATGCCACCTCCTCTGCACAGCTCTGTCTGTTCTGGCTGTGAGCCAGTCATGAGGAAGCAATTAGAGCAGTGCATGAAATCCAAATGTGAGTCTTGTCTCTGTAATCTCTGTCCTTGCTTACTGAATTCTTGCTACACAAATGGCTGGCCACTGAACAGACATGACTCCTAAAATACATTTGACATCATGGATTATAGAAAATCATCACTAGCTAAGGATCTTGCAGTCACAGAAAGATCATTGAGCACAGATAAATCCTATTCTTTTTCCCAGTGAAAAAGGGCTGGTATTAGGGTCACATGAACAATTTTCCCAAGCTGTTTCTGCATGCAGAGCAAAAGTACTTTATTTTGATCCAAACCAAGTTTCTTAAAAAAAAAACAAAAAAAACTTTAAAAGTTCAATTCAAACCAAAATCAACATTTTTTTTTCTTTGTTCTGGGCATCTTTGACCAAAATTAAAGCAAAGGCAGGGAGCTATTATGAACCTTAACAAATGTGTTAAGTTAAGCTTTCACAACTAAAACACGGTTCAGGACATAACTACAGTTATCCCACTTCCCAGATTAGTGCTAGGCAATTCACCCCCAGTTTTTGGCTCACTGAAGATTTCAACTGTCCCATGCAAAGCAGAAAAATCAAAGCAGGAAATTTCTGAAGCATTTTTTGTGTGCTAATCTCATAGAGCCTCTCCCTCATGTCTAGGATTCCCTTGTGGGTTTGGTAGGTCTCTTTGGGCAAGAAAAGGAATTTTCTTTTCTTGGGTGATCCTGGGTGAAAATGGAAAACACTAGTTCCTTCAAATTCCCTGCCCAGAAAATTCAGTGTTAACCCTCAAGTTGTTTTGTAAAGATAAAATGAAGTACTGAACAAAAAGTCACCAAACGTTTATCTCTGTACTCACTAGACAGCAAGATGTCACCAAAGAGGAAAAGTACCCAGGAGCTAACATTTGCAGTGTATACTGTCAGGGAGATTAATTTCATGACCTGTGGGAAAACACAGTAATTTATGCCAGTAGGCACCCAGCTTTGTGTTCCAATAGTAAGACTATTTTAAGGAGTAATTTTTATTCCTGGTCACAGATAAGTAAGTTGTGGCGGGCTTCTCCTGTCTGTCACAATACCATCTACACCTTGCGGCTGGTTTCAGCTATTGCTCCCCTCACACGTCAGTGTATGACCCTTTCTTACCCCTGTAGATCATGGTCACTGACTTCTGCATTATTAGAACATCTGGATCATTTTTTCCTAGCACCTGTGATGTGCACAACACCAACCTCCAATATTAACCACACTGCTACAAAGACCGTGCTTCTGTTCAGCTTGAAGAGGTGTGAGCAACTGATTTGTCACTTACTACCTCAGAACTGGAGCCTCTTTATTGGAGTTTCTAATCCCTTGGCTACTAGAGGGCTTTGCATGGTCAGATGGCTGATTTGGTGGGCAGGAAGCTACTTAAGCAATCCAGTGAGTCTTGCCTTCCACCCTTGTCTGTGAATAAAGACAAACTGGCAATGACTTTGACCTTTCTGTTGACACCTCACACATCACTGAAGAACTTCACTATATTACAGTGCGGAGGGTTTGCATTTTCATTTATTCAGCCTAAGGTAGACAGCTCTGGACACTTCAGAAGCTGCCAGGAGACTTTGCTGAAGCCTCATAGCACCTGCAATAACTGCAAGGGCTGTTTGAGCACGGGGCTTGACTTTGGGGCCCACGTGGGAGCAGCACTCAAGCAGGAGGTGATGGCAACATAGCAGTTCCAGGGAAAGAGGCAACACTGGGAGGTCTTTGCCCAGAGAAGGGAGGGCCCTGCGTGGGCAAGATGGCAGAGTGTTATTTACAACACTTTCACACTCCTGGCTTGTGATAGACAAACAAACCTGTGCTTCTCACAAGTGGGGAGCATGTGAATGTACTTGAAAAGAGCCTCTGAGGCTTCACGTGCAGAGAAAGGCTGAAAGCAGCTGTCCCTGGGCCTGCTGTGAGCAATAGGTAAGCTCCAAACCCCTTCTGGTCACAGAGCAGCAGGTTTTACCCAGCTCTTCCTGACTGTTCCAGCCTAAGAGACCTTCTCTAATGAGAGAGACAAAAGACTTTTTCAGTGGGAGCTCCTGCATACCTTTGAAACAAGTTAATCTTCCCTCTGTTATTTGTTTCCTGTTCCAAGAAGAGGATATTGCTTGAATATCTTCAAGTAATTAGATGCTTTTCTTTCCTGATACCACAAAATACACCTCTCTCCTGCCTGGCTGTATACTACACATTCTGTTAAAAAGGGTATATGCTCACTCCTATAAACACTTTTTTTTGCGTTGCTTTTACAGCCTATAATTGCTTTCCAAGTCCCACTTTGCTGGCTTATGCTCCTGCCTTTAACTGAAACTGAACACACATCATTTTGATAGCCCACTAATCTTCCACTGCAGCACTGTCCACTGAGTCCCAAAAAGATAATAATACTTCTTGTGTTTTTGGTTTATGCTGAATACACTTTGCCAAAATTAAATTCCTGCCAAACAACAGAATCTGTCAGAACCACAGCTATTCTTCTAAAGGCAAGGGATTGGCTTTTTTGTTTTTCATAACATAAACAGCTGTGCATATGAAGGCCTTTTTGTATGGACTCTGCCTTTTCCATTTTCTCCATTATCTTTTCTTACAGAGCTTTGAACTTTAAGAAACTGCCCAACCTTTTCTTAGCAATGAGACGCTAATTTTTTAAGTACCTGTTGCACATAAGAAGTGTAGCAGAGCAGTTTTTTCTCTACAGATGTACATTTGAACCTGTCTAGCTGTCTCGCTCAACCCAAATATAATCAACATCTCAAGGACACGATCTATATATGGGCTACTAAACTTCTCCCTTTAACCATAAGTTTTGGTTCTCTGATATCTTTTTCATGGCCTTGAAACTTTACTGCTGCAAGGTTTTTCATGAAGGACATCAAGCGGTAGCCAAAAATAGGGATTGCCTCCTGAAACCACTTACAACCCACCCTCAGATCTCCTAGACTTTCCATCTTTGTGCAAATGTAATACTTTTCAGATTTCTTGTACATGGTTTCATAACTGAGTTTTACTATTTGAGTTGAAACTATTTAATACATCTAGTGCTTCAAACCCAGCTATTGTCAGAAAATAAAGATCTATTCTGATTGCCTTCTGTTTCTGGCATCCATTGCTTGCAGCAATAAAGTTCTGTTTTAATTCTTTCCAACTGTCTTCCATAATTCTAGGGAAAAAAGAATAATCGTCTCAGATGAGGCTTTTAATGGTGCCATTTTTCCATTTGGGGAATTTTAAAATTTCACTTAACTCCTAGTACTATTGTCACTCAGCTGTCATTTAACATCTAATACAGATCTGCTTTGTTGAGTCTCTGATTAGAATTGCATACCCTGAGCTGCTGCACAAGAGAAGTGACCTAACTGTTTCAGGTGGCTGGGCCAGAGCTTCTAATTCACTAAAATATCAGGGCTAGAAGGCAGCATAAAGAATGGCAGAATACTCTGCCATTCCCCCTCTCCTGTCCACATTTTGAATCACCCAAAACAAATGCACTGAGCCCTAATACTTAAGGTTTAGTGTGCTGATTAAAACACACCTTTTGTTCTTTTTGAGAAGATTTGCAGAAAAACAAAGTGAATGGTAGTTGAATTCCTCTAGGTGCCCCTTACCCCTGCAATCCTGCTATGGAAGCCTAAAACTAGATGCCTAAATATTTATACAAAATCAGGAATAAATGGACCATGACTTTTCAGGAGTGCCTGGCAGACACTGGCTCACCCTGGTGCCACGTGAATGCTGTGATCAGTGCTGCAGTGCAGGTCTCAGGCTGTATCCCAGAGCTGGTCTCCTGCACAATCTCATCCTTGGATTTTGAGATCACAGCACACCCTGGCTCCTTCCTGCCAGGCATATAAAAAGGACCAGACACATTCTCATCTAAATGTGCAGCTTGGGCAGGGGTCTGGGCAGACAAAGCTATGCTGTGGAGCCCACCTGCCTCAGCTTTGACAGAAATGCTGAGTTCAAGCACTGCCAGAACTCTTGAAAGTCAAAGAGTCTCTTGAAAATCCACAGAAGAATTTAGCACCCCAACTTCCAAGCATCTGATCTTTAACAGCCTTGATATTTTCCCAGTAGGCCTGCTCCCCTGCTTGCAGGTGACAACTGCCATCTCCCTTTGAGGACAAAGTTCAGGACAGTCCTCCACAAAAGCTGTAGCCAGCCCTTCACATACAACCTGCTTTTTTTTTACAGAATTGCAGAAGCTTCTCTGATAGCACATTTGCCTGCTGAACTGTCTTTGCTGTTCTCTAATATCAAAGGAAATGAGTGTTTGGGGGGAGGGAGAAGGTTGAAGATGGAGGAGAAAGGAAGGAAACAAAATGAAGGTGAATAATCAAAGCTGCCTTTTCTGATATCAGATGCTCTGTAGGAAAGTTTTGGGTGGGTAGGCCTGTAGATACACTACAACATACTAACGTAAGAACTAGAGTCCAGTGAAGAACTACAAGAGGATCAGCACCTATGACACTTCTCAGACAGAACTCTGCTTTGAAAAGGTTATACTCATCCACTTCACACCGTGTTCACTCCATGTTAGAAAGCCAGAAGGCAGCCACTGGCATTGATGTATTGTTACCAGCTGGAAGACCCTTGGATGTGCTTTCTGCTGAAGCATACAGGTCCAGAGTGAAAACATCTACCCTAATTTAAGATGCTTAAAGCTTTTTCAAAATGTGTAGATTTGTACAGTTATTTCATATCTTTTCATTACTGGAGGGACATCATTGTCTCATCTTTGTGTAAGAGGTGAAAGATAGAGAAAAGAGAGAATTAAAAAACCCTGTCTCAAATGAGATGTCTGGTAGGACATTTGCAGATATTGTTAAAGGACAACATCTCTACCTTTAAATCAGTTCATTAAGCAATTCAAATTCCCCACCATATCAACTGTTTAGTACTACAAGCAATTACTACACTGGCCTTTCTATTATCTCAGAGCTCTATTTCTTTCAGCAATATAATTATTGAAGGCAAGACTTTCTTCACTTGCACA
Source organism: Anthoscopus minutus (assembly GCA_013399455.1). Classification (NCBI taxonomy): domain Eukaryota; kingdom Metazoa; phylum Chordata; class Aves; order Passeriformes; family Paridae; genus Anthoscopus; species Anthoscopus minutus. The sequence goes on from VWYI01027285.1 coordinate 16,596, forward strand.
TTTTCAAATCAAGAGATAAACTTTTTTTTTTTTTAATCCCTAGTCATCCTTGCTGGCTCTGCTTTGTAATCTTTAATGGGATATGGCATATCAGGCTACTGGAGAAATTGCTTACAGAGACAATCTGTGAAAAAATCTAGCTTTCTGAAAGCAAGCTCCGGTTAGCAGCTCCTGAAGAAAAAACACTGTGTGTGCCTGTAATGAAAGTAAATCAGCAATCAAGGGGAAACGACAGTTCAGGTCTGTCCAAGCCACAGGTGCAGGGACTCACATGGCATCAGCTTGTGCAGCCCAGAATTACATTGCTGCTATTAGAAGAAACTCCACAGGATCACTTGTCATCTCCTGCATGACAAATTGAGTTGTCTTCCCATACAGGACTATTTCTCATCATTCTAAAGAGGCCTTGATTTGAATATAAGCTCTAAGTCACGTGTAAATTTGTGCTTGGTACTTCTGTAGTCAGAGCACTCCATGAACACCATCAAACTGTGCCACAGAAGATGCAGCTTTGCTGTTGCAGTGATGCATAAAGTGACAAGGGATATTCTGGGTTTATAGATGCCAGTGGAAGGTCTGAGAAACTCTTTGCATTGGGATCCTCTGCACATCAGCCATGACAACCTTGTACCTCTTACAATACCTGTGTTAGTCAAGAAAAAGTAACTGAGAGAACCTAGTAAGGGAGAGAAGCTACATCAACAGACTTCCTATCATTCAAATGAAAGGAGGAAAAAATGCCAGCATATGCTATATGGCTTTTGGATTTCTGCAGATGGTACCTTCTGTTGCACAGTTGAAAAAAAAAAAAGGACTTAATTTTTACACAGGTCCTACAAAATTTGCACGCATCCCTTGTATGCCGAGTAGGAGAAGGTATGCTTACTCCTCTTTTTAATTTCCCACACTTGCCCTGCATACCTACAGCTGCACATTGTTTTATTCCTGTCATGGTGAGACAGCACAATACTGTGGGGCAGCCTCTGGCTTTTTACATGGCTCTTTAGTCTTTTCATGCAAGCAGCTTCCAATGATTCTTGCTTCCAGTACATGCTGGAAATCTCTGCTACCTTTCCTTCTCCACATGGCTCTGAGTTTGCCAATGATCACATTTAAGACCATTTGGTGCCAGCAGCTAACTTCTAGGGCTGCTCAGTGAGTGTGCTGTATCAATGTGGGATGAGTGGGTGGAATGTTTTCTGCTGTTTTACTTTTTGGGGGAAAATAGAACTAATCTGGTAGTTTTAACAGTTGTGCTGTCACTGGTACGGATACAGTGATGATGTATAAATTTTTCAGTCCTGAGAAGACCTTCATCAGCAACAGCAAGATTGCTCATTAGATTTCACAGCATACTCACTTCAACTGCATTCTGTGCATCTGTGGTACAGTCAACTGATTTAGGACATTACTTATACATACAACACATCTTCTTTGACTTCAAGCTTTGATGTTCGTGGCTTAGTTTATAAACAAACAGGAGCCTGAATCTTGTCATTTTACTTCATTGTTAATACGTAACACTCTGTACTCTGGATGGAACTTAGTGTGTTGAAGCTAATTGCTCCATTAAGAACCACAACAGAATATTCTGAAAATTTTTTGAAGCAAGAGGCTGGGCAAAATAAATTTTATTGATTTATTTTAGTTTATAACTTCCAAACTGTGATGGGTATTTTTTTTCATGCCAAATGTTTCTGTAAATCACATATATTATGATGTATTAAAGTATTTACAACTTGATAGTTCAAATTAAAACGAGTTATATAACTAAACAAAAGTTTCCATGCCACTCCACAGTGCATAACATTAATTAGCAAAAAAATATATTTTGCACTTCCAGTAATGACAGGTCCCTTCACATATGCAAAGGCAGCCAGTGTTCAGGGCTAACTGTGGGTGGACAAAAAATGTGCCATTTTAAAATGCTTTCAGAGAGGGCCTTGGAATTACCTTCTCAAAGGACAGAACAAACATGTGAGGCATGAGATCTTCCTTAACACTGAAATATTTCGCACAAAGTTTCAAGGCTATTGTCTAGAGGAGCAGAGAATATATTTTCTTCAGGAAATAATAATAAAGCATATTCTGTGATCCCATGGGTGCATAAAAATCCTACAATGAATGCTTTCACCGGGAAAAACCAACTCTGAATGACTTTCAACGTTCTCCTGGGATTCAGTTCACCTAATGTCTTTAAGTCAGTAACACATGGCATAAATGCCACTATACTTATTAAGAGAGTTATTTTTCCTGAAGTTTCTGGAAACGTTCATTACTCTCTGTTATAAAAAAAAGAACTGAAATCAGCTGTTACCCCTGTTGTCTAACCAAGACTAGCAGACCTGTTTGTTTCAAACAATCACAGGATGATGAATCATGAAGAAATTCCTGTTTTCAGAAGCTGCAGATTAATTTGCAATAATTTGATCACTTCAGCTCACTTCCTAGGGCATTGATCATAAAATCCCACAGTAGTGACACCATGCAAGTACTTATTTTTCTCTCTCTGAAATATACAAGGAAAATCTTTTTTCAGCAAATCAGGCGCTGCATTGGAACACCATAATGGCAATACTGGTTCAACAGAAAATGAATAATGATTAATAAAGTTTTATTATACAGATACTGGATTGCAGCCCTGTGGAAATCATCTACTTTGTTGATGAAGTGAGTTAAAGTTTCACTTTTTTTTCCCCCCCAAATGCCATTGCAAGAAAGCTTTCTCATAGTTTTGCTGGTCAGAAGCTATTAGCACCAAACGATCCTCTGATCCTATTAAAAGTGATTGTCTGGGAACATCTTAATCCACTGTGCATGGATAAAATTTACCTTATCTTGACAGTGGCTTACTGATACTGAATAATAAAAATCAACTTCAACAGTTACAAAGTATTTATAAAAAGCATTCAAATGATAAAAAACAATGTGTTTTTCAGGAGTATTCTACCACTCACTTCATAGTTGTATTTGATTTATTTCTTACCATTCTCCCTGAGCTAGTGAGAGTTAAATAAAATTGCTAGGAGATTCCTATCCTCTAAACTGTATTTACAGTTTTCCTGTAACAAAGAAACCCTCACTGTTCTCCTGGACATAAATTTTGCACAGTTCTGTCCTGGCTCAAATGTAATGAAGCCATCAGGGTCTTCCTGGCTGTAACTAAGTTATAAGAAGCAAAACCTCCAGTCTCTGTAAACACCAACCATTTAGCAGGAGAATAAGACAGTCTAATCCATGGCAATTTAGCTATGTTAAATGCAGCTGTTTTATCATATTTTTTTAAATTCAGTAATAAAAGAAAATCCCAAGGAGTGCTAAATCATTCTCAACTTCATCAGAATTCACTAAAGAGAACCTTTTTTAGCTGTACTGCCTTGTTTCAGAAAGAACCAAGAGTGCTGGCATGATAAACTGCAATTGCCTTCATGTCACCCCACACTTAATTTTTCCAAATTGATTTATACTGAGAAGCTGCAACAATTATCCAAACACAATGTTTCCTGTATTGTTATGGATTGTCAAGGCATGTTGGAGAATGATGTGTGCCACTACTGCACTATATATTTTTTTTCTTTTACTTACCTGTTTCATCACTATTGCTACTTGTACATAAGTTTTTTGCAACAGGGCTCTTTAGACTATACAGCTATCTGAATACATTTCAAGCCTTTCCAACCTGTTGAACTGTACCATAACTGACAAGACTTACATAATTTAATTTATTAGGTAAGGAGATAGCCTTCAAATAATTTACCTAGTTGAACTAGAAAATTCACTCTCCTAAATTTCTGAACATGTAGAGGCTTAGTGCAATATCCCTTTCTGATGTCAGTCAATAGCATTCATTCACCTCTCTCTTTTTCATAAAATTGCATAAAATTTCTATTGATAGGACTGGAGTTGGAATGAGTCAATAATATGTGGGGAGCAATGATTCATTTTTGTCTCATTTAGTATATTTTACTTTCCTCCTCTGGGGCCAGTGTCTTTCTGGCTGGAAGTCTGTCATGCAGTTTTATTCCTGTTGCACATTTCACATCACACAAACTCCTAAGTGACCTTAATATGCTTCATTGGAGAAGACCAAAAAGAGGCTTGGGTCACTCACAAGGCCACCTGGGTTCACCTTAGTATTTAGAAATGAGTCCTTGGCAGTCACTGTGTGTGTGTAGGGGGAAGGGAGTGACATCATTAGTTTACTAATAGGTACTATTAGTACCATATAGTTTATCAGCAGGTCAGGCTTTATCCTCTGATCACCTCAGTCATGATTCAACAACATTTTTTTAAATTTCAGACCAATCATATCAGTGACGAAACAAGACTCTACGGAGTTTAATATCTTAGAATGCAGAACTCATTCTGAATGCATAGAATAAGCATAAATTTAAGATTATAGCCATGTAAACTCTATATCCTGAATAGTTAAGATCATTTAGCAGTGAATATTTACAGATGAGATACCCTCTCCCAATTTAAGTACATCAGAAGAACTGTCCTGTGAACTGCAATATTAAATAACATTTTTTTAGGTAATCCAGCACCAGAATAACAAAACAGAAACTCTTTTTGATTCCTGATGTTCTATTAATGGAAAATAAACCCATATTTAGCAACTTATATTTATGCGCAATTTGCTATAGTGATTGCTGTTCATTTCAGTTTCCCTTAAATTATTCTAAAGAGCTACTTGATGACAGTCACTTTTTCCCCAGTTGTGGCATGGCACAGCTGGAGCAGAGACTTGCTGTAGGAATCTCAAGTCTTCCTCCTCCAGAAACACAGAGGAATTCAACAAGAACTTCAGCTAAGATTCTTTAAAAAAGTAACCCGCCATGGCACAACAGTGCTCAAATGATCAAGTAATAGGCAAAAGAGAAGGGCAAAAGGGGAGTTTTTTAGTAGAAAGGGGTCACCCAAAAAGTAATTTTGGAATCTCCACTGGGATATGTCCCACTCATCATATACAGAAGTGATCTAGGAAAAAACCATATCATGTAATGACAGACTTTTCTGAGAAGTATAAATTAATTAGATTACTAAAGACAAAGATTGACCACAGAGAGCAGCCAAAATACTGCACAGAAGTGTTATAAAAAGGCAGAGGGGGTGCAGTGTAGATAAAGCACCCTGGATGAGGAAAACGAACAACTTTACATACACTGTGAGTAGTTTTCACAATCACCCCTTTGAAGCAAGGGCTTATCATCATAAGAGAACTGTGAAAACATCACTTCATTGCTCATTAGTGGCCAGAAAGCAAATTTAATGGCATAACCAAACAGGAAAGGAATAGAGACCAAAGGGGGTCATCATAATGCACCTGCACGCATTTATGGTGTGCCCACATTTTCGCAGTGCATCGCGTTCTGATGTGTCATTCTCCCCGCCCCAAACTATCCCCAGAGCCATGTAACAGAACTGTGAAAGCTATAGAGAGGCATCAGACCCCACATGTAAAATACTAAGTAAGGAATGACTTGAATACAAAAGCAAACAGGAGTGACATTAAAAAAGCCCCAGCCTTTTCAGTAAGGCATAGATGATCTGTGGAACTCCTTGCCAAAGGTTGTTATGAACACCAGAAGTTTACCTAGATGCAAAAAGTGACAGAACATATGTGTGAGAAAAAAACCTAATCAGTATCACCATATCTAAAAGTACCACCTCTATCTGAGAAAGTCCCTGAGCAGTAATGGCGCTGTCTGGCTGTCTGGTTTCTCAGGTCAGATATTCTTCTGGCACAATCCCATTTGCAGATTACATTGAAATACAGGGTCATTTTTGTGTTGAGACACACTGTGACCCACTTGATTAAAACATCCCCCACAACACTTCTGTGACACATTCTCTTTCTGTGACATAATTTTCTTTTGCTGCCTTGCAGGTGCCACTTCCTGCCCTTCTGAGGCAAACCAAATTGCTTCTCAAGCAGGGGGTTTAAACAGAAAATGAGATAATGTTGCCTCAAACCCAGCTTCACATGTCACCCTGAATCCTCCTCCCAAGAAACAGTTAGCAAGCAAGAGGAAAACACAATCCGTCTCACTTGATCCCTGATTGCTGCTGCCAAAAGATGTCACGATTTCCATCAAAACCCAAAGTCAGGGATCTTTCTCCATACAGTAGCAAAGCTTCTGTGCAGACTATCTAGCTTATTCCCTTCAATGCCTCTCAATCTCTGGAAACACTACAATGAACAAAGCAATTCTGAAGCCAGCTCCTTCCTCTTGGGACAGTGTGCAGGCATCTGGCAAATCTCTCTATCTTTCTCCAAGGCAAGGGGAGTTTACACAGTCAATGCTACATGGATTTCTTAAATCTGTCCACTCCCAGTCTACTTCCTAGGGCTTGCTGGATGAGAATTCTCTGCTAGCTCAGCTAAGAACATTAGCCCTTCACAGTTTAGTGTTTGTTATCAGCATCACCTTTTGCTCTGTATGTAATTCTTACTGTCTCCCCAGGTGAGTACAATATTGAATATGCTAAGTTTTTTCAAGGCATTTAGGGCTGTCCAGGGTTTAATTAATCATTATAATTTAAATAATTATTTTTCAACAGTAGGTCTTTTTAGTAAAGGCTAAAATCTAATAATGAAAATTATTAACAATAATCTTTAACAGAGCATTTCAAAATCAGGCAAGGCATTTTTGTGCATTCACTTAGATGGTTTTAACTCTGTGCAGAGGCTCTGGCTTACCAATCACAAACTCAAACCTCTTCAGTTACTGATACCACATGAGCAGCTTCACTGGGGACACAACAAGCCCTTCCTTGCCCCAGACTCCTCTGCCTTGGGGGAATTCAACCCTTACAGTTATTTCTAGACATTAAAGATTGAAAATGTTCAAAATGATAGTTTTTTATTTGGCAAAGAGATGTTCTTAGATTGACATGAAAACAAAAAATGCCTTTGTTTTGTTAACTGAGCTCAGGAACTGTCTCTTGCTTTCTCCTTGCCACACCACTGGGGAATGGCAGTGGCACTCAGAGCTGCTGGAGGAGAGTGCACTCTGCCAGATAAATTTTCATATCCTCCACATGGCTGTTCTGCAGCATACAGAATATCATTTCAGAGCATCCTAGGGAGAGTGGCCACTCTGAAGATGCTGAAAGATGTACTCTATTCCAGCAGAGAGGCATTACTGCCTTCAAGAACATTCTCTATATACCCAGAATAAAAGTGAAGCCATTACCATAGAAGAGAACAGAAGCTTTTGTCTCAAATCAACTGTTTAAAAAAAAAAAAAGAAAATAAAAAAAAGCATCCTGTATCATTACTGGCACTTGGAAGTACACAGTCTAAAGGCCAATACTGCTTGCTGGAAAAGCCCAATGTAACAGTTTAAATCCACATCTATCTGAAATATTTTTGAAATTAAGAAATTGATTTCTATTTAAAGTATGAATATTATTTTCATTGGCATAATATTATAATAAAAATGGTTAACATAATCTCACAAAATGATTGCATCTGATCTGATTTTTCATGCAAGTCAGACCAAAGCCTTGTTATGCGCCAGTAACTCACACCAGCATGTTACAGTGTGACAAGGGCAGATCACTGCCACAAGGACTCTTGTCATGTCTCCTAGTGAAAAGGAGCCACAAAACTTTTCTAAAAGAGACATCATTGCATTCCTTCACAGACAGAGAATTACACCTGTTTCAGACACACTCCTGCAACCCAAAGAAGAAATATTCCAAACAGTAATAAATGACTGAAGGGTTATTTCAAGCCAGCATAATTAATTAGCTAAGAGGCTGAACACATCCCCAGCTGGCCCTAGGAGGTAGAGGAATGATATAAAGGTGGTGTTCCCACTAGCACAGTTAGTCCTCAGTGTAATCTCGTCACTGGGTTGCAAGGCATTGCTCATAGGAGTAGTATAGGAGATAAAACTCGCAGGTGGAGAGGAAATCAAATGTGACTCCTGAAGCCAGCAGCTGCTCTGCCTGTAAATCTGCACCTTGATATGCTACTGTTTAGTACGCTGTGGGCTGGGTAAGCACTTTCTGGGACACAGGTGATGCCAACATCAAGCCTGAGACTGTGCCAAGGTCAGCATGGCACACTGTGACAAGTGAGATTATTGTGCCTAGACTTTCTGAAGATTTTTTAATTTTTTTTTTTTTCTGTAGGTGAATGGGAAACAGAAACAGGCACTTTTGCTGACAGCAGCTCCCATTTAACTCTCAACCCTCTTTCTCTTATTCTGATACCCTCAGGCTTCCCTTAAGACATGAAAGTTTCATTGCTCTCCAGTGACAGGCCCTCAATCCCACAGCTGTCATCCGTTGGTGGAGCAGCTCTACCTCTGTCAAATCGCACACTCCACTTTGCAGATTACAAAACTCCATCTGAAGGAGCTTGTGAGAGCTCCCTCCTTCCACTGAGAGGAATAGGTCCAAGGTTTCTGCTGAAACCACTGCTGGTGTGTTGTCTAAAGCTCTTTATAAGATATGACCCCTATGGAAAGTATGTCTGATGAGGATTTGGCCTCCCGTCTCCCCTCTCCCTGAACAAAAAGATGCCCAAAATAAATCCAAGTAATGCTCAGTTACAGGGCAGGACACGGGGATCTAATGATACACAAAAGATGAAAAGCAAACAAGCACAAAGGTAATTATCCTGATTCTGGCCCCCTCATTTCATTCTCTATTAAAGCAACAAGACAGATGCGGTTTTGCAAAAAAAAAAAAAACAACCCCACAGCCAGACAGTTCTGCAGCACACACAGTTTCCCTCTTCTCATATAAAACTACTGGCAAATATTTTTGCTCAAAATTAATCTTTCTCCATGACCCAATTTCTACCTCCTCCACAATTTAGGATATTTTGGCAGATGCCTGTAATTTTTATGAATTAAAGTAAATGTCAGAAGGAAAGCTGCTCCTCCCATTCCTCTCAAAGAGCTGGAAATAAAACCCCATTTCTAAGGTTATAAAGCACAACTCTCCATTTTGGAAAATTGCTAGAACAAGTTTTCTTAGCAGCTCCACCTTAAGAAATGTTTCCAGAAGAGTTTCTGAATTCCCTCAAACTAAATTAAAGACCAACACAAGCTAGATCCCAATATCATTTTTGCAAATGCTTTTTCCCATAGCAGTCTCAGGCTGCACATTCATTTTAACACCAGTGCCTTAATATTTTATACCTCTTCAGATAGATTTGTAACCACAGAATTCTTGAAACAGAATTTTTAAAGCCAAGCTGGTTGCAAGCTGAGCTAACTGTATTGCATTGATCCCAAATCTCAGGAAGGGCAAGGAAAGAAAATTCTTTCATGGTTGGAGGTGCCAAGCTACAGAAACAGGTGTAACTTCATACCCATTCTTAGGAGTCTCATAGGGTAGAGATGGACCTTCTCTCATCAGCCCCACTTTTTTCTTTTTTCTAGTTCTCCTCCAAGACAGTTATTGCTCCACAGAATGCAAGGAAGATGGCCTCCCCGAACTGGACAAGAAGGTTGTATATCTTAAGTCTTTGTCTCTTACAAGCAGCAGTTTTGTCACTTTCTGAAATCCATAGCAGTCCCTTTCTGATGCTTGCAAATTATTCCCATGGTCTGACTTCAGCTCCTTTTTAATATGAGGGATAAAAGACAGCAATGGGGAAAGGAGTAAATGTTGACATACATGTTTCCCCAGACAGTGTGATGGGTCAGAAGGGCACCGAGCCAACCAAGCATTACAGCTCTGCAAGTTACTTGGGGTTTTCTTCCCCTCTGTCCTTAATATAGTAAACCCTATTTACAGCTCTTGATTTGGAGCTCTTAGAGGAACTGACCAGTTTGGGGTTCCTCATGACACTATAGTGGGACAAATTATTAGAGCAATGGCATATCTTTTTTTCTACATAACTGTAATAGAACATACATAACTTCTAAATACTTTTAAAGAACAAAGATCACATTTTGAAATATAACATATTTTGAAATTCTCATTTCATTCTCATGGGCTACAACTTCTGAAAAAAACTTCAGTGAGTCTGCAATACCCGATGAACACTTCTAGTCTGAAGATTAATTACGTTAATGGTCTAAGCAAAACTAATCTCCTCTAACCCAGACAAATTAGTGTTTCTGCGTGGCTCATTAATCCCTGCTTCTTCATCTGAAGAGGCCATGTTGCGTAGTACCAATATATGCAAAAGAACAGCATGCTAGGAATATCTCAGATTGGAAGTGCTGAAAACAGTAGAAGCATTACCCAGTTTGATCTAGATATCTATGGTAGCATTTTGTGCTCATTCCACCTTTCATTTATCTATAACTCCCCCTGCCAGTTTAAAGAAGCCTGGAGTATACCAGCAAATGCTGTGATCTTCTGCAGTCCCATTGAGAATAGAAACAGAAATGTAATGAAAAGCTATGTAATCCACATTTCATCAGAGAAAGCAGCTGCCACCATGACAAAGGAGGAACGAACCAACATCTGTAAATTTAATGACCTTGCCACTGACATTCATTCATTTATAACAGTTAAGGATTGTACTGCTGATGGACTTTCATGTGTGGTTTCAGTAAAAGAAGACAACTGAAGAAACACTTTCTTAACCCCTTTCAGTCTTTCTTCAGAAGCTGGGCTGTCCTGTCCCTGCTAGCTCACCCAGGTACAGCTCCTTGAGTGAAGCAGCAGCCCAGCGCTGAGCTTGGGTTCACCTCCAGCCAACTGCAGCCTACATTGTGCCAGTGTACACTGAGAATGTGCCTAGCTTATGCTCCTCAGCTGTCAGTACCAAAGTAACAAGCATGAGACAACTGAAGGTGCTGCTAGGATAGTGCAAAAGTTACAATATAATTAGGTTAAAGTTGTGGTAATTCTCAATTTATAATGACTTTACTCCTCTCTCAAAGTGTTTGATCCCTGAGGCCTGCAATCCTCAGTGTGGGTGCCAGTGCTTGCAAATCAATTGTTACTGTCAGATATTCTATTGATTCCTGTGGTGCAGTGCCTGTGAGCAGCAAAAGCAAAAATGCCAATTCCAATCACTAAGCAAAACAGAAGATTTCTTTGTGATTAGATAACAAGAAGATCACCACTAGCTGCATTCCGGGGAAGAAAAAAAATATCAAATGCCCTTAATATGTAAAGAGGACAGAAAGTCCTATAGATTACTACACTAGATGTATCCAGCCACCTTGTTCGTTTTCCCACATTGTTGAAATAAATGACAAATATACACATAAAGAAAAAAAATACATACACATACAATTATGCCATAACATACCCATCTGAATATATTCAGACCAGGGAAAGAAGTATAACAGGGTGATTTTCCCTTGAGCTGCCCTGTGCTACACAAATTTTGGTGGATCAATGACATTCTTTTGATGCCCTCCATCATCCTCATCTCCATGTTATCATTGGCATAACTGAATTCAGCCTGACAAAGCACTTCCATGTGTGGGAAGTTATCTCATTGTATACCCTGGAGAGGAGTGCAGCTGAAAGAATAGGCCTGAGTACAACACAGCTGGGTGTCCTTTGGCAAAGAGGAGAACCATATCTAAATCTTCAGGCCTTTGCTGTGTGCTGGTTTGACATTAGTTAATATTGGGGAGGAAGGAAGGGAAAACATCTACGGAAATAGTTCTCCTGAAAGAGGCTCTTGGGAGCTTCAGAAAGAGCCAATAGATGTCCAGTTCTGAGAACTGACAGCTTTGTAAGCCATTGAGAATCAGAATCCACCCCCGTGAACACCCATTTTAAAGCCCGGGAAACTCTGAACTTGCTCTCTTTGGCTTCCGGCTTCTGAAGGTGTCGGGGCTGTGAGGGGGGAGGGAAAGAGGCCCGGCCTGGTTCCAGCGTGGCCTGGCGGGGCCTGGCCGGGCTGGGCCGCTTCCCCAACCCCAGCGGCTCTCGGGCGGGCTGAGAGGGCAGAGGAGCCCCTCCAGCCGGAGCGGGGTCCAGGCTCTGCCTCCGGCCACCCTCGCCTCTGGCTGTGCCGAGCCGAGATTCCCCTGGGCCGTGCCGGGCCGGGCCCTGCAGCTCCCGGACGGGGATGGGAGGCCAGAGCGCTCCCCCCCACCTCCCCCTTTTGTTTTCGTCGCGGCTTTCTCCAGCGGCTGCGGAGCAGAGAGAGAGAGAAGCTCAGCTCCACTGCAATCCATCACCGTGACTGCTCAGCCACTGCCAGCCTGAGTGAAAGCCTGCCAGTGCACAGATGAGACTCACAGGCCACGATTCCTTCCTTGGGTGAGAGAAAACCAGAGGGTGACAACATGAACAGAACCGGGTCAGTTGGGAAAGAGTTTAAGTATCGGAATGAGGAGAGAGGGAATGAGGAGATGTCTTAGAATTGGGACTGAAAGTTCTTTTGGTAACACCATGGAGATGGACTATAATAACTACAGCATTTCCTTTAATTCATGAGAGAAAACAAATATGGGGAGATGGTGACCTGTTCAGTGTGAATTTGACCAGAGGCAACAGATGACCAGAGGCAGCAGATTTTTTGAAGAAGCAGTGGTGCTCTGAGAAGGGAAAAAAGACTTGTGTTTTTTAGAGATGAAGATGATTGTAGAAACTAGTAAAGTGAGTCTTTTTCCTTTGAACAGCCCATCTTTAAAAATGACACCCCATAAGTTGACAATGACCCATTGACTCAATTGTGAAAATGGGAGGAGTTTCACAACAGCAGAGTTTTTCTAAACCGGGCAGCTGCTGTTTTGTGAAGATGCAAAGCCACAAGAAAACTGTTCTTGTGAACATATCTCCAAAGTGTTGAAAAAGAAAACTCTTCGCCCTATGCGAATTGAAGAATTATTGTAGAAGTGATAACTGATTTAAAAATCCCAGATCTTGTTCTATGTTGTCAAGTAGAAAAGAAAAAGGTGGGCAAGGAGAGAAGTGTTTCATTTTAATTTCAGAAAAGTTTCATTTTAATTTTTTCCTTTTCATTTTGTTTTTTTAGTTTTGTTAATAAACTTTCCTTATAGTCTAAGTTTGAGCCTGTTTTTTCCTTTCTTCTAAAATCGTATCTCACAATAGAAAATAAGTAAGTGTACTAGTGAGTTTAGCTAGTTCTAAACGCACAACATGCTGTCACCCTCTCAAAGGGCAACCCACACTAGAAGAATCACACTATTTCCTGGCAAGCAGCTGAAGAAAAATACATTTTTTTCCCCACCATGTTTTGTCTGCTCTTCCCACTGACATTTTTTCAGCCCTGGCTGTGCCAACAAGGATGACTCTTCCCTTAGGAACCCTCTTTCCTAATGCCTGGCCTCAAAGAACTGTGATGCACCATGCAACACTGCTGTAATGAGCTTCAGCCAGCTGCAATAATGCAGCCCCAGAGGAGGGGCGGCAGCAGCACACACTGGGACAAAGCCTCCCTGCCTAGGGCCCAGAGGTCACTGATATGTGCAGCTGGGGCACAGGGGCTGTTCACTCCCTGCTCCTCTGGGCCTGCAGCCGGGACGCAATGGCCGCCCACACAGGCCTGGCTTGCGCAGAGGTGACACCGGGACACCTGCGTCTCCGTGCCCTCCTCGCAGATATTTCCTGCTTCTGGCTTGATCTACCTGGGGTACACCTGCCTGGGCTGCAGCTGGGCTCCCTGCCACTGCCCAGAGAAACCTCAGCTGCGTGTCGGCGGGCACACTGGGGGCCGTGCTGGAGTCACCCATGGGTGACTGGCCAGGGCCCTCCAGAAGCAGTGTGTGGGCAAGGAACAGAACACAGACACTGCAGTGGGAACGTCCTCTTGCTTCTTGACGTGGGGACATCTGCAGTCCCTGGCCTTGGCTCACATGTCATACCACAAAACTGCTCTTGCATCTAAACTGTAGTTCTGGTGTGAGTGGGCTAAGCAGCAAGATCCAAGGAAGGCTGCAGGGCATTATGCAGGGAAGAAGACCCACTTAACTTCATGTTTTCTGCTGGAAGGGGAAGTAGGGAAAGCAAGAGAAAAGGAGGCTGGATAAGCTTCGGCTCTTATTAAGAGAAAAAATACTCCAGGCTGCTTTCAGCAGCTTCTGATTCAGCTCAGAGCACGGCTGCAGGGGACACAAAGCAGTGCTGTGAAGGGCAACATCTGAGGCACAAGAGATACAGAATACAATCTATACATCCTTATACTTTCTCTTACTCTACATTCCCCTAGCCTTCTTTCTTCATTTTAGTCAATATATTTCCGGCTAGAAGCTGGTGCATAAGAGGAAAAGGAGAATTAATTATTTTCCCCCTGCAGTTTGGCTTCCTCTTAAAAAATAAAATTGCTTTTTTGATCTAGCAACATCAACAACATACACTGTTAATAACACACATAGGGAAAAACATCATTTTCATGCAATTTTAGACCCTTGTGCTGGTCCTTGTACCACTGTAGAGTTGTTGAAGAATTGTTTTACAGAGTTGAAGCTATTTTTGAGATTTTTAAAGAGAAAGGAACATTTTCCTGATTCCACTTTGTAGAAATACTATGTGCAGGAAATTAGTTTAGACATCTAGAGAAATCTGTGATTAGACATTTATTTTTCCATTGAATGTAAACCTGGGCTAAGGTTGTTTACAAACTCCACTACTTCTTGGGCAGAGCACAGCAGTCCCCTGTCAAGGGAGAAGGGCTCAGCAAGAGCTGCTCAAGTTCACAGGTAGTGCTAGGAGAACACATAACCAGCTTGGACCCAAGTGTTCACCTACTGGAATTTTACATTTTCTGTCTGCAAAGAGTGCAGCTGGAACAACTGCTGGCTCTGTAAAACAAGAGGCAGAGCTTATATGATTTGGGAATATCACTCCCTCTTCCACAACCCAGCACCACCTGCCTAAGGAATAATTTTTGGATAAGGTCTTGAAGGAGGCTTTGCTGCTGTCCAGAGTTTGCCCTGTGGAAAGCTAAGCAGGTAAGGATGAAAAAAATTAGGTAAGTGTCAGATGCTCTGAAAAATCCTAACTTTAAGGTCTGCAGCAAGTATTACAAAAATTTGAAGAGGCCTTGACAAAAGCTTAAAAAACCCCATTTCCTAAGTTGATCTGAAGTCACGCTTCATGTTAGTGTATCATCGATGATTCCTGCAAAACTGAACTTCTAGGCCAAGTTGCTTTTCAGATAGAGACTTAGAAGGAAGCATTTGCAAAAAGCAAACAGCACAGTTGATATTAGGTTTTCCTTTCATCAAAACAGCTTTCAGTTGCCAGAAATATGGTTTATTTGCCACATGACACACAAACAAACAATCAAGAGAATGGACTTTGTTACTGAGAGGATTAGAAGGCTTCAAAATCGGATGCATATCTAGTTAAAATCGTAATCACATAGGCATCACTAATTCTCCACGCTGCATGTGCATGTACACTTGCAGTTGTGCAGTCATAAGGGCCAACTGGCTGAGAGAAATTATAAGACAATATTCCACTTTTGCAGGAATGTTTACTTCAGAGGCACGGTATGTTCTCCTGACAAGGAGAACACATGATTAGGAGTATCTCATTGCAGCTCTCCTAAAAATTGGTCTCTGACAACATCAGTTGTTTGATGGCACTTGACAGATTAGAAGCACATACAGTATTAGCAAAAGCGTAACAGTCTTTGCTAAATAATCTGGGTAGCTTTATCAATAAGAAAACACTGCAGATGCACCAAAATCTTTATACTACACACTTCACATATATGAGCAGGAATAATATTTTCAAATCCTCTCTCAGTTGTGACATTTTCGTGTAAGATGGACGTGCCTAATATTGGCGGAAAACACTTTTGCCAAGGGAAAAGGCTCTTTCTCTGATAAACTTGAGTTTTAATGGGGTGAACAATCCTCATTCATAGTGTAGTCCGCTTATCCCCATCTATATTAGTTTAACTGTTGGACATTTGGTAGTGCATTTTTAGGAGCTTCCACTTTCAAGGTCATATAGCTTGAAGCAAACCCCTTTAGGGAGACATTTGCAAGGCTGAATGAGTCAGAATTCTTGCCTAAAGACCTGCACATTTCCTGTCTGACATGTATGCATTGGTAGGTTCAAGACATACACAATATAAAGGCAAAATAGTCCACTCTGCTTTCCCAAAGTCTCTGGGAAATGCTCCATTTAGCAAGACTTGAACATATTTCCTTTAGCTGAAGGACAGCCTGAAGCCTGTGTCTACCCTAGAAGATTAGCATTTATTCTCTGGGTCCACATAGCAAATATCCTCAGTTCACGATCCTTGTGATGGCCAGACTTGCTGCACACTGTAGCACTTCATATTGATAAAATTAATATCTGCACTAGAATTCTTGAAACACTAAGAAGCAAATTTATCGACCTGATCTAAACCCAGACAAAAATTAAAATATGGTGAAAGGATGTGAATAGGATACCATTCAGGGAATGATGCAGCTTGCAACATGAAGGCTCACTGAGTAATAACATTTCTTGGGTGAATATAATAAGTTGGAGTTCAGACTGGAAGAAGATAATATAAAATTTACAAAAATTTCAAATGTCTTTTTAAAACTTATTACAGAGATGACTCAGAGCATTCTGGCATGGGTTAAGAGATGCCCCAGTCTGAACTTTGAAACCTGGCAATTGACTAAACTGCATCAAAAACTGAATAATAAAATTTCCAAACTCTAGCTCTCTGTTGTTTCATAACACCACCCATCTAGCAGTGAGCTGCCCTTGGATCATCACAGGAGATGTGTTGGCTCATCACTGGCTTGGGGAGGGGCACTGTAAGGTTTATACCTGATCCACCTGGGCAGGTTTGCCGATGACACAAAAGGAAATATTACCTTGCACACCAGAAGACACACTGATACCCTTGTGTGTAGTCAGATGAGCTCAGTCAGGGCTAGAATAACAAAGGCAAACTCCACCATGATTAGTGAATGTGTGCCTGAGCCCACTCCTCCCAAGCCAGGCTGGGAGCCTCAGCACTGCAATCCCTGGTGCTACTAGTGAAGGGAAGCATTTCCAGCTCAGATCCTTAAACTGTAAGACAGTGGCTCCAAGTCAAGAGAGTGAAACACTTCTGTACTTGTGGGAATCATTATCCACAGGGAGAACAAGCTGCTCACCATGTGACAGAGCACTGCCTGTGCCCTGTCACAGGAGCAAGGGCAACAGTGCATTCAAGTCCACTGTCTGAGCAGCACCATGGCCCTTGCTTTCAGATTCTCCAGTCTCAGGGGTGCATTGAATGGCATTCTGTCAGTAAGAATCCTCTAAGTGAAAAGAAAAATCCAGTTTCTCCTTTGCCTTGCCCTGCTGTCCTCTTCTCCCACCTGCTCAGTAATGCAGCAGGACGCTCTTTGGAGGCCAGGTGCCTCTTGGCAGCCAGTGACATGATTTACATTTCTATGGCACATTTCACACTAATGGATACCAAAGGACATTTCAAAAGGTCTTTCACAGAGAAAGTCTTATACCTGAGTTATGCTAAAACACTGCAGCACGTAAGTATTGCATACTAACCTTCTGACAAGCAGCAGAGATGAGTATTAATTAACTACAAAGGGAATTCTGGAAGGATGTGTGCAGCTTCTTACAACAGTTCTGACCACTACATCAGAACCAATATCATCCCAATTCTTACAAAGGGTGGCACAGAGGTCTCAGTAGGTACAAGATTTTCTGTCTCAGAAGACAACGTGCCCTGAGACAAAAACCATACCGAGAAACTGGAATTAGTAATAAATCCAAAATAAATGTGTTCCACTTACTGGGTCAGTCCTCAACACAACCTATCACAAACCTATCTTCCCTTCAGCACACTCTCATCAGGCTTGTAATGTCTTGTGGTGAGATCCCAACCCAGCTCAAAGCAACATGTCTGGAGGTAGAGGGCTAATCCTCTGCCAATGTACACCAACAATACGTCACTGGACTGATGAAGCTGGAGCAATTTACAGCAGCTGAGAATGTGCCACCTAAGGCAATCAAACTTAAAAGAAATATGATGACAAAGATCCTAAACATTTTCAAAACACTGCTGTCAGAACAAATCTCAGTGTACAAAACCTGTCTTTGAGAAGTTGTCAGAGACGGGTTATTCTGGTTTATTCTGTCCTTCCTGGAACACCATGCATTGTGCTCCTTTTCAGTTATTATTATTCCTGTACCCTAAAGTCCCACTGTGAGGAGTCTCTGGTATGACATCATCCCACCACTAAGCTTAAGACTGGCCAAATATTTTGCTGAGCTTTCTTTCCCTCCCTGCCTTGGTAGGTAAAACTTTGCCTTAAAACTTTTGTTTTTCATTATGTCTGTGAAATGAGGAGTTTAAAAACTGACGGAAAAACCCCAGCCTATAAAAGGCAATTAATAAAATGCACCAGCAGTCCCAAAACTGTACAGAACATTTCATTCAGCAATGCATTGAGACAGAACCTGAGCAAAGCTGCTAAATAACATGTGACAAAGCAAAACTCAGGAAAAGGCTAAATAATAACTTGTGAGTTTTAGCATCTTTTATCCAAAGTGCTTTGCAGCCATATATGCATATTATATAAGGATCATTCATCTAGCTGAAATATAGCTGGCTTCACTTCAGAACTAAGTTGTATAACTGCAGACAATAAAACTATATGGCAAAGTCAGAGAGAAGAAAATGAAAAGCAACCATTCTAGTTGGATTACAGAACAAATGCCAAGTCAGCAGGACACCACTCTTGCTAGGTGCAATTTAGGGGAACACTGAGGATTGCATTTAAACTTGTGGAGAAGATATCAGTGGCATCACTAACAACCCAGCCTTTGAGTTTACCTCTAAATGAGAATATAGTACCACTGGCAGCAAAATGTCTCTACTAGCATTAGAGAGGGCCCAGGTAATACACAGTGGGTGATCAACATTTATTTCTGAATCACTTGCATTTCCTCAAAATCTCCTCAAAGCTTAGCATCAATCACTGCAGCCTAGTGAAGATTAATATTTCTCAAGAGCCAGTATAAGCAAAGCCCAAGCACAGAACGGTGCTAACACTTCTGTTGGGCCAGGAGCACTCAGTAGTGTTTCAGAGAGGGGCCGGTCAGGCTACAGGATGTTGTTGCTTTTACTCTAAATACTGTGATTAATAGAGTGATGGGATTGAAGTCCTTCATATGCCAGTGTTATTGTGGAAAAGGTGGGGCTATATTCCCATCTGTGGATCACTTTAGCTAGTTAATGCTAGTCATTAAGGTGCATGACCCACTTTAGCTTCTGGAGCTTGAGATCTGCACAAAGGTTGCGAACAGGCCACCACACTCCTCCAAAACAACGATGGTAATTGGTGATATTCATATACAAATTTTCTGTTGAATTCTCCATCACAAAACGCATGTTACAGGCAGGAGCCTTGCTCTTAGGTGGCTCTTAATTTTCCTCACTGCCTTCAAGTGCCCAGCTCTCAAATATTTGCATCATAAGAAATTTCACATACTCAAGTGACCAGCATTTTATTCAGCATCCTTTGATGATGGATGTCTGGGGGAGTCAGCTCTGCTGAGAAGTCCTAATTCTGGTGATTTGCCATTTCAAGCCTCAAAGTGCATTGAGTTTCAAGTGGTTCCCATGTAGAGATATTCCTTTACAAATAAAGGCTCGGAACATTATTGTAATACCACCTGTGATACAGCAGAGCCTAAATGTATTCACAGAGCAAGAGTAATATCCCTGCATTGGGAGTTTCCTTTCTCTTACAATACACTGCACTTCTAATGGCCTATCACAGCACTGGCACCAGAACTCCTCTTACAGGTAGCCCCTTGCCTCTTTACACTTTCAGCAGGCTTGGAAGATTGCAGAAACATAAGACAGTAAAAACACAAAGTATTATTCATCCTTTCTCCCAGCCAGAGGTTCCCATGGCAAGCCACTTTGCATGTCCTTTTCCCAGAGAATGTTGTATAGCTAGTGGCAAGAAGTAAATGGGATACCTGGGCTGGTGTTTCATCATGACACTCCTGTCTGTTGAGGAACTGGCTCACAGTGAGGCACGGGCCCTGCTGAAGCAGGATCACTTTCTGCCACCTTCGTCTCTGTCCTTGCCTCCTCCAGCCTCACAGCACAATTACAGGACAGCTGCAGGTATATTTGCCCTCTTTCCTTTACACAGTCTGTTTCTCCTCCTCATTCACAGATATATCAATAAGATGACTGTTTTCTGTGGTTAAAATTATATCCTCAGACAATTTAAGCCTGTAGTCAAAGTAGATTTGACTAGTCTGAATTCACCTTTGTAGAATAAATAGGAACATGGAAAGGTGCTGGAATAAGAGCTTCCACAATCAAAGACTGGAGATCTCCAGCCATGTCTTGAGAGACTTAATCTGGAAATAAGAGAACCCTTCCAATTCAAGGCAGAACAACTGCTGTGTGACTCACCTCCAAGTCCTCTTATAATTTCCCGTCTCCATGTTGGTTTTCTTGTTCCTAAAAGCCATCCCTTTCCAAGCTATTTACTATGGCACACCATCCTGAACACAGAAATGTGTCCTCAACCAAGGAGCTTACTGGGACAGACATGAGTCAGTCAGCACCAACTGATAAGGAATAATTCAATACAGTCTATTCTGCACTCTCTGGCCCTGGGACACTAATCCAGAGGCTAATAAAGCAGTAATCCCTTGCTGATCCGCAGGCTCTGTTTCCTACATCATTACTCGAGGTTATATCTGCTCTCACCACCCTAAATCTCCCTTCCCTCCCTTCTCCCCCACCTTGCATTGATCTCACTAGTGTGGCATCATTACAGCCACCCTTCAGGACCCACGAATGGAGCCACTGATACTCAGTTATTTCAGCCTTCCCTCCTGAATTGCTGCTACTCCAAAGCACAGGCTATTTGATTTGCTTTTTGAGCTAGTGGGGTTTAGCTTGTCTCAGAAATATCCCTGGTACCCCAGCATGGAAGCTGTTTCTGGTTCCCAGAGAGCTGCTGAGAGACAGTAAAACAAAGGGTTTAAGAAAAGATCTCCAAAAAGTGTTCCCCCCGCCTTTCCAGGCACCCCAACCTGCCCCTGAAGGGGAGATGTACAAATTATCCAACCCAAGGTCCTGGTTGCAACCTTGTAAACTCCATTTACTCTGTTACCTGCTCACTCATCTGTAACAGGAAGCTATAAGGCTTGCCATGGATCAGCCAGCCTCCAATTCAGTTCATCTTCCTATAAACATCTCTAGCAGGCACAAGGCAGGTGGGAAGAAGGGAAGACAAACAGCTCCCTGGCAAAGCATGGCTCTACTGTCCCAGGTCAAGCCCTTCACACAGTTTGGTCTTGCTGTGACCACTACCTGATGCTGCAGAGAAGGAAAATGATGCAAAAGCATCAATCTGCTGTGTTAGTCTTATCAGGCTTCTTGTAAATAGGAATTGCCCAAAGACCTGAAGCATAGAGTTTAGTATAATATCTGTAAATATTACATATGTGGAAATATCTGGATTTTCCCAGTCAGCTCTCACACATCCAGCACAAATGGATCTTGCAGAGGTCTTGCTTTCAGTGGTGTTCTGGAACAGGGAGTTAGTTTTACTGTATGCTTTTACTTAGCAATTATCTGGAGCTTGGATCCAAGCTTGCCATCTTTTAATTTAATCAGATGTCCTTTGAATAAGGTGCTGTATTTTAGGCATGCCAAAGAGGCTGATACAGGGAGAGCTGAAGTGCTGTTTCTCTCTCACTTTTGGAAAAGCTCACCACTAGAATTTATCCTGAGACAGAAAAGCCAAAGAGTAAAGACAATAGGAGCTTTAAAAGGATACAGGAAAAGAGATATGAAATGCTCCCAACATCCATCAATGTGAAAGCACAAATTATTTGCTTTCAGCAGGAGTCTCAGGGTGTCAAACACTTTTATTAGCAGTGGTTTATTAGCAGGGTTACAGGGTACATTACTACATTGCAAGGTAGGCTGTTCTGAATTCTCTCCCTTATTTTTGAGGTTAAGAAAGGCTCTCTCTGTTTTACATGAATTTAACTTTACTGCAATTTTTAAAAATAATGCAGCACTCAAAGTGATCTGCATGTTTCAAATCACAAATTCATGAGACCCAAAAGAGCCACAGGATCTGCCCTTGTTGGTAAACTGCTATTTAAGGAACACTAAAGGTGACTGCAGTCCTGATTTTCCATCTGTCCCTCCAGTATCCCTTTCTTCTTCCCATCTCTCCACACAAGGAAAATGGATGCACTATAAAAATCAACAGGTTAAGATGTTTCAGCTACTTTCCTGCTGACTAAGAAGGAATAGAAATGCAAAAGCAAGTACACAAGTTATCAGTCTGTCCTTCCTGACAACTCACTGCAGTTCTCAAACAACACATATGCCCCCACCATGCCATGAGGGTAAGGAGACATCATATCCCTGCCAGCCCAGAACTGAGCCTGGGAAGAAACTCGATGACCTGAGACAACCTGGGAATACAGGCATCTGATGCAAAGGGACATTACAACATCTCATGGCTCTTGAAACAAACAGAACAAAAATGCCAAAATACCCCCATGCCCCAAAGTGTCACCTCTTTGATATGTTCTGTGGCAGCTAACCTGCTTGCAAACACAGCAGTTACAAAGCAGCTGGGCAATTCATCGGCCAGCTGCATTCTCCCATGTGCCACTATTTCCTTTTGCCCTGCAATGAGGAGAATTTGCCAGCTCTTTCATCTCTGACAAGCAGATAGGACCCTCACAGCTCCTGGTTACCTGTTGGCCCTCAATGTAACCTGCCTGCATTTGATGGCACTCGTGTGAACTGATCACAAGGACTGTGACCAAGCCATGCTGCTGTTTTGATCAAAGAAGATGTGAAAGCCAGGCAACCTCTTCTGACCCCATTGCCCACTCCTCCCTCTGAGAGACCAAACTTGTGATGGCAACACAATCCCTCCCCATGAACACCTTGCATCAGTCCAACTGCTCCTACTGGGAACATCTTCTGTCCTTAAGCACCTGACCTGTTCATTTGGAATTACAGGCACAGCAAATGTTTGCTGTGCCCATCTGTAAGCTTGTTGTGGAACCCTGGCAGTGTGAGGATGCATCGCATAGAGGTGGCAGGGGGTTGGAGAGAGGGGAAGGATCTTGGAGTGCTGACTAGGCTGTCCTCCTGAAAGGACAATGCCAACTTGGGATTCATCCACTGCAGCTGCTCCCTTTAAAAAGCTTATTTTGAATATTTACAGAAGAAGGAGAGGAGAAACCATGAAATTACCTGCTGGGATTTTTTTCCAGCAGGTTTTCCTCCAGAGAAGAGGCCAGCCTGACGGCACCCAGGCTGCCTCCAGCCCTCTTTATACCCAGCTAGGCAAGGCACTGCAAGTTGGTGCGTGCATCTCACCCACCTCAATACTGCCCTGAAGAAGGCTAAGGGAGGAGGTACAAAAGGCAGAGGCTGATGAAGACACTGCTTAATACTGTATTGATTTTTCTGACCTGGCACCGACTGATCTAAACAGAAGCCCAAAGCTGTTAGACCACTGCCAAATCTCAGCCTGGAGTTGATGACTTGTTATACTGCTGACCCGGGCCAGACTCACATCACAAGTAAGCCCAAGAGGCTTAGTACCTCCCCTCAAAGGACTTATCATCTGACAATTCCCTACTAGAAGGCAACCTCATGCATTAACCAGATAGCCCAGGGGTCATGCAATAAATCTGCCTTTCCTGGGCATTCACCTTCACCTCAGACATTGGCTGCAAAAGAATCATGGCTTGGCAAGCTTCATCTCATAGCTGAGATCACAGAATCAATTAGGCTGGAAAAGATCTCTAAGACAATCAAGTCCAATTGTTAATGTAGCACTGCCAAGTCCACTACTACAACATGTCCCCAAGTGCCACATCTATACATCTCCTAAATACCTCCAGGGATGGTGACTCAAACACTTCCCTGGGCAACCTGTTCCAGTGCTTCAGAATCCTTTTGGTGAAGAAACTTTTTCCTGATTTCATATCTACCCCTTCCCTGGCACACTTGAGACCATTTCCTCTTGTCATGTGGGAGTTCAACCCCCATCTCGCTACAACCTCCTTTCAGGTAGCTGTAGAAAGCAAAAAGATCTCTCCTGAGCTTCCCTTTCCCAGCCTGCTTAGATCCCACTCTAGTGCTTTCTTCCCTCAACAGCTTGGTGTTGTCTTCAATCCGACCGAGGGAGTACTCAATCCCCTTGTCCATATCACTGGTGAAGATTTTCAACAGACTGGCCCCAGCACTGAGCCCTGTGGAACACCACTGGCGAGTGGCCACCTGCTGGATACAACTCCATTCACCATGCTTTGGGGTTGGTCATCTGGCACGTTTTTTACCCAGCAAAGTGAGCACTCACCCAAGGCACAAGGAGTAGTTATTTGGCTTCTTGGCCTTCCCCTTGATTCTGACCCATAAACATCCAACCCTACTGTCAGCATCATTAAGGTAGTTTAACTCTCTTTCCACAAGTCTGATTAACTCCTGTGCAAAGACCATTTCCTACTTTTGAGTCAGGTGTACTGTATATATCACCAGCAGGTTTGGTGTTATGTAAATTGATCCATGATCAAAATAAAAAACTTCTGCCAGTGACAGCAGGCTTGTATTGATATGCTGGCTTTTCCTATTTCTTTCCTCATCATTCCCTGCAACTGGAAGGATAGATGAGAACACTACTTGTACTCCTGATCTCTTAACCAATTTTCCAAAGCCCCAAAGTCTCTCTTGACTGCCTGTGGTTTTGTATCTTGATCGCTACCTACCTGAAAAAATCAATAATTGAAGAAAATCCAAGGGCCATATCAGGGTGGGAAGCTTTCTTTTCACATCTTTAATCCAGGCCGCAGGAAGGCAGCAGACTTCCATAAGAAGTGTGTCCAGTCTGCCTATGGGATCTTCTACAATTTTGTTCCCTCAGAAGGGAGTGTCCTATGAGAATGACCAAGCCTTTCATGGAGAAGCAGTTTTGATGCTGGGTGGAGGCTGATTTAACCTCATTGGCACCTCCAAACTAGATGAACCAACATCCTTCATTATTGCATGGCTCCACTTGCTGAGCCTTGTACCTATTATGCAAGGGCATCTTGAGATACAGCACAGCTGAAGCAGGACTTAGCCAGGACAGATTCCCAAGAGAATTCTGTTTTTCTCATCTCAGGAAGGGGAGTCAAAAATGTGAGAGAGCTTGTTCTGCTCCTTCTCATCTGTCTGAGCTGCACATCCCCTTGTACAGCTCTCTCTTCTTCCTTGCTTTTCTGGGCTGTGCACACAGAATCATGTTTCTGATATCCAGCTACATGAAATATCACTTTACAACAGCCCTCAAGGGGAAAGCTGAGCACCTGCTCGGCCGAGCTCTGTGGTTTGGGACAGATGCAAGCGAGTTTACTTTGTTAAGCAGTCCTACAGGTTGGTTCTGCCCTCAGCCCCATGATTTTTGGGGTTTGGAAGGAAGACAGACTCTGCTGGAGGAGCAGGGTATCATCTCCTCCCCAGATTTTGAGCTAGAAAAGCACTAGCCCCAAGCATATCTTCTCCCCCATGAGAGGGTGCAACTCTCCTACAGGCTAAAATACAGATCCTTCAAGCTCCCACCCTTACCTTAGGCTGATGAGGACTCCCCCTGCTCTCTAATCACCAATGAGTGTTGCCCATGGGCTTTTTCCACTTTCTCCCCCAGCTGTGGAGTCCTCTGTAAGCACAGGCATTTTGTGCAGGCACTGATGGATGCTGATTGTTGTGGATGAGAGGGTGACTGTGCATTGAAGAGAACCCCAGCAAAGTTCAGCGGCTTGGAAGAGTTTTCCTCAAGGGGACAGACTAGTACAAGCTCAGGATTGTCCCTGTCAGACAGCTCATTTTCCCTACCCCTCTCCAAGAGGGTGAGAGAGCACTGTCTGCCTGCATTAAGGTGGTTGCACTGCTGATAATTTGCAAACAGGCAGAGTTCACTTGGAGAAAAATGCAAAGCATGACAAGGGCAGGAGAGGCGAGACTCTTTTAAAACATTTTTGTCTTTTGTTAAACAAAGTTATAAGAACTCTGGGGGGAAAAAATCTATATCTAATTAAAAGTTTAGCAACTCCAAGGAGATAGTCAAGGCTACAGAAACCAATGGTGGAAGCCTGAGATTTACTCACTAGCCTTTATTATGCTAATTCACAATGTTTCTGAGAGAAGAACATGACCCAGAGCTGCACAGAGTATCTAAGGCACTGCTTCTGGGAGGATCAGGTGAAAAGTTCTCAAGTTGTTGGTGAGAGCAGCCATTGCTAATTCAGGAAAAAAGACAAAAAGAAGCTGTCCAGCTATTTTGAAATAGACAATTGCAATAAAAAAAATCTGTCTGAATCAATCTTGCAATCATCAGGGCTGGTCAGCCTTTCATCGTAAGCATTCCATTCCAGAAGCTTAAAGCAAATGGTGATGGTAGTTTTGATAGAGGAGTGCAGACAAAGACAGAGAGAGCAGAATGGGAGAGGCAGGCAAGAAGCCAGGAAAGCGCTACCCATGCATACAGGGCAAGCTAAGGCTGAAAGAGACACAGAGGTTTGGGCAGCTGTGCTCAGGGAAACGTGTTCCTTGTCAACAAAGAAAGAGGCACTAAGGACAGACTGTCCTCCACTACCAATTACTTATTGAAAGAACCTCTGCACTCCTGAGCCTGTTGTTCAGGTCTGGAAGTGGCTCTGGAAGGGTTTGGGGAATGCTGCACCTCCTGCAGCAAGCACCACAAAGCAAACCCCAGCGGCAGGGCTGGTAATGGAACTCAGCTAAAGGGAGACGAAGCTGCCACTCATAGAACCAAAGAGACACTTGGGCTGGAAAAGAGCTTTAAGATCATAGAGGTCAGCTGTTAACCCAGCGCTGCCAAATTCACCCCAGCTACACATCTTTTAAATCTACTCAGCACCTCCAGCCCCAAGCCCAGGGCACACAAGATGACAAATGCAGCTCAACAAATACAGAAGGGTAGTTGGAGGCTTTTACTCTGGCCCCAGAACCTACCTCTAAACCCCTCCAAGGCCAGCAGCAAAGATGCACACAAAGGATCAGCTCCCCCACCCCTATAAAACAGTCCCAGCACCGTAGTCCCATGGCCTTGTTACGCACATACACTGCTGGGAAGAAAAAAACCAACCCGATTTGCTTCACTGCTTGAGCGCCCATCCCTGAGTTATTGAGAAATGACCATCACTTGTGCAACAGAGCTTTTCAGTGCCAGCAATAGCAGGAAGAAGATGCAGCATAGGGGACAAAGATTGCCAGCCCGCCCACCTCCTGCCACCCCCGCAGCATAGGCAGACACACAAACTTACCTTTAACTCCTTCCTTCACTAACTGTCTTATTGCCATAGCAACTGTAATCCTAGGTCATGCAGCTAGGAAAAAATAATAAATATAGCACAAATGAAGATATATACTATCGCCAAACACAGCTTCAGTGCTAGAATCTAATTTTCATTAGAGGCATAACAGTGGTTTTGCATAATTATACATCTATTAATGCCCAACATGCCCATCTTCAGTGGGAATTCATTAATTCAGTTCTAAATAAAAAGGATTGCTCATTGCAGGTTAATTTTTTTTTATTTTAAAGCAGAAAACATTTCTAAAAGCTCAAATCATACTTTCACAGCTTTTCCTTAATCCTCACATTAACAGAGAAAGGAAAACAGAGCGATTAAGTCTTCTCTGAAGTAAAAACATGTCAAAACACATAACAGCAAACTTTGCTGTTTTTGAAATGTGAGGAGTGAGAACAAGCAATAAAAAAATTTGGCCAGATGCTGCACTATACCTGGAATTGAGTCCCAAAGGAAAGCATCTCACAGCCTTGTGGTGCTTGTGGTGAAAGCAATACAGCAGCATCGTACTGTGAAGAACACACTGCTGCAAGCGACCGAACACAGGTTTGGCTGGCACCAGAATTTACTACACAGCTTGAGGTCAGCATTTACAAGAGGAGGCTTATTTACTCCGATGGCACAAATACAAGATAGCAGCACCAAGGGACAGCCCCAGCCAAGCACACTGTAGAGGAGAGAAACCTTTCCTCTTCATCTTCCCTTCTTTAACTTGCTCCTCAGGTTCCTTCATTACCTACTAAACACAAACACCCTGAGGCTAGTACTTTATGCCCCTCTTTATTACTGTTTACAGGTGGTCCACATTTTAGTGATGGTCACACTTCACCTTTCCTGTGTGTGGGGCAGAACCTGGGGGGTGGTTATTGTCACTTCAGGTGACAAGTGCCTGGGTATGTGGGTGCTCTGGGACTTCATAGTGAGCTCTTTTATTGCAAGCACACATGTGGCTCTAAGGATGCTCCCAAAGACCTGGTGCATACTGGACTAAATAATTAAATGAAAGCAGCATCCTAAGGAGATATCTGTTCTCTAACTTCATGAATATCCTAGCCAGGGAGGTAAGGGAGAATCTACTATTTGGTTTTGTCTCCACCGAGGCTTATTTAATTCCTCACTTACTGAAAAGGCAAGGAGAACTAGGACAAAGGGAAGAGGAGGGCTGGGCTTGAGGAAAGAGTT
Organism: Anthoscopus minutus; assembly: GCA_013399455.1. Classification (NCBI taxonomy): domain Eukaryota; kingdom Metazoa; phylum Chordata; class Aves; order Passeriformes; family Paridae; genus Anthoscopus; species Anthoscopus minutus. The sequence goes on from VWYI01027285.1 coordinate 45,036, forward strand.
TGGAGGAAGGAAAAAAGGGGAGGTGCATAATAAATGGAAAGACAGAAGAAGAGATGGAGATAGGTCTGTCCTAAACATCAACAGAAGTCTCTCACGGCTGTCAATCTCTAGTTCCTCTCCTCGTGTTGTCATTAGTACATGGTTCAAAGCTCAGCCAGTGTGAGGCAGAAATCTCCCTTCTCACCCAAGTTTCTGCAGGAGGGAGAGGGAACTCACTGCCTATCAGTCCAAGCCTGTGTCTGCCCTGGCCAGAATAAGGGGCCCTCCCTGACATGGACTTTTGGGATGTACAGCAGGTCAAAATGTGACTCCACAAGCAAGCATTTCCTGCCCCTGTCCTGGAGGTACCTGAGCTCTGGAAGCTCACCTATCTATGATGAAAAGAGAAATAGCTTACTTCAGATGATGCTGTCAAAACCAGATTTTAATGTTTTTTTTTTTAAACAGTGAACATACACCTCTGGCACACTTGAGCCTACTCTGTCCTCCCCTCTTGAGTGCCAGCCTGGTCAGAAAAGGAGCTTTTTAGAGAAGTTAGATGGGGCCTGTTAGAGGGTCCTGCTGGGCATGAGCTGTGAGGTCAGTGGAGGTAAGAACTCACCCTCTCTCTGTGCAGCTGTGCTGTAGGTTTGTGGGTCAGTTTTCCCAGGATTGCCACTGACTACAAAGGCTACTGCTTGACCAGAAAGCAGTGGCAGTGTTAAAACCTCCAGAAAAACAGGGTAAGTGTTCAAATATCTCTGATAAAGTTTATCTGTGGGAGCAGGAGAGCCATTGAGATATGGTGGCTAATCCAGAGAAAAGATTCAAAATCTTCCCTGAACTGGTGAAGAGAACAAAACCAGACACTCCTCTGATTTTTGTGTTGTCTGCAATTACCACCTCTGGTTGCCAAAAATAGTAGGTAGGTCTGAGATGGGGAGATAAGACAGACAGGGACTTGCTCCATCTCTGGAATTATTCAAGGCCAGATTGGACAGGGCTTTGACCAACCTGGTCTAAGCAGAAAGTGTCCCTGCCCATGTAGGAAGGAACTGGGATGTCTCAAGGAGGAGTTGAAAAATTACCTAGGAAGCTTGTAGAGACAAGCTTATAGAGTGCCAGAAATGTTATCCCTGCTTCCCTCCCAGTGGCTCAGGCAGTTTTGATACAAGTTTGGTCTCTCCCTAGATGTTCCTTTCCCGCAGATAGCCCTGCACATACAAATCCCCTGACATGGGATTTGCCCCAGTGTCCTTCTCCACCTCTTAGGAGTTTTTTACCCATGTTACCTGCTGTGACTCCACAGTGCTGTGGCAGCAGCAGGGAGAGGTACAGCTCTGCTGGGAAACCCAGCAGGGTGGTTCCCTCCCTGCAAACATGGTCACTGAGCCATGCTGAGGAAAAACAAAGCAGTAAGGATTCAAGGGACACAGTCCCTGTTCCCCTTTGGAGGGACATTTAAGCCAGCTGAAGAGGCAGAGGGGATGTGTGAGCATAGGCAGCAGGATGAGCTTTATGATTTAGGCAAACAGTGTAAATGCTTTAGTACTTACATCTAATACCATTCCTGGCACTCTCACAAAAGGACTCTCCTGCCCAGCCGTGCAGAGCAGTCTCAGATGCCATCTCACAGCAGGGACCTATGGAATTTCATCCTTCTGCCTAAAGGCACGCCTGGAAATCTTGCACGTGCCGCATGGCCCTCTCCTTCTGCCCTGCATCCCCACTGGAGGGGATAGGCAAGTGATCATCCTGTCTTGCAGTGGCTGGGGATCTCTGTGCCATATGCATGGCACCTTGGAGGGTGGTATCACAGGGTATAAACATGAAGCAGGGGAGCAGGCGATTTGTTCCAATGTTTTACTGAAGTCGAAGAGCGATTCCTGACCAGACAGAGAAGTGGAAGATGTGGCAAACCTGAACTTCCCAGTCCAGCACTGAGCTGAAGCTGATGTGTGTTCATACCAGGGTAGGGGCTCTCCTACTCCTCATGGGCTCCCACGTGTTCCTGCAGCAACAGCAAGGTGATCACATTCCTCCTCTCTCATGCACACTGATTAAAATCATGCTCATCACAAGTGCCTCAGCTCGAGCACCCAGCCCTTTAATTGTTGCAATGAAGGATATGAATGTAGGCTATTCTGAGGCCAGCAAAGCTGAAAATTAGTATTTAGCATGAAAATGATACCACTGCATCATCACCAGTGCAAAGCAAACAACACAACCTTTTGTTGTGCCTCTTTCCCTCCCTACCTGCAAGCTGGGACTCATCCAGTGCTGCAAGAGCCCCATTGCTTTCCACACATGTGGGGCCTGCCACCAGGAGACAGGCAGACAGGAGACAGGCAGGGGCTGCAAGGTGGCAGCTGCTTGCTGACTGAGCTTTTGATGAAGCAGGTTTATACACTCCTGCTGAAATAATCCTCCCTCAGATGTCAAAATGCCACATTAGCTGCTGCATTGATTCCTGTGGTATTTACAGAGCAGAAGAATGCAGCAGCAAGCAGGGGTGAGGCTGGAGGGAAGAAACCTGCACCCCTGATGTGTCCTGTCCCTCAAGGTCAATCATCCATACCAAGCTAGGAGTCAGATCTTCTCCTCCAGACCATTAACTCTCTCCATCATTATTGCAAATGCCGCTCAGGTCCCCTCACCTCTTTGTTACCTAGGCTGACTGGACACAAACAGACATTGAAATGCTGTGTCCACAGAAGCCTAAAAGGAAAGGCTGTTTTTTTACCAGTCAGGCTGGGATGGAGTCATCATCTGGTAGACGACAATTAACTTTCCAAATCTGTGAGCAGTGCAAGGGTTATTGCCATGCTTTCCAATCCCAGCCAGGGCTCTGCACACTGGTGGTTTCTACCACAGAGAGAGCTGCCATTTCCCTGGCCTCCCACGTGTGGGTGCTTGAACATCCTTGCCCAAAAGGGAGAGTATTTCAACATGTTTTGACATGGATCTGAGACCTCTTTGGGTTCCTGAGAAAATCGATGATGCTGAAGTGCCAGAGCTTCAGTTCTGATTAGCAGATGGAGTAGCAATTTACATGGCATGAGGAGGGTCCTGCTGGTCCCCAACAGGGCAAATGGACACACACACACACGGTGGCTCCCACAGCCTCAGGTCCCCTCATGCCCCACCACATGATCTGCTGCAGCTCCCTGCCAACCCAATGCCCCTCTCTTCTCTGCCCACAGAGGCACATTGGACTAGCACAGGTTGCAGCCCAGCTGTGCCCAGCCCCGCAGGCTGCCCCGCTTTGAGGCTGCCCCTTGTCCCCAGCTGTGGGCATTGCTGGTGAGCAGTGTCCCGAGTCAGCAGTTTGGGCTGCTTACTGCTTCAATATATCCTTGAAAAAAAGAGACCAGTGGGAGATCTGTTTATAAGTCACAACCACCCTGAAACAAGTATATGCCTACGCCCACACACATACACAAAGCAGCAGTGACTATGAAAGCATAGGAATAAATATTGAGCAGACACTGAGGGATTTTCAGAATAGTCTCTCTGTTTTTTTTTTATTCAGTGCCATGTTGTTTGTTGTTGGCTGCTTTTCTTTTTTTTTTTTTACCTTCCTGATTTATTTCCTATGCCTGGGCTTACAATAATAGCAGAAAGTAATCAGTGGCCAATAATGATTAACAGTCTCTCATATGTTATTAACTCTACATTCAAGGTAAGGTATTTCAAAAATCTGTGCCAAGAAATATTAACGTACAGGGAGGACAGGGCAGTTGTATGTATGTAGAGGGATTTTACACACAAAAGCAGATCTTTTATCCACACCACCCCATTTACACTGCACTCAGCTTTTCTTCTTAGCAATATCTATTATTAACTAGAATATGTGTAGTACTTCTGTGCGTAGATCATCTTGAAATGAACCCTTCATATGATTCAGATAAGGAGGTGAGAAAAGAGATGTGTAAGTGAAAAGTAAATTAACTGTGTTGGTGAAGTAATTGAAAGGAGAAATGGGATCACCCACTTTCATTGTTATCCCAGGGATAATTAGATGCAGCTAAGGATGACAGTGGTAGTTTTAGAGGAAAGTCCACCTGGTACTTCATCTCCAAAGCTGGGATAGCTCAAAAGCAAGTCTTCTACCAAGGACTTGCAGGGTAGTAAAAATGCTTGCCTGTGCACGGATCATGTACCTTGAGTTCTTGCACGATGCTTCTCCTCCTGTGTGTGGGTAGCTCTCTCTTAAATAGGTACGTTTCGATTTAAGAGCAAATCTTGGATTAAAGGTGTTTCACTAAAAAATAGTTTCTCTTCAGATTTCCATCCACAAAGCCCATGGTATCACTGATCATTTGTTTTGAAGCAGCATCTTAGCCCCTCTGAGTGTTTCTGAGTGACGGAAAGGTGGCTGCCCTGGCTGCTTGTGCAGGGTGGTTGCTTTTTTGCAGATACTCTGCCAGACTCTGTGAAGGAACAGTGCTATTCCCTTAGCAGCAGAGGAAATAGAAGAACAGAAAGAAAGTTTTGGCAGCAGAACTATGAAAAATCCCATCTCACTATGGTCAGCACAAGCAGGCAACCTACAGTTCAAAAATTTCATCCAGGATGAGTCAGCTGGAAGAAAGAAAGGGAAAGAGCTGCAGGAAGAGCTGTTTCATTTGTGTGGTGCACTATGTGCACCAATATTGCCCCAGCAACCAGAACCAGAACAGAACAAAACACAGCTGCAGCATCTTTCAAAGTTCTCCAAAATAATGCAGGTAGTTAAAGCAGTGTTAGACAGAAGGTTAAAGTGCTCTGGTCTCTGAAAATGTCCTTGGAAAAACAGTGCCTCTCCCTCTGCTATCATTCTGCTCTGTGGACCATGAGGCAAAGGGGAGAGCCATATCTGTCAGCTTTGGTGACTACAGACAAAACCACTATGGAAAAAAATGTGTTCCTCTGTGTCCACAGCACTGCACAGCAGAATGGGGAGTGTGAGCTGGAGCCTGCTATGCTTTTCATGGCAACATCCCAGCTGCTCATAGGAGCAACTGCATGAGGTACGGAATCCTCCCTGCTCTTACTGATGTCACGGGCATGGAAGATGCTCAGCAGCGCAGCTGACACGCGGAGCGAGGCTGAGAACGAACCCCACCGTATGGCTCATCTTCACAATCCCATTGCCAGCACAAGGAGCAGAGCAGATTGTTATTGCTTACTGCTGCTGCTGCTGATGTAGGAGCAAAAGCAGAGGTGTGCTGCAAGCCAGCATCTGGGATGCCAGTTTTGGTGGGGGAGAGCTCCTTCCTTGCAAACTGAGCACATCTGCTCTAGAAGTGGCCAGGAGGCATAAATATTGAATAGCAGATTGCCAGCTCCAGCTCCTGTGTGACAGGATCTTAGTAAATGTAATCAGGGGCTAGGAAATATGCAGAAGAAGGAAAAAGTGCTAGAGAAGAAATATATACATGTATCTAAATGAGATGGAAGAAATGAATGATAACAATATGGAGATAATGAGTTCCTACTGGAAACCAGTCCCTAGCAAAGAACAAAAATATCATGGAAAAAAGGAGAAGCAAGGCAGATCTCATAAAGTATTCGTGAAGAGCAGGGAAGAGGATACTTGGAAAGTCAGGTCACATATAGATAAATTGAACTGGGTGGCAGACATCCAGGTGCCTGACTTTGCAAGGTACCAAGCTCTTCCTGCAAGGTACACTGTGGTTTGTATCACAGCTAGTTAAAAAATCCACAGGGTTTCATTTTTTCCTTCTCTATGGAATTCTTGTGATGAACCCAAGTGAACCAAAGCCACTTACCTTCATCTCTTCCATAATAAATGTTGAGTTTTTAGTTACATTGGCTAAAAATAAATCTCTGCTTCTGATCCACTGTTGGAATGTTTGCTCTCATTGTACGGTGAGCGTGCAGGGCACATTTCCTGCAGGCACCTCACTGCCTAGGACCCATCTTCAGTGCCCCATCAGGTGGGCAACTGGCCTGGGGTCTTGAGGATTCAGTCTCCAGAGGCCAATCAGGCCACAATACTTCTGTGATTCCCTTTGGGAGCATTTTGAATGTGAGAGCTGTTTTGGTGGGAAAAGTACAAAATTTCTTAAAACACTTCAAGGTTTGCTGCTTTATGTTCCTTCTATTTGAAAAATTATTTTCTTGCTTAATAATGTTTTCAGTTCCTCCTCTCCCACTAAGTCCTGCTCAGCTCATAAGAATTTCACAAAGGGCTGGTGGTGTGCAGTCCTTTACACAGGCCTCACAAAAACCTCCAAAACAAAACAAAAATCTCCCTAAAATCCCAAATTTTGTGACACCCTGCCACTATTCGTTGAAAGAAAACAGTGGTCGCATTGGCAACTGATTCCTATATGCCTACTTTCATAGGGAACTGTTGGTAGTAGTAAGGAAGACAGATGAAGATGTAGAAGCCATGAAAAGTACACCTGGTGGTAAGCATCACTCATTTGGCTGTGCTGAGTCAGAGTCTCTGGGTTCTGAAAAAATAATAAATATAGGTGTGTTGTTCATGGGCAGATGGAATGGTTGAGGATTCCACATTCAAGGGAAGGTGGGAAGCACAAGGGATAGGCTCTGCTCTGCAGCTGCAATGAACAATATCAACAGGCCCAGCATTCATAGTGAGAGAGGAAAATTTACAGGGAGGACTCAGAAAAAAAAAAAAGTCCAGAAAAATGTTTAAAAGAGGTAGAGGAACCACCTGGTGAACCAAGGTGAAAAGAATTAAATACACTTGCTTGTTAGAGCAGCATCGAGAGCAGGACACAGCAACGAGGTGTGAGCTCGGGAGGGACTTGGCGTGGAGCAGGGAGAGGGACTGCTTTCAGTGGCAGATGTGATGGAGACCTGGGCATAAGGGGAGTGCGGCAGCACGACAACACAGAGCAATATCGGGCTAAGGACAGCAGAGAGCACCCTGGCAGGAACGGGCCTGCAGTACAACCTTGTGGGAAGTAGGGAGTATTAGAGGCTGAAGAGATGCCTGGGCAAATCCTAAGCTGCCCTCTAGGCATTGTCTGGGAGGTGGGTGGGTGATGACAGAGGTTCTTCCACGTGCCAGCAGCCAGGCATAGCTGGGAAAGGCAGCTCTTGTCAGGTGAAACTGCACAACCTGAAGCACTGCAGAAATTCCCAGCAAAAACACAAAGTTTGCTTTGTACAAACTTGCTGAGGTTTAGCATTCTGCCTCCTCTTTGGGAAGGATAGATATTTCCTGCTTCTTGAAACAGTTAGTAAATAATTAAGAGAGAGACAAAATATTCTTTATGGATAACCTAGTCTTCTGTTTCCACAGCAACCTTCATCCTAAACCGGAAGCCTTTTGCTCCAGTCATACAGCAGAGGGTGAAAGCCCTTTAGCAGGGAGGTGGGAGAGGTGGCATGACCCTGCTGGGAGGTGAAGGGGAGACATTCTGCAGAGCAGAAGGACTACCATGAACCCCAAACCACAGGAGGAGCAAAGATTTCACTTCTAGGGACAAATGGGAATAAGCCTAGAGAGATTCATCCAAGGGGCAGTAGTCACCGCATGGGGTCACCACCACCATCTTTTTACCCTTCTCCTCTCCCAGCTATCCCAAGCGCAGGCCATATTTCTCTCATGATCAAATATTGGGGTAATTTCTAGCACTCCACCAATCTATGATATTTCTCCCATTGATCAGTTGAAACATTGAAGCCCATAAAACTTCCAGGAGATCTTGGAGTCTCACCTTCGAGGTCTCTTATGGCAAACTTCCAGGGAGCACTCTGTGCATTGAAGTGTCTGGGATTTGGGTGGGTTTCAGCTCTTTGGGTTTTTTGGTAAGCTCTGCCTCTGGCTTCAAAGCAGCTATGGGTTTGGGTCAAAGCCTTGTGCAACCCAAGTTCATTGTTCAGCCATTTAGGAACTGACTTCCTTCCCTGAGGATGTGAAATCATGTGTCGTGTCCCTCCTCTCTGCCCACAGGACAGTGAGCCGGGGGAACTCACCCAAAGAACCACCCGTGCAAAAAAAGCATTTAAAGACCCTTATTATTGCTTTAATAAATCTGTACTTGCAACCTTTCTGCAAAGACAAGGACCCAGGCTCTCCTGTCCTCTACTCACAGGTCTGACCTCCCTGCAGTCAGCATGAATGCTTGCAACAGAGCAAATTAATTAAGTTCACACAGTAATCATCCTTTTCCTGGCTGCTGGTCCCAAGCGATGTGTTTGCTGTTTATAACCCTGGTTTGTAAGATGCAGCTGCTGCTTTAAAGTCAGACAGGTCACAATCAAATCAGAACATCTTTTGTGCTGCCCTCTTCACAATGCTTCGTATGCCAGCTGGGAGACCTCTGTGAGGGCTGCAGAGGCCCTCTTGGTCTGCTGGAAAAAACGGGACAGGGAGCCCTGCTTCTTCTCCTCAGTGCTCTAAACATTCCTGTCTCCATTGGGAATCTGTCATCACCCTGCTGCCCTTCCCAGTCTGTCTTTTCTGACACACCTGAGTGGAATATTCCTGGGGTGGTACATGACATCCAAAATTTTGTTCCCCTTGGGTGGCAGGTTTTCCCACCCACTTGCAAATCTGGGAAGGGTACAAAACCTTGGAGATGCTGCTGGAGGAGATCCAAGTTGGTTCTGCCAGGAAGGAGACTTATACGGTTGTACCACTGGAAAAGCAAGGAAGGATGCAGCTTCTGGAAGCCTTGTTGCAACCACGTTGGGAGAGAATCATGCCAGACAGAATCCTGGATCCTGAGGCAGGTCATGGTTTGAGGAGTCGTTGTGCCCTCACCCTCCGCAATCCTCCCCCTCCCACTGCCCTGCAAGGCAGAGACAAAGAAAGCTGCTGCTCTCCTTGTCCCTCGCACCCATCTCTCCAGCTGGTGAGCCACTCAGCCTGGACACAACACACATCAGCATCCTCACAATGGCATACACACACACACACACACACTCTCTCTCCAATAAATATCCACTGCTCTCCATGTCCATGGTTGGCACTGATTAGGACTCTGGTCCCAGCTACACTGATGCAAGCCAGAGGATGATGCTAGAGAGGAGACAGAACCATCATCAAGCTGAGAATGTCCTTGTCCTTGCAGGGTCTTTCCACTGGAACTTGGAACAAGGTTAGCCCTCAGCCAAGGGACTGACTGGGTTTTGCGCTGTTGAACCCCCCTTTTCTGTTATGTCTTTTTTAATATTCTAGGTTTTGAATTCTTTTAATATATATAGCTATAGATACAAAAATAACAGGTTTCTCTAGGGATAATTTTTGCACCTTTGGGCTTCTAAAATAAATTATCACAATTGCTGCAAATAAAAGGGGGAAAAGTTAAATTTCCTCTCCCTTTTTTACCTTCCCCTTCCACCCTGCCTCTCCCACTCCAAATATCCCCATGAGCCTTGTAATTTTTTCCCTTTGTAGTTTTCTTTCTTTGGAAAATGAAAAAAAACAAACCAAACAAAACAACAAAAATAAGCCATGTAGCCTCCCATCCCTCCTTCCACGAGCGTGCCTGCTGTGTTCACACATTCCCTTCAAAGCAAGGCTTTTCACCTCAAAACGTTTCCCTGTGGTCCATGACTAGTTGCTTTTCTCTGCTGCTGGGGCCAGATTTTCACCTGCTGTAAATCAGCATGAATTCACCTCAAGCCAGAATTCTGCTGCTTTACACCAACAGCATGTTTTCCCAATTTATGCCCATCCTGAAGATCTGGCCCACAATTTTTAACCTTGGAAATGGAAGCATGGACAATAACGAAGCTCTCAGAAACACTCAAGGCAAGCCACAGATTATCTTCCCTTGCTGCTGACCCTGCTTCCCTTCCCTTCACCCTACCCTCATGGTTTGGTGTAGCAGCTCCTTCAGGCCTCCCATTCTCTTGTTACTCCTTAGCACTTTCTGAAGTTCATAATCTCTCAGTAAAAAAAATAAATAAATCAATCTCTCTATATATGTATATGTATAGAACTAAACAGCTGCCCCGTAGCAGTCACCTGGCTGGAGGGTCCTTTCCCTGCCAGCCCCATGGCCTTTTCTTGTCACTATAGTCTCTGGGGTGATGGTCCAGGTCTTGCCCTCAGGCAGGACTGTTCCCGTATTGCTTGCACTCCCCCACACCTCTGAGGTACGGTACCAGAATATTTATTATATATATATATGTATATATATATATATATATATTTACGTATATATATATTTTTATAAATTTTTGTTTGCCTATTTTCTTTTCCTTGCAAATCCTTTGGAATTGCTGCCAGGGAGAAGCTAGTGAAACATGCTCCCCATGCCAGCAGCCGAATGCTCCCTCCCTGCACCTCAGGGACCCTCATCTGTTCCTCTTGCTGACTCCATCGCCCAGCTCCAGCTCGGAAGGGAGCGGGGAGCTGCGGTCCCCTGTCCCCAGTCTGCCGGAGCCATCTGGCTCCTCTCCTTCCCTGGGCGAGGGGGTGTCCTTGCAGAAGTCCGTCACCCAGGAGGGCATCGAGAGGAAGCCCCGAGGGTCAACGGTGTAGAAGGGCTTGGCGTGGTGGGCGGCGGGGCGGCGGAGCGAGGGGCTGGCATGGAGGCTGCTGGTGCTGCTGCACTTCTTCACCAGGCTCAGCGCCGCTGCGGGCGGCGAGAAGAGCGAGGTCAGCGAGAGGCTGCTGAGCGTCTCCGAGGGCTCGCTGTTGTTGCCACCCCCGCGCAGGCTGCTGCCCGCCCCCTCCTCATCCGAAGGGTCCATGGAGTCGTGGTGGGTGCAGCCGGGGCTGGTGCTGCCGCCGCTGCTGTGGCTGCGCTGGTGGCGGCACAGGCTCCGCAGGTTGAAGAGCCCTCGGCCCCGCAGGCTCCGGCGGCGAGAGGCGGGGGACATTGCGGCTGCCAGGGGTCTTTGGCTGCCCGCCGCCGGCACGGGGCACAGAGCCACCGGCAGGTCCAGGGTGCAGTGCGGAGAGCCGCTGAGGTTGAGGCTGTTGTCCTCCAGCGTGGTCTGCAGGCTGCCGGCCGAGCTGCTGCTCCCGCTGTCCAGCGACGGGTCGCTCTCCGGGCGCTGGGGAGCGGGAGCACGGAAACACAGGTCTCAGGAAGGAGATGGGCACAGGGGAAAGAGACTTTGCCTTATTGGGTTTTGGGGGTACTTTGAGGTATGAAAATAAGCCACGATTACAGAAAGGGGAAAAACTCCATTCCTCTCCTACTGTTCTCGGCTGGGGAAGGGAGCCATAAACCAACCAATGCTACAAAGCACCAGCCGTGCAGTCTGCTATGGGGATTTCCTTCTGGGTAAGGAGGAGGAAAGGTTTCGATATTTTGAGCTAATTTCATTCTGCTTCAGGATGAATCTATCCCTCCAACATGAACTGCTCCACCAAAGGGAAGGGGTGCTGGGTCTGTGAGCCCTGCAGCACCCACCACTACACTCTTCCTGAGGACTGACGGTCCAGGAGGCAGCAGAGCAAAGGTTCCCTGTGGGTCCTCCCTCATGGCTTCCCTGTAAACCTGCCACACAGACTGTGGACACTCATATCAGCTGGACAGGAATAAAGAGACTTTTGTACAGACCTCCTCTCATTATGAAAAATCAGCAATATCTGGGGAGAGAAAAGAAGCCCCATGTTTTTTGACCAGCACTAGCAGCAACTATTGCTTCATTTAGGGTAGAAAGGTGGGGTCCCTTTCCAGCAGGAAGAGGAAACAGCCTTAATTTCCTTGTATCAGGGCTCATCTAGTTAAGCTGCATTTTAGTAGTTTCTAGGAAATTGGTCTGCACTATGCAATCATCATTGGAACACTCCACTGGAAATGATGTATGTAGGACTGGAAGCAGTCTCCTGAAGCAGTCTCCATAGTAATTCAATACAGTCTGTGTCAAATTATCACAAGTTTACTAATTTCTCCTTTATAACATTTCAGTACTTTTGTCCCAGTGGCGTGCCAGAGCTCTACCTTTCTCTGTCTTAAATCAGAAGTTTCAATGCTGCCACAATTCAGTCTCAGTCCAAGGCTAAATTTATCCTTGGTGAATTTATACATTTGTATTGTGTCTACAGCATCTGTCATATATAGCTGGATAACGTCTGATTTTTTTTGTTTGGAATAGAGTGCCCCAGTTCATGGAGTATCTTCCAAGAACAGTAGCAGTAATCTCTACTGGGCTTTCATCTCTGCATCTTCTGCACTTCAGAGACAGCTGATCTCCCCTCAATACTTTTATTCTTCTCTTTTGTTAGTGAGAAATAGCTGCCTTTTCAGAAAGAGATGGCTCCTTTCTGGGACTGAGAGTTAAGTGGGCAGAGCAAAACAGTGAGCTCAGAGACACAGTGTGTTGATGGGGCACTAAGGGATGTGGAGGATGCAGATGGGAAAAAGCCTATTCCAGCCAAGAAGGTGCATGATTTGGAGTCACAGTCTTAAGAGGACCCGGGGAGGCTGTGCAGCTGTCACCTCCCTGGCCCAAAGCATGGCTGCTGTGCATGCAGGTGTCTGCAGCACACCCAGTGCCAGGGACCCAGGGGGGAGCTACAGAGGGATGTGATTTCATCTTCATGTGGAGCCCACTGCAGCTATCAAACTGTTTGTTGATACAAAGCTGAAGAATAAATGACTTCACAGGGTGAGAGGTTATCCAACACCACTTTGTTATACTACCCTGTCTCTTCCCATACCCTCCTGCATTCTGCAGTCCACAGTGCTCCTCCTACAGATCCAGGTTAAATAGCCCATGACCACAGCTTTCTGTCTCCTTCCCCTGCCCTCCTCCTTGTTCAGGCCTCTCTGGTTGGGTGGGATGCGAAAACTGAGTTTTCCTAGCAGACAGAAGCAGGGTTCCTCACCTGATGGAGAAGTGAGCAGTTCACACCTGGAGATCTCAGTGATGCCCATGAGCCTTGCAGAGAGATCTTTGGAAGGTTGTGTGGACACAAGACTTCCTCAGGCCCTGTTTGGGTGGCAGAGATGGCTGGGTGGAAAAATTCTGTTGGTACAGGTAACAGAGGGGAAGATGCACCTGGAGAGACAGGGCTGGGAGGGACTGACAGAGCATCAAAAGAAAGGGGAGGAGAATAGAAATAGAAAAAAAACATAGTTGAAGAGTCCTCCGATTTTATTTTGTGTCTTTGCTGCTTTACACTGAGCAAAGTCTCAGGTCCAGTTAACAAAGGATATTCATGAACATGCACTCCTAGCCAAGAAGACTCAATCTCGTGTTTAGATTAAGGATCCCACTTTTTGCACAAAAACCTGCACCAGACCAGGAAGACCTAATAAAGCTCAGAGCCATAAGGTAACAGGCCAGCTCTGCTGTTGCTCTCACAGAAGAATGCTGAGCTATAATGCCTTGATTCAAGTATGAATCACTGCCAGAGGACATTCATTCCAAATCCTGCAAGACAAGGGATGAAGTGAGATAAATTAAGTGGTGGTTTGGGAAAGCTGGGGACCACAGGAAACCAGGGCATGCTCAAGAGTAGAAGTGGAGCACTTCCACCAAGGGAAGACCTGTGCTACATGTTCCCTAAACCTTTACTTGGTCTCAGGGGGCAGCAGTGTTTTTCTGTGCTGAGTGAGCACAGTTCATCCAGCTGGCATGTCAGGAGAATCTGTCCCCACTCTTTCCTGACCGTGCATGAGTGCACTTCTGCAAATGGAGATCAGCATTTTCACAATATTTCAGTCATATCTGAGGGAAGAGATAAAAACTAACAACAAAAATGAACGAACTTCTCCTCCCATCATTCCTGAAGCAAATTAGCAAACTGAAAGCTAATTCTTGGTTGGCATAACCCCAAGTCATATTAACTCTCTGGCTGGCAGAGGGAAAGCAGGGGGAAAACAGAGCTGAAGCAACCCACAGTTTCAGCTGACCTGTAGAATGAGAGCCCTGCTCACCTTTGGTACTTTCATGCTTTAGCCAAGACTGAACTGAGTTGAAAGGAGTATTCTCCATTTCACACAGGTAACTGTCTGGGTTTGCAGAACCATCTTCACTGGATGCTGGAAGCAGGCATTCCCCCAGACTGTCTGCCCCAGTGGAGTCAGGGTTGTCCTGGCCATCCTGCTGGAAAAAATAAGTGAGGACAAAGCCTTATGAAATGTAATGGAAGATGATAGAGCAGACTTTTCAAAGCCTCAAGAAGAACTGATTCTGATAATAACTTCAAGCTAGCTAAGAGATGCTCAATTTTTCAGCTCAAATCATCTTTTGACTAATTCAGAGGAAGTTACTAACAGCAGTGAAGAAAGCTTTCAAATACATGTATTCTTTTGTTCTCCTCAAATCCTACTCCACAGTATGTCTCTATGGATAAGCTCTTGAAAAATGACCAGAATTATATTCCTCCAGCAGGGACACCTGGATGAATACAGAGCACCTGAAATGAGCAGGGCCATAAGTACAGCACATGGTGTAAGAGGCCCATGGCTGAGGCTAACCTTGATCTCCTTAGGATTCAGCTGAGCAGTGTTTCGATTGTCTGACTCATCTCCTAGAAGGATGGAAGAGGACTTGTCTGAGTTGAGGGATAACGCTTCCATTTCAGCCAGCTGGACCTGCAGGAAGGGAAAGAAGCTGTCACAGGTCATGCCTGGAATCCACATTTCAAGCAGTCACACTGTTGATGGTGGATAAGTGAGAGCCTGTAGACCCAAGATCAATTTTAGGTTATATTCCTTGGATATATCAGGAACTGCCTAACCCAGACTTGGGCTGAGCAGGAGGATTCACTTTTTTAAGAAAGGTTGAATATACGATCTGCAAGCAGGCTGCTACCAGTCCATGCTTCTCTAGTTCCAGAATTGGAAGAACAAGTCCTGTATCTGTCACAGCGATACAGCTGGCCCAAGGCCCTGCAAGTAAAGCCAGGCAGGCAGAGGGGTCCCTCAGGCTGGTGACAGGGCAGCCGGCTCTGCTGAGGGATGAGGAGTGAACCCCGCTTTCTGAAGGCACCAGAAACAGCCCTGCTTAAAAATGAAGGTGCTTTCATTCCAGGGAAAGTCATGCCTTTTGCAGTCCATGCCAGTATCATGCTTTTCTCTTACCTTCATTACTGAAACCCTGTTTCTCTCCAGCTTTCCTGCATCTTGCCTTTCCCCTCTCCTCTAACCTACCCAAGATCATACCTAACACTGTCTTCTATTCTGTTCTCCATCTCTAAACTCAGCCCTCCCACACACCCACACTTGAGCTCTCTTGCTTTCTGAAAGCAAGTCTGACCTCTGCATCTCTCTCATTCTTGTGCTTCAGCTTTGCTCCAGTCTCATGCCTGACCTTCATACCAGACATGCCCCTCTCCCATCTTCTTTCCTCCAAGCTTTTAAATCCCGTCTGCCTGACAACTCTTTCTCACAATGCTTGGAAAGCATATTTTTCTACCAGCCTAAGCAGTTACTCTGTCCCTCCTGTGCTTGGATTTCCATCACTGGAGTGCCAGAAGTTTTGCACCACCAGCAGCTAACTCTTGAGAGCTGTATTCTGGGTTGTCTCAGCTGGAACAGCTTCTGGCCATGTGTTTGTGTTTGCAAGAGGCAGGTACAGCTCTTGCGCCATGACAGCAGGTGAAACATTTGGAGAGATGACATTCGAGCTGGAAGTTTAGTAGCTTGTGCCAATGCCAGAGACTGGAAGAGGTCTCCATGTGAGGGATAATGCACTTTAAACAAACAGAATGGAAAACCAGAGCTGGATTTAAATGAAGTGCACAAATGACATCCTTATTTGGGATGTTATTCTGACACAGGAACATGGTGCTGTTCAACCATGGAGAAAGCCCAAAACCAACAACTGCTCCTCAGAGCATGTATGCACAGAGTCCACAATGAACTTATGCCAGGGAACCACCAGTCAGCAACACAACTCCTGTAGAGAAGCACAGTCTTCATTCAGTCCCACTTAGTGTGTGTACTCATCTATTACTTTCCCAAGTGCTTGCTACACCACAACAGCCTTACAGCTGTGCTTGTAGAGACATGTAGTAACATCCGTGGCTACCTTTTCCATCCATAAAAGAGGATTTCAACAAAAGCCAGAACAGTCTGTCATTGAACCACTTGCTTGAAAATTCTGACCACCCTGGGATCTACACAAAACCCATAACCAACAAAGTCATGACTAAATAAACTGCAGGTGTGGAAACATATTTCACTGGTGCTCACTGACAAACTCCTGCCACAGTTAAACACATTTCAGTCATCCATATACAGAAGTCTGTCAAGTGTCCCAAGAGCGAAAGGATAGAAATGACAAGAGAAGAGTTTAGGACCATGAAAAAATATAGTTTTGTTCTTTTTGCTTCCTTTATGGCAGAATATTTTAAAATCTGCTGACTAAAGATGAGGAGCAAAAAAATATTTTAAATTGCAGGGGGAGCAGGTGCTGTTCACCAGATCCCGATCCATGAAACCTGCCAGGAACATCAGCCTAAGATACTGAACCATGCACATATATCCCTTAGAAAACAACTACTTGAAGATATATCTTTAAAAACAGACTCACGATTACAAAAATCCTTAATTGTACAAATAATTGGTTTGAAAATAAAGTATCAGGTGCGTAACTGGGAAAGGCACTGAGCACTTCTGCTCAATGCCACAAGAAGCTTAGCACACATTAATGAGTTTGAGCCTACGTCTAAAGGTTGTGTCCATCCACTGTGCTCAGTATCTTGATGAATTAAACTACCAATGAAATTGGAGGGGATATTTTTGCCTAATATGTGATTTTTGTCAGAAGGGCAGTTTAAGACTGATAGGGTGGACAGCAAACATACTGGTTTTTTTCTAACGCTCACACTTAAGAGGACTGGATAAATAGTTTTGCCTATGTAACTTCCTGTCAACTGTACAATTCAGTCTGTGTACAATACTCATTTGGATAAGTTGATATTAGAGGACACTCTAATTTAATGACTGCGTGCATTGCTGATGTTAGCAATGACTCCATATAGTGATCTACTATTGAAATTTCCTCAATTTTTTTTCTGTTTTGAAATATAAAGAGAAGGTCATGATCAATCTTGGTGTAAAATCCTAAGGTATAGTTTTGACTCGTATGATCCAAAATAAAACATCTGTATTTTATTGCTAAACTCATTCTTCCATAGACAATTTCTTTTCAGTTCCACATTTTAGATGTATTGAAATACCAATTTTGAAAGTAATTCATGGTTCTATAACAGCCATTAGAAAGTATGATCTAAGAATAATCCTTCAGTTGTGATAATTACATCGAATTCTTTGCTCTGGCTGTGGGTTGCATTTTAAGATTTTGCTATCTAGTTTCTTTGCTAGAAAGGTAAGAAAATGGGCTGTTGTCTTAATTCGTAAGTGGGATGCTGAAGACTGTGAGGTTTTCAAATGTAGCAGACTAGCTGCAAATGACTTGCTGGCAATCGTTATGGAATGCCTTAGGAGATCTCATTTGCTGAAAAAGCTGAGCACCAATTGCTGAACGTAAAGACTTAAGTAAAGCAATGGAAATTGCAGTTATTTCAAAACTAGTTATTTGGTTGCATTAATGCAGAATTCATTTGTGAAGTGTCTCAATAATGATAAACTTCAGCAATGTTTGCATTTTGATACTTTCAGAAGGAAGCAATGGGGAAGAGCAGACAGCTGAGAAGCTGAAAAAAATATCAGCACATCAGAACGAGGTATCTGAGACCAAACAAAATACTGCTTTCTTCAAGCATGAATAGAATGATCTGCCAATAAGAGCTCTTTCCCCAAGTTTCTTTGTTTCTTTATAAGCTATAACAACATATTGAGTCAGTTATGGGGAAGGAAGGGTGAAGCTTGCCACTGATATACCAGTTTACTGTTGGAAGAGCCACACTACTGCTACAAACATGACCACACAAAATCAGAGCTCCTGCATACAATAAAATTACTTCAGAACTAAATTAGTTCTGCTACTCACCTAACCCGTCCCAGACTATTTTGCTCCTCAAGTTTCACAACCTGAAAAGACTAATTGTTTAAGAAGTTTTCCAAAGCATCTACCACCTTTAGTAGCTCAAATCTAAGCCATTTGCTCCTGTTCTCAGCAACAACCCATTTGTCAGCTAACAAACTTTCTCAGTGGGCCCTCTTTTATTTAGTTTTTGTTCAAACTAATTAACTGGTTTTCACCACAAACCAATCCTTGCTCTCAGACATGACTCTATTCAATGAAGCATTTAAACATGTGCTTAATCGATCAACCTTCAATAGGGAATAAGCAAGCACACGTTCAAAATGAGGACAAAAACAAACTTAAATCTCCCACTGAATTGCTCCTGAGTGGTCTCACTGAGGTGAGACCCTTAGAGTCCTCTGTCCAACATGAGCCTAAACCTAGACTTTTCTTGCAGAATTGAACACAACAAGAGCTGCCAAGAGATGACTTCATAGCCATTTCTCTACAGGTCATTCAGTCCCTCCTGACCCATGTCCTGTCACGTCTCACTTTTCCACCACCTCAAACATCCACGTGTGGCTGAGGAGGGCAGGCCTGTACTAGAGTCAGCACCAGCACTTCACAACAGATAACAAACACAGGTCAACAAGCTCTACTGTCTACACAATCTACAGTGAGGAGCACACATGGGACGACCTGCGGGCACGTGGGTGTGCAGGTCTGGGGGGAAGAGTCCCCTCACACATCCTCGTACGCAGGTTACCTCTTGCTTGTCATGGTTACACTTCTCGCACATGGCCGGCGAGGAGTAATGATGGAAGACGGAGCCCGATAGGTTATCGATGATCATTAACTCCCCGTCGAAGGAGTCCTTAATAATTAAAGAGACACTGTCCAGCCATAAGTTCTCCTAGGGGACAAGAAAGGGGGGAGGATGGGAGAGATCATTTTAAGAATGTCGAGTTTTTTGCTTTCAAGTTTCACGTGAATTTGGGGCTGGGTTCTCCACCCTGACTCATCTGGAGCAGCATCTTGTTCTGTAGGTACTTGCACAGGGTCACTGGGGGGAATATTTGCTCCACAGGGTGTGTAAAGGTGCTGGAGTTCAATGAAAAAAAATAAAATAAGGAGGGACAGTCTTCACTCACTTTCAGTGTTCACGTCTCCCTTCCAGCTCTGCTGGAGTCACTCACTCTTGATCTGCCATTTCTCCTGCACTCTTCTCCTGAGCTCCCCTCTCAAATTTGCTCCTGTCACACCTTTAGCTGTTCTGCTCCATCCCTCCTCTGCTGGCCCTCAGGTTCCTACACCATGATGACAATGAACAGGACACACTGCTGTCATAGCCTTGTCCCTACATGATCCTATCAACCCAAAAGACTACTGCTGAAAGCAAACCTTTCACCCTGAGGTGGAAGACTCTGCTACTGCTAAGCCCTCAATCATCTGAGCTACCCAGCTAATGCCCACAGCTCCTTGCTGCAGTCTGGTTAGTAAGTTCAAAGGTGTACTCACCTGGGCTGGAGAGTAACATCTCATGCACAGATGTCCTTCCGGATCTGTTCTACCACCACCTCCTTCTGTTCCTGCTCCTTTTCCCTGTCCTGAATTTGGAGAGCCTGACTTGTGGGAGCACAGCCCATGAGTAATTTCCATCTCAAGCTCAGCATCCATCTCTGCATCCTCCTGGGCCTCCTTGTTGCTGTCGTCAAGATGTTTCATGAGCACAGCTACCACCACATTGATGAGGACAAACTGGGCTGTGAGCACAAAGCTGACAAAGTACAGTGGGGAGATGAACTGCAGGTTGCTGAGACAGCTCCGGTCATCGTGGCTGCAGTCACGCAAGGTATCCTTGAGGGGAAGTTGGGATTGAGAGGGGACGATGGAAGGAAGGAAAAACTAAAGTAAGAAGAAAAGCTTGGCTGTTCTCTCTGTCAAAAAACACTGATGTCAATGGAAAGAGCAAGGCAAACACTTCTATCACCCCATACCTTTTGGCATAATGAGGTCCCCAAAGAATCTGGGACACTGTTCATACGCTGTTTGCTTCAGAGCAAAACCATCGGAACACATATGAAGCAAACTGTCAGACCATGACCCATTGCTGCCACCATAGCCCCACACACGTGAACAAGACCAAAAATGAGCAGGCTGGTACTGCCTTCTCCCATCTATTTTCAAAAGCACTATATGCGATGAAAGAACTTTTCTTTCTCTATGTCCCCTGAAGGAAGTATTTAATTTGTATTTCCTGGTAGCTCTGCAGATTAATGCCATGTCCAACACACATGTCCTGTGCTCAGCTTTAACAGTCCTGACTACAGTGGATATTCCCTTAGCCTGAATTATTTTCTTGTTCCTCCCAAGGAAAATTGGCACTTTTCTCAATTAGACGTCTCTAGGACTAGATGAGCCCAAGGTGTAAGTTACCACAGTGGGGAGAGAGACTCCAGACCAAGCAGGGACCTTTTCTAGCAATCCAGCTTCTGTGTTCTGTTCCCCTTCACTTTGCTAGCCCAAGCTCTTCTGAACAGATCCACGCATCACTATTGGTCTTTCCTCAAAAGCTAGATAGCCTTGCCTCAAGTCCCAGTTACCTTCATGATCCCGTTCCAGTTGTCACCTGTGGACACCTGGAAAAGTGTGAGGAAGGCCATCCCAAAGTTCTCGAAGGTGGCGTGGCGGCTCATGCCCTCACAGGGGTTCTCATCATTGCACACTAAAAACAAGGGGAGCACAACACTCAGGGGAGGACACACTACAAGCCCTGAACAACATCAACTCACAACCTGAAGACCTCAGGTAACGAATGGTATCAGCACCCTGCTCAAGAGTTGGCCATCAATATGGAAAAATCCCTGATGGCCCAGCCCCAGGATATCAGGCAGTGTAACTCTGTTGCTCAGGGGGATCCTCCCAGCATGTCAGTGGGCTGCCTTTCTTCTGGAGCAATATTCCACAGCAAGAGAAGTAAATAAACTTTCACAAACTTTTTCTTGTAATCTTGAAGGCAATGTCAGAGACAGAGTACAGGAAAAGCAAATGTTTAAGAATGTAAGAGAAAATGGAGGCTGCTTTTATTTTGTTGGGCTGTTAGAACAACAATTTATAGGGAAATTCCTCTTGCGTCAATTATACATACGGGAGAATAAAGTCCATCAAATAATTCAGTCCCTTTATTGAAAAGTTCTGATTTTGAGAAAGGCCCAACCAGCATGTCTGTAGCCCACACTGAAGTATGGTGTGCTTGAGACTTACCCAGTTTTCCAAAGAGCTCCACTCCTAGAGCAGCATAGATGAAAAAGAGGAGCATGAAAAGGAGTCCAAGGTTTCCCACCTGAAAGCAAACAACATTGTCAGTCTGCCCCAAAGCCTATTTAATCTGTACAGAAAGTAGTTTTGCATTTCCAGGTCTGAAGAGAACAGCAGTCAAATCACAGTGTACAAATGGAACCAAAACAATTGCTCAACACTTGAGAAATGTTCAGTGATGGCTCCAGTTGCCATCAGGACTGGGGGAGGAACAGGCAGGTGGGAAGAGAAGGCATGGAAAAATTAAGGACTTAACAAATTTTCTGAAACACTAAACAGTTTCTGGTCTGAATGCATGTGGTCATTGGGCCTACATTAGGATCATCACTTCAGGAATCTATTTTAGTCATTGCAACTGCTGTGCCATCCAAATTCAGGAGAGAAATAACTTATTAAGCCCACCCACTCACCTGGACTGCTACATCCTGGCTCCCTACATACTCACTGGAAGGAATTATTTCTGATGACTAAATTAGACACCATAGTAAATGCTGTGAAAAATCAGCCCTGGGTCTGTGTCTACAGGGCGTTAAGAAAAATAAGTTAATAAAACTTAGCTAAAGACTACATTTCCAAAGGGCTCTTTAAAATTAAAGCTCTATTCACTATTAAGAATTGCTGCAGTGTAACAAAGACAGGAAGGGAATTGAAACAGGACAATTGGAGATGACTTGTATGCCATTAGCAAGTCAAAATCCCTTACTTGAGTCTGCGCACTAGGAACAAAAAGAGAAAGGTCAGGAAGAGGATAAAGTGCAAGGGAAAGGACAGTTTATTTTAAACTACTTCTTTTAGCAAAGCCAGTAAATCTTGGAGAATAATATTACAGTTAATTCAATTGTCCCCCGAAGACCTGGGATATAAAATATGGAGACTAGATTCATTCTTTTAATGCTGTAACTGGTGGATTTTAGACCTTTAGGTTCAGATTTTCACACAACTATAAGTATGGAGGGGTTTTTTTTTATCGCTGCTACACAACTTTATTGAACAAAGCCAACCTGTTATGAAAGATAGCAAAAGCCAGTCAATAGGAAATCACAGGCTTTGAAAGCTGGAGTGATTAAGTACTGTTTGTTATTATCTTCCAGGGGATACCTAGAGACCAAACTTTCAGATATCTGCTTTGAGGCATATATTACTGACCTCCAAAAGAGCTGGCCCTCAGACTTGGTTAGCAAAGGAGCCGAAGGCAAATGGGAGACAGAAAAATCAGAAATGAGAAAGTGCGGAAGAATATACTTGTGGTTTGTGGCTAGGACCAAAAACAGAGACTCACAGGTCCTGGCTGTGCTCTTTGCCATCTTGAGCAAAACATTTAATTGTCTGATGACTCAGGTTTCTTGAGTTTCTTGTCTACATGAGAGGGATATGAATATTTCCTCCTCTCTTATTTATTATCTATATTTTGGGGGTAGAAGTTGAATCTCATCATTTAAGTGCAAATATAATGCAGAGTCCTCATACCAACAGTTTCTGGATACTATTTAATCCGGCTCTTAATATCTGTGTGCATTTATTTGGGTTTCAGAATAAACATGCCACAGACATGCAGATACTGGATCTGAAGACCTGCTCTGTCCCAGATTCTTGCCTGAGAAAATTCATCCGTTGTGGCTCCTGGAATGGAAAAGAGCAAGATGCAAAGCTGCACTGAGCTAGCCTGTGGCAGCTGAGACAGAACTAATAAAAATGTACATTCCAGATCTGCCTGCACTAAGAACATCCTTAATCTCCTCTTCCTTCTATTGTCCAGTGTATCTCAGCCCACAAATATCCTGAATGGTGTTGTATATTCTACATGTGAATTATTAATATTGTTGTTATTACTATTATTACAATAAACCACAAATAATTGTTTAATAAAAAGCACAGGAGATCAGACAGAGCTTGGGATCCATAAAAGATCACAGAGCTTCCTTTTCCCTTTTGTGCCATCGCATTCCCCTAATTCAGATTGACATTTATTGTCACCAGCACCAGAAGCAAATTCCCTGGGTAACTACTCATGCTGTTTTCAAATTGATTCCCAGCTCATCATCACTCACCAGCACTGGCACATTAGCTGATAAATCAACTGACAAATGCTGGTGCACTTTGATATCACGCAGCAGAGTTGCCTTCCCAGGGCCTGCCAAGGGACTGGTCTGATGTATGATCCGTAGAGCCACTTGGTGCCATTACTCCTTGCTTAACCATTCTTCCTCAACAATCCAAAAGGAAGGGGACCAGACTCCCTGACTGCTCATCCATCACAGAGGATGCTCATAGTGGGCTTGAAGCCCATGTAAAGCACCGTGTCAGCATCTCGTTTGGGAGCAGCTGCCACTCACAGCTCATGAGATCCTTCTGTCTCCATCGTGTCTTGCGGCAGACACTTAACTGCCGGCTGTGCGAGCCACAACAGAGCGTGTCACTGCTCCTCACGCATGAGAGGCTCAGAAACACAAAGGGATCCTGGAGGAGAAAAGAAGTAGGAAGGGGGAAGCACTGTCTAAGGAAAGGAGTGATCAGAGTGCAAATGAAAGAGAAGGAGGGAAAAGAGGGCACATTCAGGGAAGAGAGGTGCAGTGACAGAAAAATTTCCTTTCCTCCAGAAATAGCTTCCAATCACTCTTCCCTTCTATAGAGAGAGGAGAAAGGAGCCATGGACTAGTTACAAGCAGTTAGACACTAGCCAGACGTGATGGGAAGAAATCTACCCTTATCCAGGGGTCAAGCCTTATTTCTTCCACATGCTGGAGAAGAGAGATGTGAGGTGAGCTGTAACCCCATGAATGTCATGAGAACTTGGGCATGACCTTCAGGCCATTGCCTGCACACCACAGTAGACATGACCTCTGAGTCTCCACAAGAATCAACCCTTTGGAAAAAGGGACAGAAGAGGAGAGTGTTTTGGGAAGATGTTTTACCTGTGGCAGGGCTTGAACAACTGTATCCAGCAGTGCTCGCATTCCCGTGGCCATCTTCAGTAGCTTCAGGACTGCCACAACAAGCACAAGAGGAGTGTCAGTCAGACTGAGCTCAGAGGCATCCTTTGTGTGACTTACTAATGCCAGTAGCACAAGACAGATATCCTGTCTCTCCTTGCCCTAGAAAAACTGGACTTTCCCCTCATTCCTCTTCTTGCTTTTGATGGCACAACCCCAGTTGTTCCTACTCAAGCTCATATCCTTTTTACTAAATATTTTGTTTCTGCCACCCATGTCTATTGGGCTGCTTCTGCTTCACCCAGACACTCTAGCCACATGCTTTTTCCCAAAAATGCGTATCCTAATTGTCCTTCTGCTTTGATCTTTCCTTCCATCACTCTCTTTTCCTTCAGCCACCACTGTAATGCCATCTTGGCACTCCTTGGCCACCATCTTACTTATGAAAATTTCAACCTGCTTGGTGGCCTCTGCTCCCCACACTACTTCTATAGTTGCCCCAAAATAGAGTAACAGAAAAAGTTCAGCTCTCACGTGATCTGCCCATCCTGCCAGTGCTTCACATTCAAGAAAGCCCACGCTTCTAGGGTGCCCTAGATCCTAGAATCCCTGCTGGGATGTGAAGAAGGACACCCCAGAGGCTCCTCAAGGGCTGGGGACAGGGCAAGCTCACAACTCTACAACTGCTGCTCAATGAGTCATGGCACCAAATTGCACTCCTCAGCCACATACACCCCTGCTGTTGCCAGCGTCTGTCTCACCCCTGGCAATACGCAGCACCCTCATGATCCGGATGATAGTAGGGTTAATTGGGAGAGCAGCATTGATTTCAATCTCTTCCAATGTGATGCCCATGACAGACAGCAGCACAATGGCCAGATCTAGCTGGTTCCACCTTTAGAAGAAAAATTGAAGAGAAAAAACGTAGAGTTTTTCCATTTTCCTGAGAAAGAAAGGTACTTGTCTCCACTTCGTCCTGAACATTTCCTTAGGTATGAGTTCAAGACCCCACTCTGAGTCAGCCTATATGGGCTTTTCCAGAGAAACAGAGATTCACTTTGCGCACACCCTGAGCAGCCAGAGGCAAACCAGCCTGATTTGAAAGCATGGAGCTGAGTTACTATGGCACTATGCTTTGACTAATGGACTCAGCTTTTTTCGGCCTTCCTACCTTGAATCAACTTTGCTATGTATGTTCTTCTTCAGCATGCTCACAGATTGCCTCAAGGGCAGGAAAAAATGTCTTTCTCTAACCTCATCTCCTTTGCTTTCTAGCCTAACCAGCAGACTCTAACCAAGAGGCAATTTTTGGACAACTCTTGCTATTGCCTAGGCATTGCAGCTTGTGGAGGATGAGGTTAGATCCATGCAGTGCAGAACTGGGAGGCAGTCAGAGCACTCTGCCACCGCTTCATGGTCTAGATAGGTCACCATCCCCAAACCCCTACCCCAAATACAGCTGTCCCACAGCCACAGCTGACAACCCTCTGCTCACCTGTCCTTGAAGAATCGTCGCAGACCAAATGCCACCAACTTGAGGACTGCCTCAAACACGAAGACAGTAGTGAACAGGTAGTTGCAGTACTTGAGGGCGGTCTCCAGAGACTGCCACAGAAAGACAGGGAAAAGAATTGAGGCAAAAGCAACATCAAACACATAACCCCCTCTACAGGAACTCTCCTAAGTGCCAGGAATTCATCCTGGGGTGCAGAAGCTGCCCCTGGTATTCATTGTTGGGGGGGATGCTGCCTCACACTTCCTACCTACTTAAATGTGAAGGTCACCTACTAAGGGTAACCACCAGCCAGCCCCCGTGCCCCATGCTCTTCTCAGGATCAGTTACTGCTCCTTTCTCCTGAACTGTTGTTTGGCATAATCAGGATGGGGAGGCTATTGCTAGAGAATCCATGAAATGCCATCAGGCTTTTCTTCTGCCAGTAGCCCATGCCACCTGAATGACACCTTATCAATGGTACTGGAATAGCTATCAACCAGGAATTGAAGCACAGAGTTTACTCCGGTTGTGGATTCAGGTAATCTCTGACCAGAGAAAACCCTACTGTGCCTTGTTCTGGGGACAGCACATCACACCTCTGAGCTGTTTGGCTTCTGAGTCTTTTATCTGCTGCTCCTTCATGGCCACCAAGAACAACTGTAAGCAGTGGGCAGCTTTTGGTAGAATTTTGCACTGGAAGGGTTTGAAGTGCTTTAAGAAGATTGTTTAACAGAGCCTGACAGCAGGCTGGCTTAGCTGGAGCTGTTTTCCAGGGAAAGGAGCTGAAGAGTAAGAAAGAAGAGTGACTTGTTGAGGAACAAAGATCTGATATGAGAATGCCAACAGATAAAGGTTAAGACTTCCTAAAAGATAAAGCTGGGCACTACCTAGGGCAAGATGAAAGCTGGGCAGTTGGGCAAGGTGGGCAGGAAACAGAGGAGCCAGGCAAAAGATTTGAATGAAAACAGACAGATTCAGCTCCTGATCAAAGCCTAAGCTACCTCAGACAATCTGTTCAGACACCAGAGCTGTTACCTAAACCAAGGGTCTTCTGAAGAGAAGACTGAGATGTCACTGGGCAGACGTCATGACGAATGCTTTCTGTACATATGGAGGCAGAAGGCTCCTTTGATATGTGCAGCATACATGTTTCCCACCAAAGGCATTTGCAGCTTTGACAGGAATGCTGAGAGGTACATGGTCTGTACCCAAAGTGTAAAACTTATTTGGCCTCCGAGGAGCTGTATTTGGAATCACACCCTGCAGCTGAGAGAGGCTCTACTCAGCACTTTGGCCCTGCAGCTTCTCTTATGAAGCAAAGGTGGCTTGGTAATGATGACCCATCCCATGACATACAACCAGCCACTCTGGTTCTCTTAGCTGAGGCCATATGGCAGGGGAATTGGGCTGACATTTGGAAATCTGATGCAAAGCCTGAAGCTGCCAGAACACTGCTGCTCCCACCACTCCTATTAGGATCCAGGGGAACCTAAAGCAGAGCAGGCAGCTAAATTTGGGTGACCCACATATTCACCTACTAATATAAAGCACAGAAATTTAATTGCACCATGCTTTCTAGGGGCTTGACTCTTGCTCAGATACCTTCTCTCTATTGATTTTAATGCATAACAAGTGTCTGAGTGGGAACTACCTTTCTGGATACACATTAAAAACTCCATGCAAATTTGGCTACTACAAAACTACTTCCTACAAAACTTTAACATTAAAGTTTTGTAGACACCCAAGTGTCTACAAACACTTGGTTGTTTTTAGAGACACCCAAGTGTCCTACCTATGCTGGTAAGCAGTGATCACCAGAGAGCTGTACCAAAATTACAATGACTGGAAGCAGGACTTATCTCCGTGATCTCACTCACCACAGGTTGGTTGTAGTGCTCCAAGGACATAGTGACCACGTTGAGGCAGATGATGAAAGTGATGAAGATGTCCAGATAGTGGCTGGTGCAGACTGAATGAATAAGGAGGCGTATGTGGCAGTAGGTGGCATAGTACGGCAAACGCTGCGCCTCTTCAGTGGAAAGAGGGATATGGCAGAGTTAGGAAGAAATTAGGAGAAAGAGAGAAATGGGTAAGAAACACTGAGGGGGGAGAAGCCATAAGATTGGTGATAGGTATTGAAAGAAAATGGAATGTAGTTAGGAGAGAAAAATCAGAAAAAATTAGGTATATATAAAGGACACAGGGAGAAGGCGGAAAAATAAAAAAAAAAGAAAGAAAGAAGAAATGGGGGAAATATGTAGGAAGAAAGATAAAGAACAGAACACTAGAAAGAAAATCTGTTAGTCTGTGTTTGTGGGAATGGTGTTAAATCAGCATTTCATGTCTTGACAAATTAAGATCACTTATGATAAAAGGGAGCAGATGGTTCAAGGAGAGGCCCTGGGGTGTTATAAGAGAGAAGGGGAAAATTGAAGCAGAGGAAAGGAAAGCATGCCCATAGGCTGTGAATGGAAGTCTGGGTAGTAGGGATGATTTCCAGGGGCAAGTATGCTTTAGCAATTTTTATCTAAAGGTAACACAAAACAGGACAGAAACATCAGGAATAGAAGGTTTCCTTCAGCACAGAGGGTTTGGGATCCCAAAGGGTGATACTGCAACACTGGGGTCACCAGGACACAAAATACAGGGGTCTTCCTCTCTTTTCCCCCCCTTCTTCTTTAAATTTGGGCTTAAATACAAAAAATGCTCTGTCCAGGTTCTTCTTCAACCACCAGCTGAGCTGCAGGAAGCCCAGATGGGTCCCTACCCCAAGCACAGGAAGTGTATCCATGTGTGCACGCCCCATGCCAACAGTGCCTGTCAGCATGTGCATGGGAGTGTTTTTGGTACATTATCTCCTGAGGAGCAGGGTGCTACAACCCTTCCCCAGTGCCTTCCCTGGGGTCCTAGCAGACCTCCTCAGGCACCCCTCTTCCCTAGACCGACCCAGTGAGGCGTGTGGCAACACAGCAGTGGTGCGGGGAGGAAGGCTGAGAGCACGGCCATGAGCAATGCATTTTGGAGACCAGCCCATTGGGAAAGAAAAAGAAGAGGAAAAGGTTTTTCTCAGAAAACCTTGGCCTACGAACCAACCAAACACTTAGGCTGTGCCTTACTCCTTCTCTTCTTCTCCAAGCGTCGCAGGCGCTTCTCCTCCCGCCGGCGTGCCTCCTCAGCCTCCTGGTGCTGCCGGCACTTGTGGAAGTTCTCCACCACCACCCCCACAAACATGTTGAGCACAAAGAAGCTGACTATGAGGAGAAAGGAGATGAAGTAGAGTAGCATCCAGGGGTTGTTGTTCGTCACTGGCTGGAGTGGGAGAAGAACAGAGGCAATCATTGTCTTAGCAGTAGAGGAATAGGGACACAGTAGGTGGCAGCCCAAGAGATCCTGCTTTACAAGGTATTGAAATAACCATGTGTGGGCCAGAAGGGAGCCATCATGCCCAGAGAGACACGTGGCATTATTACTTTTTCATTGCAAATATAAAGGCCCACTGACCCCACAGCATAGCCACAGCTACACATCCCTGCATGGACTAGACAAGACCATGGACCTGGCCCCTTGCAAACAGGTGAGCAAAGGATTCAGAAGGAGCCTGGAAGGGACTCTTGGTTTGAGGAAGGTATCTGAAGCAGGATGTTAAAGGATGCTTCTGCCTTATGAGCACAAGGAAAGTGAAAAGGTCCTTTCATAAGAAAGTCCATGTACCTGCTGGTCAACAGCCACGGCATCAAGTCCATTATACATAATATTGACCCAGCCATCCTTGGAAGCCAGAACAAAGAGGGACATCAGAGCCTGCAACATAAAAAGCAAAGCTGATGTGGAGCATCCTGTCAGGTGCATCTGGCAGGCAGAAAAAAAATTCTGTGGGTTTATGCTCTAACACACACAGCACTGAAATACTCTTCCTGTGTTTCTTCACACATCAAAACCTGCTCCTTCTCCTGTGGAGGACAGAGAGGGGGTAACAGGAAGCCATGTGCAGCCAGACCCACCAGAGGAGAGAGGCTGTGAGGAACATCTGCTTCGCGGCAGGAAAAAAGAGAAAATCAAGCTCTCTGCTGCCACCACTTTTCTTTCCCACTCATCCTGTGTCATTCTGATACCAGCCCACTAGTGACACAGCTTCTGTATGGACATCCCTGCCAAATAACTCCTCCTTCTGGCCCAGGCACTGGCTTTCCAGGTGCTGCATCTGTTCCCTGGGGAGGAGACAAACCCTGTGTTGGGTTCTCATCAGAGGGAGGGGCTGTGGGCAAACTCACCTGTCCCAGGTTGTCGAAGTTGTACTTGTGATGCACCCACTTGTAGTTGGCTGCCACGCAGTCGGACCGGTTAGTGATGTTCCTGATGTCAACCCCCAGGCAGTGGTAGAACTTGCCCTTGAAGAGCTGCAGGAGGGGAGTGACCCCATCAGGGTCACTTTCCCCACAGGGTTCCCCCCAGGATTCCCCACGCTCCCTGGGATGTACAGAAGTTGCCAAGGTGCTGCATGGCCTACAAGACTGCAAGCCACACAGAGCCTGACAGGGACACCACCAACACAATGCAGAGGCTTAGCCATTGCAAAGGAGCCAGGACCACCCTTGTAAGCTCACACTTGGCTTTTCAGCCTCCTCCATTGCCCCAGGCCAGCAGTGACTGTAAGCCCACCACCTGACAGTCCTTAAGGCAGCCTTTCTGGGTACAAAGGGAAAAAGTATCTTCTAATCAGTCCCCTAGAGTAATCTTCCCTCCCTGCTTCCCAGTTACTGAAAGTGCTGATGGGAAAATAAGATCTCATCTGAGGGTAAAGAACCAGAAAAAAATGTTCTCTTCTTCTCATATATATTTTTTTCACAAAGCTGTACTGCACTGCTGTGACTCTTCTGCTCAGGGCTTCTTTCCCCATATGGAAGATACTGGATTGTGCATTTGTACAGATGCATCAGAGCAAACTAAGTATAGCGCATTCCCTGAGATGGAAGTAACGCCCACACCCTTGCTCCTCTGCAGTGCAACAGCCAAAAAGAAAGAGGATTAAATAAAAAAATTAAAGAAGTTTGTGGGTGGATTTAGGGCTCAGTGAGGGGGAGAAAGAGAACTGACTGGAGGCAGGGTTCATGTGAGCAGGCACTGAGCTGGATGGGTCCAGTGAGCCCTGTGCTGTGCCAGCCCTTGGCTCTCCCTGTGACACTGGCCCAAACTCTGACCCAGCTGCTGCCAGGTGTGTTAACTCCTGTCTCTCACGTCCAGCAATGCCTGCACTTGCTTCTGTGCTTGCCAAAGGCTGTGTCATTGTGGAGATGACTAGTGGAAGAGGGCAAACACAGAAAAGTCCTTGGCTTCCCTGTCTTTCCTGCTCTGCTCCCTGTGTCTGACCTGGGGGCACAGATGCCTGTGACAATAGGGGTGGGGGCTCAAGGGCTGTTGATGAACAGTAACAACATACCTGCACGCCCAGGATGCCAAAGATGATGAAGAAAGCACAGCAAATGAGGACAATGTTTCCTATGGGCTTGAGGGAAGAAATTAGTGTCTCCACCACCAGTTTCAGACCAGGGGCTCGACTGATGACTCTGGAAAGGAAGGAAGGGGAAGGGTGACAGAGGGACAGGGAGGGGACGTTTGGCCTAAGGTAAGCATTTTCAGCAGCAGCAGACCACTGTCTCCCTCTACAGTGACCTCTCAGTGGAGATCCCTCCCCTGTGATCAAAAAGCCTTTTCTCTCCCATAGATTTGTTGTTTGATGAGGCACCTCCAGCATCAGACCCATAGGGCTGAGGGGGACCTCCTTGTGGCTTATTGCTTGTTTAAGACCACACTTTGCCTGGC
Organism: Anthoscopus minutus; assembly: GCA_013399455.1. Classification (NCBI taxonomy): domain Eukaryota; kingdom Metazoa; phylum Chordata; class Aves; order Passeriformes; family Paridae; genus Anthoscopus; species Anthoscopus minutus. The sequence goes on from VWYI01027285.1 coordinate 76,410, forward strand.
ACAGCTGGATCTGACCCTGGGACCCCTCGAGAGGTAACCAGTGGGAAGAAGGGGCTGAGCAGGGCTCAGTGGGGTTCTGACCGGAGGGGACGTAGGGTGCGCAGCAACCGGAGCACTCGCAGCACCCCCAGGATTTTGGCACCGCCAGCAGAGGCCACTGAGACCACAATGTCAATGAGAGACACGAAGACCAAGAAGCCATCTAAGATGTTCCAGCTGCTGCGGAGATAAGCCTGGTCCCCAAAATACAGGCCTAGAGAGACCACCTGGAAGAGAGGGGAGAAAAGAGGGGATGAAATGGCTCCCGTGTTATCTGGTAGAGGGCAACTATGGAAAGAATGGGAGGAGAAGGAATAGTTATCAAGTCCTCATGACACTGAAGTGTCATCTCATCTTTTCCTTTCACCTAGATGTCTGTGAAGGAAAATGCCTTTTTTCTGCCTTCCTGAGTAACATGACACTGTGGGAGACACACAGGAAACTTCTCCCTGCCACACCACAGACTTGCAGAAAATCTCATGGTTCAGAGACAGCCTTGGAGGTAAAGTCAGGCACCAAATCCATACTTTGGCTCATAAAGGGGTAATTTGCTTAACAGCAGTTCTCAAAAACAGTGTGTGCTACAGAAACTGGTAGCCATGGAAAGATATTAACATTCTGCAAATCACGGTCAAAATTCATATATGAATTTTAGGATGTGTTTAACTTTCAGCACACAAATTTAGGACTCTTTCCCAAACATGAGAAAGGAATAACAAGGTTTTCTGATTTTGTAAAGTGCTTTGACATCTATTGAATAATTATCTCAACTTTGAGCATGCCATTAATATTGCTGTAATGTCCCCCATTCTTACTCCAGGAGAGAGGGAATGGACATTTGACATCATTACAAAATCCATGCTCGAATGCCAGCTATCCCTCATGAATACTAAGATTCAATTGGATCTAATGCCTACCATAAACATCTCTATCCCTAACAAGACAGGACTGAATCTTAGGCAGTATCTGCCTTTATAAAGTAGAGGAAAGGACTACCAAACCAAAAAGATGAACAGATTTTAAAAGGGTTCTGAGCAAACGTGAACATTGTTTGACACTGGAAAAATACTCTGAGCTGTTCATCTCCAGTAACTTACCTTCAGTGTCATCTCAGCTACAAAGATTGCTGTGAAAATGTAGTTGGACACAGTGAGAAAGATTCTTTCCTAGAAAAAAATAAACAAAAACAAAACAAAACAGAGAAAGACCTTAAGTGTATTTTGACTACTTTTTGTTACTCTGTCAGGCCCCTCTGATGATCTTGATATTTTTTGCATTCCTATGAAGGGTCTGAAAGTTGATGAGATAAGGGAGATGCCCTTGGCAGAAGTCAGTGCTAGGCGGCTTTCAGCTCATACAGTCCCCTGGCTGGGACAGGATCCTATGCAGCTCTGCTGGAGCATAGTGGATAGGGTTTTTCTGCATCCTGAAAATCTGGTTTCAAGGCACCTTCTTCCCTCTTCTGTCAGTGCTGCTCAGGCCTAACCTGCTGCACTGACCTGGGACTCCTTCTCAAAGAGCTGCTGAGCACGGACCACAGATTGTGTCCACGTGCAGCAGAGTCTGAGAGTCAGCTAGAGCTGACAAGCAGAAAAAGTAATTTCACTTGCCAGCTTGAGCAACCTCCAAGATAGCTCAAGAGCAGCATAGATGAATGGTGATGTGCCATTCCTACAGCATGGAAATTACTTCTATCTTTCAGTTCCCAGTCCTTGTCCCTTTTGCCATTCATCTCTTATATGCAGGTTCCTGGAGGAGACTCTTATTCTCCAATGCAGAAGGAACTAGGCTTTCTGTATTATAAAGTGGGTTGCCTCATTATAAGAGCCTGCAGGGGAAGCACACATTTATGTCAATTACTAATATTTGGGCATTTGAATAGATGAGTCAGAGCTGGTGTTTAACACTGAAGTTCTTCCAGAGATCATACCAGTACCAGGAACACTCAGGAACTGTTAGAGGTTGTGCTAAAAAGTGGGTGACATGTAATGGTTCTCACCGTGCTTCTGTGTTCAATCTGTGGTCTTTCCAGGGCAATCGTGATGCAGTTCAGGAAGATGAAGGCCAGCACTACGTGGTCAAAGAGCTTGTGAGCAATGATGGTTTGGCAGAGGAGGCGAAACCTGCAAGAGAGTTCCAGTAGGCACCTGTGCCTTGGGCAGAACGAATTTAGCAGCAAAGAGGACACAGAATTAAGCATTCTGGCCAAAACTGGGCTCTGATACAGCAGCTTTCCTATCTCTGATACTGATGTCCCTTGAAATAGCAATAGCCCAGGGTGGTACACAGTCACACAGGGAGTCTGGAGGAGAGCAAGGGCAGAGCAATGAGCTCAACCTCCTCAGTGCCAGAGTGGTTTTCTAAACACTATGATGCTGTGCTTCTCCCTTGCCTTGTAAAGAGGCTGAATTCTAGTTTTCCTCCCAAACTCACACTTTGTACTACCCCACAGTGAGGGGGCCACATGCTGATACTGCCTTAAGTTTTTGGGTTGTGTCCTGGGGTGACTTTATGATGCCTGTATCCTCAAATCGTGTGTTCTGTTTATGTTACATATTAAGTTCTGCACCTTTAAGACTGGTTCTGAGAGCGAAGAGGAGAAAGAAGAAGCGCGCAGTTTGTTTTCAGAAACAGCCTTCACTCTCCCACCGCTCTCTCCGGACTGTGTTGTCTGCAGCACGGACAGACAGCGGGACAGAGCTCTCCTTTGCTTTTAGTTAGTTTTTAGCTAGCTGGGGCAAGGAAGTTCCCTGGACTGCGGTTTTTTTCCTTTTTCCTTGGATCTGTTCAAACCTGCTCTGGACTGGAAACCCAGCACACCACAGGAGCTCACGCCTGTGGCCCAGCAGGGCCTGGGCCTCGGCACTCTCCGGCGCCTGAGAGACTGAGAAGGGACTGAGCGAGCCGAGCTGCACCTCACAGCAAGGACTTTCCTGGATTTGCCATCTCTTTAAGCAGCGAGAAGTTTCATTGTTTAATATAATTCCATTTTTATGCTTGTAGATATTTTGCTTGTTAAATAAACAGCTTTTTTCACTTTCCTTCAAGGAAATTTTTTTTTCCCGAACCAGTTGGGGGAGGGGCAGCTTGAATCTGTTTCTTTTTTTCCTGGAGAGACCCCATTTGGAAGTTTCCTCTCAAATTTGTCCTAAACCAGGACAGGTTGTCTGCTCTGCTTTGGTGTGCAGCTTTTTATTCAGGGTTACTAGGATCTTTTCACAGGGTGATGAAGACACAACAATCCTATTCCCGTTGGGGGCTCAAGGACAATTTCTTCAAACTTCAAGCTCAAAGTATAAACAACATGGAAAGAGGAGGGCAGGCAAGTGGGACTCCCGAATGCAAATGGACCCAAACATATAAAAATGTGTGATCTCAGGACTGGGCCCTCCTTTTGCTTCCATCTTGGAGCCATCCAGGCAGAGCCCTGATTGTAGGACTGGTACTGCCAGGGTGTGGCCTTTGAAGGCCTCAATAAATATCTTTAATTCCTCTTAACTCCGTGTAACCCCTGTTCCAGCTCCTCAAGGTATCACTGAAAGCTGAGGAGAGGCAGGTAGGTTGGCAGTTGTGGGGACCACACTTCTGAAAGACAATGTGTACATTAATATAGGTGTCACACCGAGCAAAAAGCTCTCCCTCATGACCTACAACGAAAGCCCTTTCTTTTCAAGGGGCAATATGCATGGGTGAGAATACTGTTGGCTGGGGTATGTTGTCATTTTCTCCTGGTGAGATCTCTTTAACAGGAAAATTGAACTCAAATTTTCTTTTAATCTCTAGAAGAATTCTAACTTTACCCTAAAAGGTGTGATATAACTGCTGGTAAGTTGGTACTGGGACTGTAAATTAAATGACAATGTTATTCTAGTACCAGGGGAGGAAATATCAGTATTATGGAGTCATCAATAATACATTCTTTATCCTCTTCGTGTTAACATTAGTATTCCCTGCCTTGCTTTGCTATAAATATTTATGATTACAGAAAAATAAAAATGGGATGCTCCAAAGTGAAGGAAGATCACAATAGCTATTTAGGATGCTCAACTTTCATTGCCAGAATCTAGAGAAAGAAATATTGTTTGGCTGTAGAAGGGACAATAGAGGAGAAAATACATATTCTCAGTAGGTAAGCTTAAAGTTTCCACACAGCATCAGGGGATGCAGCCAGCAGAGGAACAGAATCTGTCCCATCTTCTCAACCTTCTCATGGCAAGAACTGCACAAACCTGTTCTGTGGAGAGAAGAGATAGATGGACCAGTCTTCCCGTAATTCACACCAGTCTGGCTTATAGACTTCCATCATCTTCCGGATGCGAAAGCACAGGCTCTGTAGGGATGCAGCAGAAGCAATTTCCACTGGTCACCTTCCCACTTGCCTGAGAGAGACATTCTTCCTTTCACATCTGACTCAAACGCACTACTACCTGCTTTTCTTTAATCCCTCAATTGAGAAAAGCAACTCAAAGGCAACAGGTCATGGAAAAGAAGGTAGAAGCTTGTTTGCTTGTTTACCTCTCGGCATCTGGTTTCCTCCCTAAAACATGAAAGATAAAACTGATGGTGTCCCTTCCAGAGTAGGATGCTCTATGCATCTCATGATGCCTTCTTAGAGGTATTGGGGTGACTGTGTTACACAAGGGCAATGTTTCCTTCCTACCTCAGCTAAATGAGAAGCCATGACAAGAAGACTTTCTGTTGGCACTTGGGCTGAGAATTTCATACAGACATTTATGTCTGTTCAGATTCTACTGACCTTCACTCCACTTTTTCCACACTCTGATCTGCTCACAGATTGCTGTCTCCCAGGCTGATACCACAAAACCCACTTGCCTCGCCTGTGGTGCCTGTGCTTCCTGTTCTAGTCTGCTGATGCTCCCCACACAAAACTCTCACTGTTGCACAGCCTGACCTCTCCTATCTTGTAGAAATCACTGGCTGCACTGCTTTGAAATAACAGACCCCTGAATGACCACATGCATGTCTCATATCTGCCTTCCTCCCATCATACACCTGCCTTGCAGGCAGCCTGACAATGTGGCGTGAGCTTGTCTGTGCCTAGAAGGTCCTATCTGCATCCAGTGCTGTCCCCCAGCTTTATTAAAGCACCTTTACAAGCCTTCCCATCCACATGCAAGATGACTGAAATTTGAGGATGAGTTTGGGGTTTCCCAGAGCACTGTGATGTAATCCCAGGCTCCCCCACCAAGTACTCACGTAATCTATTTCTTCATCATCCTCTCCCTGCTCTCTGTGGTTGTTCATCTTTGGGAAAATCTCCTTGACAATACTGGGCATTTTGCCATTGCAGTCCTGATGCTCACTGGCCCCGGGCAGTGCTCCCAGCCTATGTGTCATTCTGTGGCCAGAAGGGACCGAAGCCAACTCCAGCAGGTCACAGGAGCCTTTGTTATCCAGGGAGAGTGTCCGGCGGTGATGAAACACCCTCCCTGTCCCATCCGGCTCCCCATCTGCTGCCTTGTGTGTTTCCCCAGACAGGAGGGACTCATGCTCAGCTGAGGGAGGTTTGTGTTTCAGGCTGTGTCCCCGGGCCAGGCTGTTCCAGCTGGAGCGATGGCTTCCCCAGGCTCCGCTGCAGCTCCAGGCACCGTAGTGGGAGCTGCGGGAGCTCGACTGTAAGAGAGTGGGATGGGGACTCAGTGACTCTGGGCACAAGAAGGGAGCAAGTGATCCTCTCTCAGATCACAGACTTCTCCCTGAGCCCCTAAGCCAGAAGGCTGCCATTTATCAGACGTTGAGCAAGTTGCATGGTGGGAATTCAGCAGCAATACTGGTAAATCTGACAATGAATTGATAATGAGTTAGCAATGGTGTTGACTGTGATTACTTTTTACAGCAACATCTGTGTGCAAAGCACTTTCAGGGAAGGTAAGTAATAAAGCCAAAGGCCAGGTGCCTGATACTGTTACTTACACCAGCACAGAGCAAAAGTAAAGCTCTCAAAAAATCTTATTGGCAGCTTCTTACACTGCGCTGGGATTAAGGATAACACAAGGTGATGGATCATCTGACACACCATCTTTGAGTCCAGTCTTAGTAAAAGGGAGAAATGAGAGAAACAGGCTTGTTGGTTACAGTCTAGTCCAACCACATCAGCAAGGGATCACGTAGTACATGGCTGCTAGCACTCCCTGTTTGGAAATAACAGGGGCATGAACCCATTAAGCACTGAGGCACTCCCCAGAGCTGTGTATGCCAGTGGGTAGAAAGCCCAGAAGCTGATGTTACAAGGTGGACAGGTCTGAGATGCATTGGTTAGACAACCTGCGGTGCTATGGGGCAGCAGAATCTGCTATGGGGAGCTCAAAGACAAGATTTCCACTGTTACAAAAGCTCTGATACAATCCCACCTGTAATGGGACTTGGTGGTTCTGGCATCACCTCTTAACTCAAGGCATCATTTTGTGTCCTTTACTCTAGGAAAACAAGGAAAAGGCAAGGAGGAAAAACATGTTCCACTGTAAGAGAGAGACTGTCTTCTTGGTGTTCTCCCTCTCCCACACTCAAAGGAACATAGAAAACTAACCTGGAAACAGACGTCAAAAATCTGGAAATTTAGAAAAATAATGTGAACTGATCTGGATTCTAAAGACAGGAAATGCAGTTGTGTTAGAAGCCTACAGCATCAGTGCAATCCTTCCCAGAAACCCCCAGATGATGGCAGAAAGCCAACAGAGTGCTTGGCCTTCAAAAGAAGCCAACATTATACTCCCTCACTCACCAAGGACCGCTGGTCATAAGTCATTCTCCCCAGGGACATCACACTGCTCTTCCGGGAGCCAACAGCAACACGGATCTGGTCAAGTTGCAGTGAGTTGTGTGAAGAGTTGGTGACTCCCCCAGAAACCACTTGTGGGTTGGAAGAGGGCAAGGATGGGTCCAGGTGCCCATTAGGTGTCACAGGAATTGCACAGAGTTTGGGATCTAAGTGGAAAGATGCAGAAATAATGAGGAAAGAAGAAGGTGGGTTCCTCATGACCCAGTGACTGCTTTGATGCGTAAGCAGTTCAGCATGTTAACAGCAGCTAACAGATTGTTAGCCCTTTACCATCAATCAACATCAATTTCTCCGATTTAGGGTGGGGTGACAAATGCAGTGCAAGCTGGGAAGGCTTTAAAGTAATTTCCTCAGCCTCCAAAACTGACCACATCTCTCCTTGGGGACACACAGGTGAGCAGAGTGGTGGCCAAGCAGCCTCAGACTGACAGGCAGAGCACAAAGGCAAACAGGGAGACGAGAATGTGCTTCTGCATGGCAAGAGCAGACACCAGCATCTTCAGGTCTGAACAAATTCCACCAGCTATCAGATTGGCTACTTAAAGCAGTTAGGCTGAAACACTGCACAAGAGACTAAGATACAGAGATAGCCACAGCCATCCATGTACTGTGGTCACCTTAAAATTCCTGCAATCATACTGCATACAAAAACTGCATCCCAGTCTATCCTACTACACTGACCTTCTTCAAATGACTGATCCTTGACCTTTAAGATCCAGGACACTTTCGAGGGAAATCTTAAGTGCTGTAGATGACCATCAGCATTTTTTAAGATGCATGGAGAGGAGAGGTTATTGAATTTAACGCCTAAAAGGACTGGAGCAATCATTTTTGTTTGACTTACTGCACAATGAAGGTCACCTATCCACATCTGCATGACCATGGGTCTACTAACACCTCTGTAATCTCTTCCTCCTCTGCCTTCTCAGGGGTTTGACTGCATTCAGCATAAGCTCTGATATGGTGCAGCCATGTAAATCAAGATAGGACTGCTTTGAAAAGAGCTAAGTTGCAGGAAAAAACAGTGAGCCAAAAACTGGAGCCACTGCTCCCTGCTGTGGGAGCTGCATTTATGCTCAGAAATAAATGTGCCCGTGGTGCTTGTCTGCATTGTGCTGTGAGTACATCTGTGCCTGTCCTTGCACCTTGCTGATCCTGATCTTGCCTTGCTGACTGGACTTCTTGGCTTGACCTCAGGCCTTGCTCACCCCTGTGGGCTTGCCTGGTAATTACTGAACCATTGGCAGACCCTTACTAGTGTCAGTGGGGTTGCTCTGCTCACCTTGTGCAAGATTGTGCAGTGTGGCCCCTGCCCTCCTGCCTGGCTCTCTGTCCCCTTCAACTCCTGGCTCACCATGCATTGCAGAGAAAGCAACTCTTGCTGCTCCCTACCACCAAGTCCTGTTTGAAGTATAATACCTCTTATAGAAAGAACTTCTAATCTTTGAGGGATAGAGACCTTACCAGACGGTTTGTACTCAGGTTGTTCCCACTGTTAATTAGCTCTCCTTGAAAATATATGGCATTTTTTCAGCCTGAATTTGTCTAGCTTGAGCTTTCAACCTTTAAAATCTCATTATGCCTTTTTCTGCTCAATTAAAGAGCTATCTACCACCACAGCTCCCTCCTTACGGTCTACAACTACAGAGAGAGTGATCAAGTAACTTTCCTAATTTCTCTAAGCTTCATTAGTCTCTCACTGTAAGGCAAGGCTTCCAGATTTGCCTGAGTCCTTTTTCCATCTTGGTATCTCCTCTCCAAATACGGGTTTCAGATTTGGATACAGTGCTCCTGAAATGGTGACCCTGAAGATAACCAGAGACAGTCTCACTTCTCACTTCCAGTTGCTGTTCTGGAGGTCATTCAAGAACTGTTCCACTTAGCTACCACATTCCTCAGGATGCCAACATGTCTCTGTTTTTTTCCACAAATAACACCACAAACTGGCATAAAGTTCAAAATAAAATCTGGCAAGTTCTCAGAAGTGGGAGTAAATTTTCTGCAGATTCTGCTTTTAGATTTCTCACCAAACAGCAGTAGGACACAAGCAAATAAGACTGTTTGAGCTACTGTACCTGAGCCTTCCTGGACCTCTTGGAATTGATCAAACTCTTCCACGTTTGAAGAACTCTGATCTTCATCTGAGTAGGACCGGTTGGCATCACCCTGGAACACACAGATTTAGAAGCTGGAAACTCAAACAGAAAAGACCATTTGTTTTTGTCTTTCATTTCTGGAACAACTGCAAAATTGTCCTTGGCAGTTGGCCCTTGGCAGTCGGGCATCCAGTGTGATCACTGGAAAGATTCTTGTGTGATTTGGGATGGCCAATAGACTGCACTTCTGCTTTGGGATGGGTAAAAGGCTCACCCTAGGTAGGTTTTGTTGTGCTACACAGAACAGAAATTGTGAATCCCCTTCCAGAGAGCCCTTTTCCTTGCAAGGATTAACACTGGGTTTTTTTTCTTTTGCCTAGTTGAATACTACCCTAACATGGGTCATTTCATGAGTGAAATTAAAGGGGAGGTGATACTTTGTAAGTCCTCCAGTCCAGTATCTTCAAAGTGTCACAAAGCATCCCTTTTTAGCACCTCTATTCCTCCTCCTGATGAAGCTTGGGTGGCTGCTCACCTCAGCCTGGAATCCCTCCACAAGGATGGCCACCAGAAGATTGAAGAGTACATAGTTGCCAAATGTCATGAGAGCCACAAAGTAGAGGGAAGCCCACGGCGAGGTGGAGGCCATGCCATTATAGAGTACAACATTCCAGTCCTCCTGGGTTAGGATCTGCAAGAGAGGACAAGAAAGTCAGATAAACATGAAGGAAGAACATGAAGGGTACTCCCAGAAAAGGACAGTCAAAGAATACATATCAGGATCAGACCAGGCCTCTGAATTTCCCTATTATCACACACTCACACTGTCACTATCCAGCTGTGGCACTGCACCAAAAACCTTAGCTGAGTAAGAGAAAACAAGAACAACCATTAGGACAGCTATGTGCTGAGGTGAGAGTGTTAAACCTGGGAGCTGCCACAACAGGAGTGACCTTTGCACACTGTCTCCTAGGAGCAAAGAAGGTCCCCTGTTTGAGATACACAACAGTTGTTTGGTTCCAATATGCAATTGTTCTTCCTCCACAAACTTTTGTGCTCTCAGGAGTGAGTGCAGTGCTCCTCAGTGAGGAAAAAGCATCTCCTGATCCTCTTAACTTTGCTCTGGCCCACCCATAGAGAGCAAAGTGGGCTCACCTGGAAGACTGTGACGATGGCCCACAGCAGGGAGTCAAAATTCTTCCGGTCAGGAACTGTATCTCCTGTGTCTGTCCTGAGGCTGAACTTGCAACCAAAGATGTGCATTCCCAGGATGCTTTGGAACAAGATGATGTCAAATATAAATATCTCTGGCACCACAATGAACTCATCAGAGAATTCTCTTCTCCTGAAAATCTAACGCAACACTACAGCAGCAAGGGGTGCAACAACGCAGTTAACACTGGGACAATACAACAACACTGGGAACAATCTGTGAAGAAGGAACTACATATTGCAATCCTGTAGGTCACAAAAAAAATCATTTTCCATCTGTGCTGACTCAGAGCTCATATATTCTCTCCAACCTGTCGGTTGGATCTATTCTCTCTATTGTCCTTTTTGCTCTCAAATGTCATCATCTTGCTATCAGGGCATCCATGGCATGCACAGACAAACTTTCTTGGTTGTTTCCTGCTGCTCTTCTGCCAGAGTCAGCCTCATACTAAACTGTTCCTGTAGCTAGTGCTGATTAGCAGGAGACTTCACCTATCCTGCAATGGGACTTTATGCTCAATGTCTGCATTTGCTGGCAGTATTTTACTGCCTCATCCAGGCTAAAATCCTTGGCTGCTGAACCCAATTTAAGGCAGGAGGAAGTTCAGCTCTTGTGAAAACATAAATGTTTGTCAGTGCTGCCTTGGTCTAGAGCAATAGGGAAGATGAGTTATGCAGTCATGCTCTGAAGCTGCTGTCCCCATGAGCCACACAGTGCCACTCTGGAACACTGTCAGCTGACTGCCTGCTCACCTGAATATGAAGATGAAGAGCATGAGGAGCATGCAGAAGGTGGCTACGTTGTCCATAGTCTTCATCAGCACCACAAGCTGGCGGCGCAGCGCTGGCATGAAACGCACCAGTTTCAGCACCCGGAGAAGTCGGAAAGTCCTCAGCACAGAGAGGCCCCCATCTGCCTGGCCAATGATCTCCCAGATGCTGTGGTCCAGAGACGCACAGGAAGTACGAGGGACAAAAGACAAGTGAACAAACAGAAAAAAACAAGGAATAACAATGCTAAGTCTTCACCTTGGCATTGGCAATACAAAGGGGTGAGAGAGAAAATCTGTCTGAGCAAGACAGAAGTATGAACTACAGGCTTATCCTTGTATGTTGAAAGCTGCATTTATGATTTAATAACATGAACATGGCAGTACATATTGCAGGAATGAAGAAACGCTTGCAGCATTAAATTCCAGCAAGACAAGTTCTTCTATCACACTTTAAAACTTTGTAACATCTTCAATTTGTGAAATTTCAAAATATTTCACAGCTGATATTTGTTGTGAACTTAACAAGGCAGTTGTAATTGCCTCCACTCTACAGAGGAGAGAACTGAGGGACAGAAATTCTGTGTGACTTGCATAGCACCAACACCAAGTAATGGGAAAAGACATCTTTGAATCTTTGGCCTCGTGCATTAGCCCAGCTCCTCTCAGTGTAGTTGCTAAATCCTTTCTGAGAAAGATTGCAACGCTCTTTTCTACATGCATTTCAGGTGATCCCCAAAGCCCTTGTCACCTGATGATGACGATGATACTGTCAAAGATGTTGTAGGGGTTGCGAAGGTAATCAAAGAGACCAAAAGCAGCAAGTTTCAGGATCATCTCCAGGGCAAACATGCTTGTAAAGACAACATTGCTGATCTCCAAGATGTTAGTCAATTCCTCTGGCTAAAGAGAATGCAAATTCAAAGAGTCAGAACTGAAAGAACCCTGAAATTACAGGAAATAAAATGTTACCCTTCCCAGGGAACAGGGTTTGTAGGGAGTTGTAAATATCCATTACTAGAGTGGAGCTAGATAGCCACACTTGCACTCCAGTTCCTTTGCAGATTTATTACCTTCATCGTAGATTATATACCTAACATTTTTTTTTACTAGAGGTTATCAGAAGCCTCACAGCCATTCACACAGCCAAGGCTGACCAAACATCTCTCACATTTGACCCCATAACCCATTTCCCTGGCTAAAGGCTGCTTTATTTTGTGCAAAGAACTGGAGTATTTCTTGAAGGAGAGCAAAATCGGCTGATTTCCAATCCACCTCTTCCTTCAAGAATTTCTTCCTCTGAGGTTTCCACAGGTAGCTGGTTGGGTTTTTTCCAGAAATTTTGAATTGAAATGACAGGAAAACAGTTCCCTAGCATCCTCTGAACATCACTTCACTAATCTGCCCCTTTTCCTTCTATTTTTTCACTTTTTCATTTTTCTCTCCCCTTTCCTCACCAAACCCTTGGTTTCCTGGTCTTGCTCCATCAGTCTTATACCTCTATCCTCAGAGTGGTCTCAATAATTACCCAAGAAAATATAAAACTAGACAACAGCAAGGAGGACCACACTGCCAAAACCTACCTGTAAGGGACAGGGAGAGAAGGACAGGGTGAAGAATACAGAAAAATGGACAGCAAGAGGAGAAATGCAAGAGCACAAGGTGAAAGATCCAAGAATGACAGAGATGATTGTTGAAAAATAAAGAGGGATGCACCATCCTTTGCACTGGTCTGAGCTATGCCTGGCCACCAAGCCACTCTTTTAAGCATCACATAAAATGGATGGGAAAAAGAAAACTGGAAATGCCTGTTGTAGAGAGCAAGAGAGGACAGACATTCCTTGCACTGTGGAAACTAAAAAGTGAGTCCCTGCAGGTCAGAACTGATATTTTTACATTAAATCAATATCAGTGCCCACAAGGAAGGGAAGTCATGGTCTCTCCCCATGGCCTGCAAAACTGCTGTTTTGCTGAAAGGCGTCCTTTGCATTGGCCATGTCTGTTACTTACACAGCTGGTGGAAAGGGAAGTGAGGAAGGAATGTAGTTCTGGTCCTGGCTCTCTGCCTGAAGCTGGGGTCTGCTTTAACCCCTGCTCTGAGGCCCCCAGGGACCAAGATCCTTCCAGGTGAACAAATGAACTGGAAACTGCTCCTCACATCTCTGGCTTCCCATTTGTTAATTTCTTGAACTCCTCATTGCAGCTTTTTATTAAAATAGTCCATGTCTTTAAAATTAAAAAAGAGGAGATGGATTAATTTCCATCCATAATTACATCTGAATAGCAAAACCACCCAGAAAAATGATGGAGAAAGGAGTGGGCATAAGAGAGAAGGAATGAGCAAGTGCACATGGGAAGGGAGAAATGAAGATCACTTCATCGAGACCCAGCAGTAATAACAATTGCTGAGAACACGAGGTCTGTGTGCTAACCTGATGCCAATTTCAGTCTGAATCAAATCATTATGTCAGTGAAAATAAGCAATGCAAAAAAGCAACAGGTTATGATGGTGGATTATCATCCTCTCTGCTTTCCATACATCTGTTGTGCTCTTGTAGGGAGCAACCGATGTTTGAAAATTATGCTTGCATCTTGCTTGTGGAAAAGGTCACCTATTCCTCTGTTTCTCCTTCTCTCCTAGACATCTGTTTCTCTAGACAGTCCTCACCTGTTAATCTGTTTCTAATGGACCATCAGTAAGTCCCAGCAAAGCATCCCTCCTAGAGAGAGGGACAGGAAAGACTGGGCAGAGAAAGAAAGACAGAAAGAAGAGATGGGCAGAGATAAAAGCAGGCAAAGAGAAATAAAAAACCAAAGCTGGAAAAAATTAAACTCACCCAGAAGAAGTAGAGAATGAAGGAGCTGTTTTAAATAGTGTAGTAAAAGAGTAAATGCTGGGAAAGGAAGAGCAACACAAAAGAAATGAACTCAGGAAAAATAGAGGTGATAGAGAGGAGCCAGATGGAGAGGCTCTAAGGCAGATCCAGAATTGCAGCTGTTTCTGGAGATACAGCTAATTTGACAGAGTGTAAAGAGCCATCAGCTGGGCAAGGCTGCAGGGTGGGGTTCACCAGGGGTTGTGTCCTGTGTGTCCAATGTCCTTGTTCCTAGGGTGGTGTGGCTGTGAGTAACAATGGATGAGGCAGGTGTCTGGGACATGGCTGGTGCAGGGGACCCTTCTCTGGCCAGGAAAGTGTGAACTTGATGAAGAGGACAAGCAAATGGGAAAAGTAGTTCTCTCCTTTTCTTCCTACCAACACACGGGTGACACAGTGGATGTGTCACCTTGCAATTGTGAGGTCTCTGCAGGCTCCCACAGACAGCATTCAGGTATTCATCATCTAAACCCTTCCTCCTCCCAGGTTTACCTAGAAACTGTAAATTGAAGCATCCCCAAGGAAAGAACTGAACTCAAGGCTATTTTAGTCCAAGAAAATGAAAGGAACACCAGAAATCTCCCCACAAGCAGTCTGTTCACATTACTAAGACAGGACAGTCTGATTTACTCGTCACACTAGAAGTGAAACTTGAACATAATTACGGGAGCTGAATATTGGGGTAAGGAGGGTGGCTTGAAGGGGTAGAGATCTCAGGGGGCAAGGCATGACCAGAGCCAGTGTTTTAACCAGAATGGTTAATCTATCCTGTGTATGGATCTCTTTCCCAATCCATGAAACTATCTAATTCACATCTTTGTAGAATAAAATCCTTCATCTCCAACAATGTAGATCAAATACTGAGAGTAAAATATATTATTCAGATTTACTTCAGAACTCCTGTCCCATGAACAGAAACTAGAATTGGGGCAATAGAGGGCAGCAGCTCAGCTTTTTTCTCCCTTTCAATTTCTTACTAACTTTGGAGCGCTTTTGCCAGATTTGACCGAAAATATAACTAGTCCATTATCTGGCAGCAGACAGAAACTCCTGCATCATAGGAACAGTTAAAAAGATACAGATCACCATGAAGCCCCCACAGGAAAAGTTTCTCCTAATCAGGAGTAAATTTGCAGTTGTCTAGAAACTGAAGAGTAAGTGATGTGACCTATCCAGACCAGCCCTACCAAACCTCCACATCACTGCCTCTGTGATGAGAACATGAAAAACAAATATTCCATAAAGAGGTCTCTCCAGTCTGTCTATTTTTACTGACAATTTCAAAGTCACTTGGCAATAATCAGAAGAGCCACAGAAATCAGCTACATGTCCAACATACAAATTGGAATATACCAACTTTTACATATGTTTAATCACCACCTCACAACTAATACAGGATTACATGATTATTGTACTCTAGTTCTACAAGGCTGAAGTAGCGTGGTTTCATCTACCACTCCAGGGAGACTGTTTCATCCTCACTAAATGTCAGTATGATGAGCTGGCTTGAACGTTTGCTGAATGTCTCTGACAAGGAGCAAATAACAAAAAGGGAAGCAATAACTGTAAAATACAGTTTGGTACAGTTGGTACAGTTGGTACCAAGTGAAATCACACAGGCTAAAGGATATGAAGGTACTGATCCATAGGACGGGTCTAGTTAGGAAACAGGGGATCATCATCTAATCCACACAGCTCATACTGAGCTGATGTAAAAAGGAAAACTGTAAGCAGATACTGGAGAAGATAAACTAAGTCACTCAGCAGTTGTCCAAAATGGCTGCTAATGGCAGAGAGGCTTGAGTCCAACAGGCCATTCAAGAAATACATGATGAGAAAGGCAGTCTGGCACATTCAGCTGGGATAAGCTTTTCATCCTCATGCTGAATACGAGAGAAAAGTCAGCAGCACCAGACTCACTGTGAATATTAAGAAAAAAGTAAGCCTTTAAAAAGGATTCTTCTGGACAGCCACAAGAATCTAATATTTTCTACACTGGATTTTAAAAATAGACATTTCCAAATAGAGGCAGATCTGAGGAACTGCAAAAACTATTTCAAGCAGGACAAAGCTTGAAATGATGATGTTTGGCTAATGCAATATCTCAGCAATATCTGAAGGCCTAATACTGAGAATATTACATGGTATGTTGCATACTAGTGGAGTTGAATAAATGTAACTATTTACAAATTATAGCTTGTTGTAAGATCATGGATTAAAAATGACTCATAGATGTGCAATTTCTCCTGAAATGAGTTGATTTCCCTCACAAGAAATATTTATGCAGATAGAACTGCCTTGGCCACACAATCAGGACAGGATAAAGGACTAGATTAATAAGCTAAATTAAGCCAAATTCCAAGGTCATTTGAATATGAGTGAAGTTATTTGAGTTGTTGAGGTTAAGTCTCCTGGAAGAAAATCACAGTCAATATTAAACTCCTGAATCATAACAAACAGTTTAAATTCATGCCTTGCTGCCCGTTGGTCAAGACTGGGCAACACTCACACATGTACTCTGTCCCTTGGGTTCCTACGTTTATAAGCCTGCAACTTGCGCCTCACCCCTTAAACTGATGGTTGTGGGTGCTTTGGTCAGCTTGCTGATGAATAGCTCATGAAAAAGGGGAGTGGCAAATTCTGCCACACATGCCATGAGCTGCCCAGCCAGGTTAAGTCCCCAAAGAGGGGCTGGGCTTGTGATCTCCCATGTACCAGCAAATAAAGGCTCAAGAGGTCTCTATAGTCATTAGCTCTGGGTTGGAAGATATTTGTATGATGAAACAACAGCAACAAAACCTTCTTCAGTCATAGGACGGTGTCACCCTGAAAATCACAGGTCCTGGTGGGCAGAGAGGCTTTGCTGGATTTTGTTCTGTGAAAATGTGTACTTTTGGGAGAAAAGACAATAGGAAAAAAGAGAAAGGAAGGAGAAAAAAGTAGGAAATAAAGCACCAGCCTAAGATGTACAGATGGCATGGTTTGAGGAAAACTGGAGAGCAAAGGAAGGTACAAACGTCTCTGTGCTTCTGAGTTAACTGCTGACTGAAAAGAACCTAAAATTCACGGCATGGTCTGAACATGTTTTAGTCTTCTTGTGCCAGGAAAACAGAATTCAGTACACATTTTGAATAAACAGGCTGCCCCACATTTTAAAGTTATGATCAGTTTGGCTGACATCTCTTCTGGCAGAAACAGCATGCAGGGTCATAAGCTTTGCCCAGCTACTTATGGATAAAAACTGATAGTACAATTTTAAGGGCTATCATTAAGAACCTGCTTCTAGAAACCCCAAGGCTGCAGAGGCTGATCCCATTCTGCTGCAGGCTGTACAAACACAGCAAAGGCATCCTAGAAGGGCTTAAATCTTCACATACGATAGCCAGAACATGAGAGTGAATTCTTTACCTCCAGCTCAAGTATTCTTCTGTCAAACTATTATTCACACTGTATCCATTAAGCCAAGATGAACAATGGCTCTCCCTGCTTGGTGATCACATCTTTAAAATATCAGTGTGGTTTCCAAATTGTCCAGGTCTCCAGCCCTTAGTCATCTCTCTGTTATGTGATAAATACTTTGCTCTTTTTTATCTATTTCCATGAGTCAACCCCTCCAGCATCATCATTCTCCTCTCTACTAAGCTCTTGCCAGTATTTTTTGGTACTGAAGCATCCAGAGCACTTTTGAATTCTGGGATCAAATTAAGGTGTCACAGCCTTGTATCAGAAACTAGCTGGGCTTTGAAAATTGGTTTAAAGCTCGATACGTGGGTGGGATGCAGACATCTGAGGCTTCAAAAACTGGCTCAGACACTGTGTTGCCTCAAACAGGGAGTCTAAGATACTCTGGATATCAAGGTATCTTCATCCTTATACAGCACAGGACAAATGTGAGTGCCTTGCCTGAATGGGGCTTACTGCTTATCTCTTTGCTGCTTGAGACTGTGCTCAGGACAAGATTTCACCTTGGCTCCAGAGCTTCAACACAGTCAGCATCTCAGTAGTGCAACAGTCTCTTATTTTGTGATCTGGGCAGACACATGGAGTGAATCTCGGTCACGTTCAGACTGGCAGTGTAGATCTGAGATGTACATGTACAGCATGGACTATTCAATGCAAAGTGCAGCAGAGATACCAACCAGCAATGCAGATGCAAGGTGGCAGGCATGCTTAACCCCCTCTGATGTTGGCACTGCATATCACAGTATAGACAGAGTCTCTGTCTCCCAGCTATAAAATAAGGGCACACAATTCCTCTCCATCTCACAAGCCTGTCATTAGGATAAAGTGTACAGCTGACTCAGAGCTGCCTGCAAACTACTGGCGTGAAAGTCAAGCCTGTGCCCACATCTGCTGTTTGTATGACCTATCACTTCTTACTCTCAGGGCAAAGGAAAGGCTCAAGTAGCCTGAACCCCCAAAATGACTGGGGATTGTAGGTGCTGCCTTTCCTAACCTTCTTGTATAGATAGAATATGCTCAGACATCTCTTAATTAAGTTAGGAAGGCTAGCAAGCTGATGGATTTGAATTGAGATGCTGGTGAAGTGCCTGTGACATCCCCAGGGGGCACATTAAATTAACCAAATAGACTAAGGATTCAGTAAGCTAATGAAGAGAGAAACGAGTGAGAGAGATGAGGAAGATGGAAGAGACGAGGATGACAGAGAGAGAAGACAGAAAGTGGAGACAGGGCAAAAAATAAAAACAGTGGGATGAATGATTGAGGAGAATGAAAAGAGAGGCATTGAAAAGAGCTGATAGGAAAATACATGGAGAGAGAGAGAGAGAAAAAGAGTTTAAGTACAGGTATAAGGAAGTAAGAGACCCTGCAACATCCTCAGGCTTTCTCCAAAGTCATGCTGGGACCATCTGCGCTGCAGTCTGAGGTCCAAATTGCTCAGTCTCTGCCTCCACCAAGTTGCATCAGCTGCTTAGCAAGGCCATAACCCCCAGCAAGATTCAGCAGTCCAGACTGCACACCTTGTGCCCTGAGGTGTTTTTACCTGTTCATGGTGCTCAATGCCCATGCTGATGGTGTTCACCAGGATGGCAATCATGATCCCACGGTTGAAATACTTGCTGTCCACAATCACTCGAAGCTTGACTCTCACTTCTCGCCACATGTCACTGCAGAGTTTCAGCCGTCCTCCTTCTTCCACCTCCTCCTCCTTCTCCGGCGCTGAGGCACCCTGGTCCTCTTGGATGCCCTGTCCCTCCCCCTCACTGGCTCCTCCATCCTCCTGGTCTGAGCCAGCACTATCTAGGACTGAGTGCCTTCTGGATGCTTCATGCTCTGCCCTCTGGCATCGGGGGCAGTTGGTGGGATCAGAGGTTGCTGTCACAGCAATGGGCTGGACTAAGCCCTGAGGAGGGTAGCCAAGAGAGTTGTGCTGCTGGCAAAGCCCTGGAAAGAGAAATGGTGGGGCTTAAAGAAGGAGGATATAAAAGACATTCAATGTGGATACCTGTTTGGCTTCTGGGTATTTATACAGGGTAACTGGGCTTATTAGATTAAACATTGACACATCATCTCAAGGGCAGCAATAGAAGCTGTTGCCATTTTGGGCTCCATGCTGACAGACTGTGTCTCCAAAAAACATGGTACTTTTCAGCTTACCCATGATTAGGTTGAACAGGGCTCACAACCATCAGAAAAAGAACTGCTTTGTCTCATGCAGAAATCATAGTTTGAGACTCACTAGCTTGTGTTAAGTGGGACCAGAGGGGAAACATGGTCACGAGAGCTGCTTATGGCCTGAACTGCTACAAGTGGGGTCTGAGAACCCCCAGGCTGAACTGAACTCTCTAAATTAGAAAAATTACATTAGCAAAACATCTCAAGAAGCCAGAAGAGGTAACAGAGGAACACTTCATCCTGACAGCATGCACTATTAATCACAACAGATCCCCTGACTCCAGTGAGAAATCTAAATTTGTGTTCCTTGATCCTCCATTTTGGCCTGGAAGATCAAATGGACACTGGGGGAAATTAAGCAATTGAGTCATTGACACAGTGCATGAAGCCTACAGAAACTTTTCTTCCAGCAAGTAAAGAAAATGAAAGTTTGAGTATGCAAGACACACTTAAGGAAAATCTGCCTTTTTGCTTGTTAATGGGAGCATAACTTAGGAAAGGCATCAGCAGGCAGTTAATACTAACTCCATAAAACCATTTTTACAGTTACTTTTCCAGCCAGGAACACAATTTAAATGATATGTCTAATTTTACACAACAGCATGTGCTGCTGTCAAGAGAAATTGTCTCCATTGTCTTTGCATATCAACCAGACTTCTTCAGCATCACTCCCTGGGTTCAGGCGACACCTTATTGCAATTCAACTCTCTTTGCCTCTCTCCTGAGGTCTGGAAGCAACTCACTTTGGGAGGAGAGCTCTGGAAGACCTGCTATGCCACTAGGTCCAATCCTTTGACCCACTTTATTATATCCACTAATCTTTCTCCCAAACCGCTATCAACACTTGGCCATACCAGACATAGAGCCCTTTACAACCCTCAGTGTCTTTATGTATTTATGGTCTCTGGATTTCAGATCTGGATTATCCATGTTCCCTGCTGGCCAGCTCTGTTTCATTCCCATTCTTGCTGGTCACCCCCACCTTGCTGGTCTGGTGTGCCAGCCATGGTGCCACCCTCAATGGCCAATGCTAACTCTAATTCTGTGCTTTATAGGCACAGGTCCTTTGGAAAGCTGGCACATGGAGACGCTCCCAGTTACTCTCACACATTTCCACCGCTGGCATTTCCAGCTTCACCCACGCAATCCTTACTGTAGTGCCTCTGGCTTTTCCTGTTGACGCCGGGTTTGGCATCGCTGGGCCCCTGCACGTGGCCATGGCGCCAGTTCTGCACGCTGCTGTACAGCCCAAGGGTGCGGCGCTTGGCCTTGCGCAGGATGTGGCAGATGTACTGGAAGATCTCCTCGTAGCAGTCTCCGGGCTCCATGTAGCTGGCTACAGTGCTGGAGGAGAGGTACCGGGCCCTTTGCTCCTGCATCAGCTGGTGCTCCCGCTGCTTGGTCTCCGAGAACTGCGTGGCAATGACCACCAGGCACAGGTTGATCATGAAGAAGGAGCCCACCTAGCAGCAAAGGAGAGGAAGGGACCAATGTCAGCATGAAAAAGAACATGTGGGAGCGGGGATGTAAGAGGAGAGAGGAGGCACACAGAGGAGTGGGAATCAGTCTGCATATGGAGGTTTCAGAGCAAGACAGGAGTGCATGAGCTTCGTTTTGAGAGCTCACTCAAAATAATTTCAATGCAGAATTTAAAGCTGTGCATTGAAATTCAGGAAATAAGTCCAACTTCTGGCAAGTTTTGGGACCCTTAGCAAATCACATACAAATTACATACAAAGGGTTTGATGAAAACGGGACCTTTTTTCTCCCCCTCTTCATGTTAAACAGAAGGTAGAGACAGAGAAGCAGTCTGTCTGATTTCTCTTCTGCTTAGTAATTTACCACTGAAAAAATCATACATTTATAGTCTTCACCTCTTGAAGAAATGTCAGTATTCTTATATCATTTTGATGACATACCGGTATACTTGGGGCACATCATTGATTTCTACCATTTGAACCTTAATTCTCCATATAGGGAGAATTATTCAGAATTCCTGAACTGAGTGAGCTTTTGAAATCAAAAAGGATTTTACAAAGTCAAACAACTTTTAGAAAGATACCTAGTAGTCTGGTAAAGCCATGCTTTCTGGCTTATTTTCTATTCTTCTGATACAAGGTGTATCATATTAGTTCTTCTTTAATTTGTCCTCTGGCCTACATAGGCTCCTCATTTCAAACACAAAAACTGTAAAAAAACACACTCCAAATTTCTTAGAAAGAGCAAACAAAATGCCCAAGTTCTACCTTTTTTTCCATACAGAAGCCCAAATGCGCACCAGGCTTAATTTACAACTTGCACGTTCCCTTTAAACCTCAGTTTTTCTATCTAGAAAATGGAGCAAGTATTTCTTTGTGCTGAGAGTTTGAAAGGCAAAATAAACTCACTCTGTGTTACATATCATGAAATTAGAGATAAATTTCCACTAGGAGATCTATCCATAGATAGATAGATAGAGGATAAATCCTGGACTTCAATATGACGAGAATTTCATACATAAAAGGGCTGGTAACTTCATTCAAAATAATTTTCAAAAGCTATGACACCTTGATTGGTGCCTGCTCCCTGCAGAGCTATGTCACTGATAAAATGCAGAGCCTGAACTCTGAACAAGGACTAGACATCTGCAGTGCTCTAAAAGAGACTCTGTGGGGCAGCCCTTGGGAGGAGATGAAGCACCAGCTCAAGATTTCTGCTTCCCCTGGGCCTGTGAGCATCCCTGCTAAGGGGCATCCTGGCACCAGTTTCTCCTGTATGAACCCACACACGACCCAGTCTCGCTGCACAGTCTCTCCTTTGCAAGAAAACAGCTCAGATGGAGAGGATTCAGTCCTGCCCTTGTCTTCACACATCTCCTCTCCTGTAAAGCCTTTCCAGCAAAGGGGACAGAGCAGGCAAAGGTGGTGATAGCCTGACCTCAGTGCTTGTGAATGGAAAAAGGGTTTATTTCAGAAAAAAATAGAGCTTGTTTTACCTATCCAAGCAGCTTTTCCCTCAGTTACAGCCCTTACTGCCCCCCTGACCAGCTCACCCTTCTGGGTGACCCTTTCTCTTGAACACAGGTGTCCTTTGTCCAAAGGGGACGTGTCCCTGCTAGCATCTCAATAACCCTTTGAAACATGAAGCTCTTTCCAACCAGATTCAACATAAGGACAATAAAGCATCTCAAAATAAAGGGCTTTTTTTCTCCCCCCTCCTCCTCTCAGCATCCTTCAAAGCTGTTCTAATTCTGTTTCCTTTCATCACTGAACCCTTCTCTTCTCTCTCCTTCCCCCATACTTCAGCCTACTTTCCTTCAGCTTCTGCATGTGGCCTTGAAAATTAAAATAATACCTCTTTCAGATTCCTTTGCCTTCACTCAACATTTTCCCTAGTCTGTGATGTCTTGCATGTTTTATTTTAACTGATGAGTGCATTACTGGGAAACCAAATTCTTCTCCAAAGCACTCCCCTCAACAGCATGATACTCACCCGGGCTTTCCCTTTTGGTTACGTCCCTCAGCTGGCATGGGGTGAGGCAGGGCAGGGAGATGGACACCAGCGGTGTGAGCATTTCCAGAACACTACTGGTGACACTGCCCCGTACTCTGCAGCTTCCCACAACTCCCAAACAACAAGCAACGAGGGCTTGCAACACCTTCTCTCTAGGCCACAAGAGGAAGATCTGAGGGCTGAGATGCCCTCACCAGGACTGCACTGTCCACCTAGGGTTGAATCTGGATTGGGTTCAGGTTCATATCACTGAACCCTGTCCTCACAGGCACCATTTGCTGCCATCTCCCACCAGATGAACAAAAAGTGGGAGAGTGAGAGGACTGGATATGGCAACTACTCCTCAGTCCTTATCCTTTTAGCTAGGAACATCAAACACAGAGCAAATTAGCTTGGTTAATCCTTAAAACCACAGGCAAGCCCATAAACTCTCAGGCTCTGCTGAGCTTGGCACTGCCTCCCAGCTAGGAGAAGGACAGGAAAGGTCCCAGAAGGCTCCTAATTGAGTGATTCATCTCAGCTGGCTGAACAGAAAGATGGAAAGTGTTAGACATAGAGTCAAAGCATTTGAGAGAAGCAGATGGAGACCCTTGATTCTGAGTCCCAACACAGAGTCCTTTTCATCCCTGAGACTGAGCTGTGCTCTGATAAAGCAGATCCTGGCCTCATTCAGTCCAAGGTTCAAGCCCTATCTCTGTAATATCTAACAAAATCTGACTAGTGCTGCAGATCCTGACTTGTCAATTACTTTTACTGCTTATGCCTGGATATCCAGCTTGCCTTCTGAGGCTCACACCTGTAAGCACAGGGTGCTTCAAGGAGCCTCAGAGTGCTGCAATGCAGATGCCAGTCTTAAGAGGTCAGAAGAGCTTGCTCTAGTCCAGGAGCCACAGCAGTGGCCAAGTAGCTGAACTAGTGTCAAAGAGACAGCTGGGCCTCAAGCAGGAAAATCCAAGTGAAACATTGACCCAAGAACAGGGAGCAGTCCTTCCTTCATATCACATCCATGATCTCTGGACAAGGGGGAAGCATTTTAAAAGCTGCTGAATATATAAAATGTTTTTCCCAGGTTGTTCTACAAGGTCACTTGGAGTGCCACAGCCAGTCAGCACCCTTCCCCTCAGAGAAGCACATCTATGCAGGATTTCTAACTGTGGTGCAAGTATATCCAGGTGGAAGAGCCTTCTTCCTGCCACATACCATTGTAGGAAAGAAGTAATGGATGAAAGCACAGCTCTAGAGAGAAGTTGCAGAGATCCAGCCCCAGGAGAGAAAGTCTGAGCCCAGGTTAGAATGTGTGTGGAAAAGCAAAGAGCCAGGGCTTGAAGTACGACTGTCTTGCTTAGAAAGCCAGGCCTTCCAGCCATGGAAAAGGAGGGAAGGATAAAGGCTAGAAGAATCATACTCCTAAAGAGGGATCATAATTTCTATATGAAGATTCAGACAAAAAATGCAGCCAAATGATAGAAAATTATTTGCTCTGAGGTGTTGTTATGTGCTGCATAAGATGTATCACACCAAGAAGGTTGCAGAAAGGCTAAATACTTCCTTTGCCAAACTCCACCAAAGGTAAAGAAAATATTCCACCTAGCATATGATTCCTTTGTTCTCAGCAGTCCGCAAAGTAACCTGAGATTCATGTTCTCTGTGTTTGACAGAAATAAACCTATATGGCTTCTGCAAATGAGGAGGGAGTGTCTAGAAATGTCAATGACACTCTGCAGTAACATCTCAGGTGGAGTCTTTAATTGAGGGTTTTCAGTGCCTGCAAATTCAGAGACAAACTTTGAATCACTGTGAAACCACATGACATGAGCCAGCACTAGAAGGATACTTAGAAACCAGAAATATGCCGACAGAATTTCTGTAGTTTGAAATGTGGGAGGAAGGGCAGTTTCTGGAACTGGCCTACAAAAGACCAGCTATGCGTGCCCCAGTGGTTAAGCACTGACCTTCCCTGGCTCTGGGAGACACTGGGGCTCTGGGACTAGGAGTAAAGTCTGTTTCTGCTGCGGTGTGCTTTTGTTCATCGTATTTGGTTCAATTACCCTCTGTATCGGTAAGTTGTATCCCTCCTCCCTTATGTTGTTGGTTCCACCCTAAGTTGTATCCTCCCATTCAGCTGCCAATCCACCCTGATACCTGCCCCTTGTTCCTGAATGTTCCCTTTCCCCTCCCATTAAGTTGTCAATCCTTCCTTGTGCCAACCCAATGCCTGGACAGCTCCCTTTGGAATTCCCCTAAACCTCAAAGCTACATTTGCCCATGTGATCCACTCTCCTCCCCTTGTTTTCCCCATTGGTTTAGTCATAATGTAACCCCCCCATGCTCCTCCCCAGTCTTTCCCCTATTGGTTCATTATTTGCACCTTCCCCTTGCTCCTCCCCTGTATATTAGTTGCTGTACCCCTGTATCTTCTGTCTCTTGTACCTGTCCCTTCCAGAGAAAAAAGCCCTTTGGAAACCACACAAAAGACCGCTCCCTTGTCCTTGCTCCTGCCCTTGACACTGAACCATCCATGCTGTAGAGCACATGCCTTCTACAGCTATATCCTGGGCTCCACTGTTTTCCAGGAACAGCCCACTCTTGGCCCTGTGCTAGGAGCTGGCTGGGGGAAAATCTGCCACCATGTAATGTGTCTAACCACATATTCTACAAATTGAGGTATCCTGACCATGCTGCTCAGAGTCAAAATGCAGGTGGGTACTAAACATCTATTAGTAATATCTACTGTGGGGTATACAAACAAAAATCATGGGCATGTGTTATTTTCTAAACTCACAAAAAACAGTGGATGTTCAGTTTGCCCTTGAGAGCAGAGCCTGTGGAAACTCACCACCCTGTCACCCCATCCTGGGCAATCACATTTCTACACTCTCTCTCTTTGGGACTCTCCAGCATCAAAGTAAAAGCAACGTTCCTTAAGGCATATTTCACCTCTGCTGTCCAGGTTCATGCTTCAGCCTACAGGGATTACTTCATAGTTCTGTTTTTTTCTCATTGTCTTTCCCTTGTGAGAATAGAAGGCTGTAAGGCAGGGTGAAATCAAGGATATAGTAAGTTTTTTGAAAGTTATCTGATCTGAACGGGCCAATAGGTTTGGGTGCTTTTTGGGCCACCCTTCATATGTACAAGCTGCAGAATTTCTCACAGAAACTGATTAAATTCTGCTTTATCTCAAGTCATTGCATGCCAACTTGAATTTAAACTAGACCCTGTACTAGGTAAGTCTGTTAGTGATACTGGGTGACTGCTTCTAGAGATCCTATTTCTTGAAGGGCCTGGCCCCACAGGACAAGTGTTGGATGAAGATCAGAGTCCTGGCCAGGTCCATTCATCAGCCCATCCAAATGCATGTAGGCCTTGGAAATATACACTGAGGTCCTTACTTGGTGACCTGAAATGAAATTGCATCTACCACATGCAGATTTTATACTTCCCATAACTCATCCTCTAGATTTCCATTTCACTCTTGACTTTGGTCTCCTCGGTGAGCAATGTGCAAGAGCCTTCATAAAAACAAAGTTCTTCCTGGTTAGAAACAGGATATTCCTGCCAAGAACATGCACTTATGCAAGGGAAGTCTAAGGAATGGGGAGACAATGGCACCATGTTTTTCAGCTTTCATCACAGGTGCTGCTAATGAATATCCTTGCAGAAAACCAACCTTCAAACTTTATTTGTTTAAATCCACGGGGCTTATAAACTGCTTATTAAGTTCTCATTGCTAAAACACTTCTCTCTTTCCATCCTACATCCACAAGGGATCTCACACAGCCAGTTTATTTTGGACTGTTGACACTTTTGGAGCCGTAGCTCCTTTTGGTTCATGGCGAGGAAGTAATTCAGTGTGACAGACCCTGAATCTAACAAAATGTGAATCTGAGACTCTGAACCTGATAAACCCAGGTGCTGCCAAAAGCTCCCCACACAACATGGCTCAAAAATTACTCAAGAGCTTAAAATATATAGAGACCAAGTAAAAAGGGCAGAGAAAGAATTGGCTTTTAAACCAGCTGGTTTGGGGAATTTACTTTGCAAGAAGATCTGCCAGTGAGAACATTATTCTACACTGGGCACATATTACTTTAAAAATCAGTCTTAAGTATAAGTGAAAGCTAATTATTTGGATGACAACTATGTGATAGTGCCTCAGACTCCTGGTGAAAATCAACTAGCTGGATTTCTGAGATTACTAGAAGTTTGCTTCCCCAGTATCTGTGTTGATCTGAGACCTGATTTTTGTCAGCACTTGGCTTGCATTCCTGACATTCATCAAACCTTATACTTACAATTATCAACAAGATGAAGTAGATAAAATTGTAGAAGGAATGGGCATCCATCACATAGTACATAATCTCCACCCACCCTTCCAGTGTGATCACCTGCAAAGACAAACAGGAGGGGTATTCCAGAATTCACTCCTCAGTGTATAACAAGCAGATACTGGCAGGATTGTTGCAACCCAAGAAAGGTGAGAAACAACAATTCATTTCAACGAAGCCAAATTTCCATTTTGGGAAATCAGCATGGTACTGCTTGGTGACACTGGCATGCTATCAAAGCCTGTGAGATCATTCTAGTCCACAGCAGGAATATTTCATTAAAATAGTTCATTTCCCTGGATCGCACAGCAGGTTGCTGTGCCCCTTGGACTGCACGCTGCAGTACAGTGGGAGGAGAAGAAAAAAGGCATGGATTTTAGCTCCCATCTGCAACGCGTGCTGGGAAATAAATAAAAAAAAGGATTCCTTTACTATAGTTATCTGGACTGGAGAGGAAACTGGTACCAGTCAGCCTGAAGAGTGGCGCTCATTTCAGCAAGCATGTTCATGTGTGCGCTGCCTCCCTTACCCAGAGAGATACAAGGCCCTTTACTTTGCATCTCTGTCACATCCTGGAAAAACTACCACTGGAGCCCAGGAGTGAACAGAAAAATAAGCTTGAGCCTTGTAAGGAGGCTAACTCAGACTTACCTGAAATATCACAATCCAGGCATACCCAATGTTGTCAAAGTTGATGGCACCCTTGTGTGGGTTGGCATTGCCGGTGCGGCACACGTTGTAGTACTGGTTCCAGTTCACACACATGCCACTGATATTGAACTCTTGCCGGACTGAATTGTAATAATAATAATCATCCTTGTCCAAACAACACTCATGGCCTCGCTCCTTCAGCGGGGGTATTTCGTGACAGCCCATAATTCCATTGTCTCCTGACAGCGAGCAGATAAAGGGCATCTCATCATCTTCCTCTGGTTGGTAATAAGGGGGCAGGACAATGTCACCTTGTCTGCAAAAGAACCCACAGTCAAATTTCATGTGACAAAGAGTTTCCTATCAGTGATACTAGTGGAGCTGGGAGCCCCCATTCTGACACATCGACTGCATTGGGCAAGGGATTTCCAGGTTTATTGCCTCAGGAGAAGAATGTCAGGGCTCCTTAAAACCACCAACTTTCTAGGGTGAGCCCCCAGCTTTCAGAGCTTTTCCTGCCATCAGATCACCTCAAGCCAAATTACACAATCTGCTTGCAAGGAGATGAAAAAAAGCTGGAATGCAAAGATCTGCAGTCTGAACATTCTCCCCATTAACATCAAAGCTAAATCATATGCAATGACATTAATGAAGTTCATCAGGCTTTACTGTAATATGTTCATATATGTAACTGCTGATGGGCATGTTTTAAAACATTTGGTAGTGAACCTTCTGTACTTCTAAAAAAAAAATCCAGTTCATGCATAATTAACGTTGCATAGATAAGCCTTAAAATTCGGAAATGAAAAGATAAAATTGACTTAACCTTAACTTTGACTCCTCCTTGACAGCTGGCATTATGGGTGCAATGTTTTATGACAAGTTCATGTCTTTTTTCCAAATAATGCAAGCACCTTCCAAATGCATGAATAATTAAAATCATCTATGCTTGTGTAGCTGGAGATGAGCTAATATCAGAAAAGTGAAAGGGGGAGATTAAAAAAAAAAAGGATTAAACTTAATCTGGTGTATTCCTTACAGTGTGCAGTGCTACAACGCACAACTTTCATGTTGTGCAAACACAATTTTTTTCACTGTCATTGGAAGAGGACAAGTGTTCATGAAAAAAGAAAAAGTTTCTGATTGTTAACTAAGCAGGACTGAAGTACAAAGGTTTGTTGTAACTCATCCTCATCATTGGCACATGGCCACCTTCAGAACTGATTTCCATAGTAACAGTCAGCCAAATATTTTCTAATATCAATATGTCATTGTGAAGGTTGTGGCCCTAATTCACTTCCCAGTTATATCAACTCCGCATGGATGTAATTACACTCATTAAAGAAGTGCTACTCCTGATTTACATAAAGTACAACCATCCTAAACATTAGTTTTTTCCCAAGGAATAAATAAACACAGGAAATGCCTGCTTTAAGCAGCTCCTACTCTGCAACTCCATTGCTGATCTGCACATTGTATTTTCACACTTTTTTTTTTCCAATTTGAGATACTCTAAAGCTTCAGAACTGGTTAATCAGTTTAAACTGATCTACAGCTCTAGGTTCTCTTTAAGCAGTCTACACTGGTAGCATGCCTGGGATTAGAATACGGTTTTAAGAAAACATTTTAAAGCCTGAGATCTACTAAAGCCAGAAAGTCAACAGGAGGAGCTGTGCCTTGAAACTGGGTAATCAGAGAACTGATGGCAGGCAGGAGCTTTTCCACCCCACTGCCTGTAGGAGGAGTAAAGAGTACTCTGCAGACTCGCTGCTGAACCCCCAAATAAACCTCAGATACCTGTAATTGACCCCTGAGTGGCTACAGGCTCTCTTTGCCAGAACTTTTCCCATGTTTCCCCACAGGTTTTTTGTCCCATTCAAACATTCATTCTTTACTTTCAGATGCTCTCACTTCTACTAACCCAGCTGTGGGATAGCTCTCCCACCAGCCCTCTCTCCCTTCCCCATGGCGCTGGCCACATGCAATTCTACTCCTGAAGTTTTCCAGTAATTTATCAGTGTCCCTCCAAAGGTAATTCCCTACTGTCAAAACAGTGACTTCAGCTCCATTTTGGAGGTGCCAGAGATGTTCCTGGATGCATCAGGCAGCACTATGGCTTTCTGCAGGACTCCTGTGAGTGTTGTTTTCTGAAGAGGGAGCAGTTTTGAGGAGAAAGATAGCATGTTTCAGAATTTCAGCTCCTTCTGGGTGTAGAAGCACTGGGCATGGCTGGAAGGGGCAGCCATGCTAACCTGTGCCTCGATCAAATCCGAATGACCCCAGACACCTGCCGTGAAGACAGAAGAAAACAGCTATGTTTTCCCACTCTCGCTTTCCACTGCAAGATGTGACCAACACCCTCACACAATCACCCCACACTTGGAGTAAGTGATGAAAAGAGAGCCTGGAAGAAGACGTGAGCAGGCAGAAGACATAAGCAAACGTCCATGGAAGAAAGGAGGGAGATGTTGTCTCCCAGCCACTCACACTGTGAAGTTCTCCTCCATGAAGCAGCGGTTGCGGAGCAGCCCAGCCCACAGCTGCACCCCAATGATGCCGAAGATGAAGAAGACAAAGAAGCAGAGAAGAAGGACATTCCCCAGCATGGGCAAGGTGTCCAGGAGCAGGTTCACAAGGATGCGCATGCCTGCAGAGGGAGAAGAGAACCAGAAGAAGCAAGTGTGGGACACAGGGATAGAGAAAGGGAGAGAGGAAGGGAAGGAGAAGAAAAGGAAAGAAATTTACAAGAGAATCATAAAAAAAGAAAAAAGCCCCATGAAAATAAAAGCAGTGTCGGAAATTAACTGCTGTCCAAACCAGGCCAGATTTATGGTTATTGCCTTTTCTTGTCCTAACCTCTACTGACATGCAGCCAGCAGAGCTGCTGTGATGCTGTGATCTCTTAACCTTAGGCCTCCATCTGCAGCAGAGAAGAAAAGAGAATGAGACTTTTGGTCAGCTATCTGACTGCCATCCCTCCCTCCCCTTTCCCTGCAGAAGGACAACAGGTGACAGCTATCCCAAAGGGGCATGTACGCTCAACAGCCCCATTATTCAATGGCTCAGACTGAAAGTCATTCCAGTACAGCAACTGCATCCTGTGAGATATGATGGATAGACCAAGGCCAGCCTGCCATTGGGATGAACCTTTCCAGAACATATAAACATATATAGGTTTTCTTCAGTGACAGTATCATCAAGAGACAGTCATGAAAACCACAATTTTCTCCCCTGGCTAGTCCTCATGCCCCAATGGGGCTGAAGCACACAAGTAGCAGGCACAGCCCAAAATGCTTCCAGCACAGAATCTCTGCCCAGTGCAAATGTTTATAAAAAAATTATTTTTCTATTCTCTAATTACCTACTAAATTATTCCTGTGGTTTTATTTTCCTCTTGGCTCTTTAGCTCACAGCCACTAGTAGGGGTAAACATAGTCTCATTTCTCCATGGAGCTAATGGCTTTTCCTCTGCTCTCCAGGGATGGTGAAAGTCTAGAAATTCTTCTGAGCACCACAGAAGAAGCACCACCTTTATCCCTGTGCACACCTCACAAAGTTGTCTCTCCTTGCCTCCAAGGAAGTTCCTCCCCCAGGTACCCAGAGAGTTCCTTCACTGAGGATGTTCCATGTAAGCCAACAAATAATTAGCTAATTAGGTATTTATAACCAATTCATTACTTCAGATGGCAGTGGAAAGTGAAAGAGGAGGGGAAGATAAGATTAGGATTCTTTGACAGCCCTTTGAGGCACAAGGTAATCCTCTGTGCACCCAGCACCAAGTAATTACCGCACAATATTATGCTCCATGTCTATTCCCCAGACTGCTCACCCCACAGAGAAGGGAGGGAAGTGGTATCTGTGGTGGGACAGGCAGGCATGGAATTCACAAACACTGAAGGAAGAGGGAGAAGTGTGCTTGCTATGAAAGAGCAGACTGGTTTAGATTAGTAGAGAATGCTTTGGAAACAGAGTGGGGTGGAAGAGACCTGAGGGGTATTTATAGGTACGTGATGTGTAGGAAGGAGAAGATGATTACTGGTGCCTACATAGGATCCTGAAGGATAAGAGAGGATGGCCCTAGCTCTAAGACCAGGCTGTGGAGCAGTAGTTAATCCCTGCTGCCTGACTGTCCGTCTGTGTCATCAGTCACCATGTAAGCAAGCTTCTGGATGAGTGCATCAGTAACACAGCAGTGCATGGACACAGCTCCAGCCACTCACTGGGGATTGCAGCTGTGCCCTGAGTCACTGACAGCTCTCTGACCTCTCAGCACACCAAGCCAAACAGCACAGCGACTGTGACCTGCTGGGCTCTGGAGAAATGCTCTGCACAATACTGGGACTTCCAAGACCATGCACCCTCACTGTAGTGCTGCATATTCCCAGCATTAAGGTTCTGTCACTGAACGAGCTCAGTAGTTCCCATAAACTGTCCTGGTTAGTACAGCAGGGAGAGCCAAGTGACACAGGAAGCTGTGCCAGTAATGCTGCAAGAGGGGGTGATGTTTTTCAGATTAATTGATGCTAGGTCCATTTCAGAGCTGGGTAATGGGAGACATGAGACTGCCCTTACACTGAAATGCAGAACAGACAAAACAGACATTCCCACCAGAATTTTACAGGCAGCATCCTTGGTGGGTCAGAATTTGCAAAAATTCATTTTGTCTGTGTTCATAGAGAAAGCAAGTGATGTGCAAATCTCATCTGCCTTTTTGTTGGAAACATCCTGCCTGCCGATACATTCTCCATCCTGATTCTCAGGGGGATTACTGATAGCACAAGATTATTCTCTCCACAGCTCCAAGATCATAGCTATTGCCCTCATGTTAGGCTCTCTGGGGTATGTGGGGCTATGACCCAAGAACTGGGAGGTTTGCCCCACCACCTGGCATATTTTCCACATGACAAAATTTCAGCATTAACAGGTTGTAAGTCCAAATGAAACACCTTTTTTTCTTTTTTCAATTTCACAATTAGACTCATCTTTCTTTTCCCATTGATGTTGACTGTAGATATGAGATTGGCTCTTCAAAAACTGATCCATCCAAATGTTCAAACATCAGTTTCAATTGCAGGAAAAAGAGGGAGAAAGGCTGAATGACCAGAGGACAACAGGTGATGATTTATTGTAGAAGCTGGTGGCCAAAGTAATGAGGTCTCTAAAGCAACTGCCTGACAGTGGAAACAGAAATTGCAGCTTTGGAAGTATTGTGTTTTGGGGAACTGGGATGCCTCCCTTTTCCAAAGGGCCCTCACTGGACAAGCTACCATCCAGGGCAACATCTGTGCATCTTGAATGGCAAATTCTGAAAGGTGCTGGAAAGCCAGTTCTCCATCAAAATCCTGCTGCTATCTCCTTCCCACCTTCTGCTGCCTCTACCTGCTGCTCAGCTACTTTTCTCTTGCTCTGCCTACAACTCCTCTCTGCTTCTGTGCTGCTCCTCAGCTTATGTGCATGCTTTTCCTCGCCTTCCTCCCCACTGCTGCCTTTCCCCACATCCCCATTTGTCCTTTACCATTGGCAGAGCAGAAGCCATGCTGGCTCACAGTAAGGAGGGGGATATGAAAGAGACAGTGACCTTTTCTGAAGCATCCTTTGTAAAAAAGGAAACGCTGCTCGAGAAGAGAAAGAGAGGCTGGGCAGTCTAGAGGAAAAGCGAGGAGGGAGAGCATTGATGAAACAACATTCAGCAACCAAACAGCCTTCCAGGGCATCAAATATGAAAAGGTTTTGCTCTTCAAGGGAAATAAAAGCTGGAAACATTAAATATTCATGAGTGCCAGGTGTGTGCTCAGAAAGATCTTTTCTCCTCTCACTCTGACCAGGAGACCAGTGGAAGGGAGGAAATAAAATGGCCTTGTCTGTGGGCATCCAAGGAAGGAAACAATGCTCACGTAATGGTTCCCTGCTGTTCACCCATGCCCTTGAGCAAGGGGCAGAGAGGAGTGAGTGCTCGATGGTACATCGAAGGCAGGGCTGCTTCTGGTAAGATATCCCCCAGGAGCAAAGTCACAGGTACTTCACCACCCAGACACAGCACGAAATAGGGGAAAGTATGTCACAGGGATGAGAAATGGTGGGAGGGTGAGAGAAGTGCCTGGAAGTGACCATCAGAAGGAAGCACAGGGCTGAGCAAAGTCTCTGAGCACCCTTCGTGGTTCAGAAGAAGTAAATCGTCTGTCTCACCCTGGTGGCACCCAGAGGCCTTTCCTGACAAATTCAGCAGACACTACAATGACCCTAGCTCCCTTCAGACAATTGCCATCAACCCTGATTAGCTCGGCTATCGCAGCTAAGCGGACTCGTCTGTCGTGACCGCCCCGGGGAGAGCGCGGCGGCGGCGGCGCGGGCCTGGGCAAGAGGTGAGCCCAGGGCAGCCGAGCCAGCTGTGCGGGACAACCGAGCCAGCTGTGCGGGACAACCCGGGACTGCCACCGCTGCCCCTGCTCAGCATCGCTGTCACTTCGCCTCCTCCCCACCTGCCTCCTCCCAAGCGCCAGGACAGCTGAGCTGATTCACTCCCTGGTGCTAAGCGCCCTGTGATACGAACGGCGGACTGGCTTAGGAGGGGCTGAGCAACCCTGTTCTTTCTGGTTTCTTGTATCTCACTCGCCTCTGAGGCGTTCAATCCTCCCCAGCTACAGCGTGAGGGACAAAGCCAATGCATGTGAAGTCAAAAGGAGATGGCAGTTTGAGGCAATCATTCCCTTGCTTAGGGTAAAGCAGATGGAGGACAGCATCATTCTCAACACCCATCTGACATGAATCGTGGATCAAGCTCCCAACTGCCATTTTAATTGGAACAAAACCACATCTCCTTCCCATCAGCACTTGTGACTGTAGCTGGCAGGACATTTTGCAGAATGCAGAAACTGAAGTGTCATTATGTCCCTGGGCCTGGCTGCTTGTCCAAGCGTGCCTTCTTTCCTTCCTCCCCTGCCCCAGGACACATGGCACTTCATCCAGCTAGCATGTGGTTGGCAGGATTTTCCTGTGCATGCTCCTTTATGGAAATTTTCAGAACTGAGGGACCATTCCAGCAGATAGGTTGTGCAGAAAGTACACAGAGAGAGACATGCACCCTTTATTATTACTATTATTATTTTGCAGTCAACCGCTGTAGTTAAAATAATTTCTGTTTGTGTGCACTGTGCAAGCTGGTGCTCCAACTTGTGGCCATCCTCACTCATCTCCTGCTGACCGGAGGCTTAGCTGTCATTTCACACATTGCATTCACAAACATCAGCTCAAACTTGGGCCAAACTACTACAAGAGACATCAATCAGCTGTCGGTCCCACAGCAGACACACTGCTAAGCTGACTGATACTATAAACCCACAGTTTCCCTCACCACACAGATCTTTTCTCTGTGATGCATTCCTCCTAACTGAGGCCTCTTCTGCAAACAAGATGTGCAAGCTGGAGGAATTCAGCTGGAAGAGCCAGCGTGCAGCTCCAGATGGTTTGTTCTCATGCTGCAAAGCCAGCTTCACTGGCTTTGCAAACCATCACTGCCTGCTTTGCATGGAGGCAAGAGAGAGAGCACGTCTGGATGGATGGCCAGCCACACCTAAATTAAATTAACTCTGCAGAAAGACAGGTCCAGTTGATAGTATAAGGTACTGAGAGACCTTAAGCCAGTTCTGCTGCTGAGGAAAAACTGCCCCAGACACACTGGCCTCATTCAGAGAAAAGCAAAGTCTTCCCATCAATCTCCTTGTCAGGTTCTGTGTGTGTTTACAGGATACATTTAGAACTGAGGGTTTAGCACTTGCAGATCAGCATGATCCATAGCCTCAGGAGCACTGGTCAGTTCCTCATCAAATCCCCACTCCTACCCTACTGACAAGCAAAGCCTTTTAGCATCCCTGACTGGCTCAGACACTTCATCCTACACAGCACCTTGATGACATAACCTCAAATTATCTTTGTCACTCCCCAGTGTAACCACAGAAGATATCAAAACATGACATTTCGAGCACTTAAAAAGCTTCAGCCAGTATGAAGAGCTGTTGTTCATTTTCTCAATAACATGGGCATACCAAGCCTTATCTTCATACAATGACTTCCTGTAGAATGCTCAAGTTCAAACATGAAGTGCCCTTAGTCCTTACTTTCAAGGTACTTCTCAGCTTAAGCCTGAGATAGCCAAGAGACTAGAACTCCAGGAAAAGCTTGTTGGCCAGAGCTTTACCCTGCTGGAACAACAGAACTTCCCAGAGTAGGTTTAGAGCACACTCATATAAGAGAAAAAAACTCTCTTTAAGCTTGCTCCAAGGCTCTAGAAATCATTCCCTTGGGATCCAGGGACTAACACAGACCTCAACTATTTTCAGTCAGAGAGCAAGACACGGACCAGGTCAGATCATGAGCAAGAAAAAGAAAAGAAAGGAGGAAAAATGCACCTCTTAAAACACTTTCCAACAGACATTAAGCTAAAATAACCACCAAAAAGGGAGTGCAAATGAAACCAGAGATAAGCTCTTTTCCTGGGGAGGAGGGGGGAGGGAGGGAAGAGGAGCACAGGCACTGCAGAGCCACAGTGCTCAGCATGCTGCCAAAGGGGGCTCAGGTGGTGCTGCTAGGTGATGTGAACAAGCAAGCTCAGAAGTGAAGCCTCCTTACTGCAGACCTGACACCACAGTTGCAGTGGCCTCAAGACAGAGAGTAAAATCCAGAGCATTTACCTTGACATCTAAAATGCTGACATTTCTGAAAAAAAAGTGGCCACAGTCCAGGCTTTCCAGTCATCCGAAAAGGAGACACCCAAGGTCTGCAGCAGGCTGCACCCTGTGATGGTTGCTGTAAGCCCATCTAAGGTTCACAGATGACAAATGAAAACTCCTCCTCCACAAGCAGTCACATTCAGGACATGCCACTATAGCATGGTTGGTAGCCACACAGTCCATGATATGAGCAGAAATGGATGCAGGCAAAGGTCCCAGTCAGCAGCCCCCTTCTTCACTGTCTTGCCATTATCCCCTTGCAAGCTTTGGACTATTAAGCAATCTTGTCTTGGAGAGTGATGACCGGTGTCAGATTATTTCTTAGAGAGGTGTCTCTCTGGGGGATTTCTGTCATTCTGTTCTTTTTTGTAATACTGAACATCTAATAAGCAACACCTACTACCACCTGCTACAGTAGTTCATTCACTGATCATCTCATTTTTCCCCATTTATCACTGCAGTGATGCTGCATTCACTTTCAGTGAAGAGTCTATTAAAAACTTATAGTGCCAGCTTTTCTTTTGGAATTGCAGGAGCCACTCAACACCAGGGAGAAAAGTCAACTCCAGTGCTGTGGTTGTGAGCCACTTGCCTCCATTCTCTACATATCCTTAAGTTCTTTACACATCTCTAGTGCTAAGTGGGACAGAATAATGCAAAAATATTACATAGAACAGCATTAATGCAACTTCTGGGTAAGATTTAAGAGGGCTAATTTCCTCTTGCTGTCACTAGCATGAATCATATTTCTTTCTACTGCAGGCAATGCATGACATTACGTGAAATGAGTGTGAACAAGAAAATCAGTCCCAAAATACACAAAGAGAGAGAAATTTAAGGTTATGATTGTAAATTGCCTTGCCCACACACACAAAGTTTAATTTGCATTAGTGTAATATGACAGTATCGTTCACCCCATAATACACTGTCATTATTGCTCACATTTCCACGGTATCCATTGGTTGATAGGTCCTAAGGGACAGATTTTGCAAAACAGCTCAGCTTCCACTTAGGCAGCAAAATACATGGCTGGGCTTTCGTGAGTGCTGTGTACACTGGAGGCTGAGCTTGTTTGAACAGGCAGCAGAATTATCACAATGGGAGCTGCGAGGTACTAAGCATTTTTTAAAATTCTGGTTCTGCAGGTTCCCCTACAGGAGAGGAGATAAATAAAGAGTCCATCAAAGATCTTTCTATGACTGGTTTCTGTAATGTTCTGGGATTTTTCCAGGCTTGCCTTACTTTCAGTAATACAAATTCTGAAGTGCTATTACAGACTCTTGTGATTTTTATCATCAGTCCTGGGATGCATGGCAGAAACCCTCAGGTGTGAAATCTTGCTATCACTTGAAAATCTCAGATTACAGCCAAAAAAAAAAGAATTTTTATTCCCCACTACTATAGGAAAAAAAGATGACTCTCAGGTCTAAAGGTACAAAAGCCATGGGAAAAAGAAATAAATATAATCTGTGATTTGTTTTTCCTTTTCCTTTTTTAAATCTCATGGCTTTAAAGCCATCCAAAAAAACCTACAAGCACACAATCTGTGACTTTTAAATACTTGCTAATAATAATGAAATTAAGTGGATTGGTTCAGAGAAGGAAATATTACTTTCTCCCATGATCTGTGACCACAAAAAATATAAACTAAGCAACATGTCATACAAAACAAAGCATTTCCAGGTCTCTATTTCCTGCATTTCAGTGTTTCCCAGCTCCTTGATATGATGTTACATTATCAAAGGAATATAATTTTCATTATGCTTTGGGGTTTTTCTCCAAAATTTACTTTGATTACCCAGTTAAACATCTGGCAATACACTGCACACTTGGAATCCACATGAGAAACAGAGCTGAGATCAGACAACAATAAATTGGAGCCTGTCTTCAGTGACAAAAGATTTAAATTAAGTACAGCAAAAAAGTGTTTACTCTGAGTTGTGAGGCACTGGAACATCCAGAAAAATTGTGGATGCCTCATCCTTAGAAATGTTCAAGGCCAGGCTGAATGGGGTTCTGAGGAGCCTGCTCTAGTAGAAGGTGTCCCTGCCTGCAGCTGGGGGGGTTGGAACAAGATATCTTTAATGTCCCTTCCAAATGAAACCATTCTAGGATTCTATGAAGGCTTCTTCCAGCACAGCAAAATGTGGGTCTGGTTACAGACCAATTGGTTTGTTAAAAAGCTTCAGAGAAGCATTGGTTTGCAAGCTCATCCAGCGTATTTGTGAGTCAGTAGATCTTTTTTATACTATCCTTGACTTTGTATCAGTTTGGATTTCCTTCCTGCCACTTCACTGCATTATCCTACACACAGAGGTGCATCAGGCCTTCATGTGCTGTGCCTGGCAAACCCTACCACTTGCCTCCTGTGCATTTCTCTTTCCAGCCTCGCTTATTCTCTGTTCTCATCTTTATTGATCTTTGTTCTACTGTACTCCCTTCACACGGTTTCCCTTTATCCTGAACATGTCCATCTAATTTAGGGCTTGACTGACCTGATAAAAAGCGACACATACAGGATAGTGCAGCTTTGAGTACAATTCCATCTCTGATCTGTCCCCCTCTTGGAGGAAAAGCATTCTTTAATGGCATGCTCCAGGCATAAATCACATTGCTTGATTCAGTGCTTCGCTCCATTCGGTTGGGAAGGGAAGACATAGACTGAACTTGATCCAATTGGTGAAGTCCATTTCCTGTTGGCTTTTCTCCATCCTTTCCCTGCCCACCAGTGTGGGACAGAGGCTACAGAAAGCTGGCAGCTTCCCCTTTAAATACATTTCAGTCACAGAGCCTGATCAGGGAATGAACAGGGCTTTGTTTAACATTTTTGTATGGGTGCTGCAAGAGAGCATCACTCCTGTGCCCTTACTAACCTGCTCAGGCTGTATATGGATAAACCTGTGTGTGAACACATTTGCACGTGGTTGAGAGTGTGGTTTGTTTGTCACTGAGGTGTTATAGTAAGTATTTATAGGGCACCTCGTACAAAGAATTGTGAGTTGAGTAAGTTTAAATATTTGGAAAAATCAACAGTATCTGAGTTTCAGCTATTGCTTCACAAATAAAGCTGAAAGTGGAAAAAAAATGTACTTCCAAAAGAGACATTTGGAAGAGTACATTTTTGAAATGTAATTTCCTCAGTGTTGGAAGAGAAGAAGCAAGTCCTCTTGCAAAAACACTGAAGCAGCTGAAGCAAAGACCCCATGGGGGGCACTTAGAAGAGGAATTTCATAATCTGTTTGCATTTCCAACTGCTAGGGTAGGACCGTGCCTGTAAAATGTACTTGGTTTTTGTCTGATCTAGCTGTAAATGAGACTGTTTTACAGCCTAATATATCTCAGTCAGAAGCTCATTCCACACACGCTCATCAGTGAAATTAGTTCTTCAAAAACACATTTATAGAAGTAAATGTCTTCACTTTTCCCCCATGCCAAGTGCAGAGTTCGTAGCCAGCTTACTCTGTTTTAGGCGTTGTTACAGCACCAAGGTACCTTGGTGTGGAATACAGATTTAAACCAGGCATATACAGGTTAAACATCTGCTTTTCCCATCTCAGATGGTTCCAATTATTTTTATATTGGTGCCTTGGTCTAGAGAGATGAGTGCAGAGCTAAGAGTCAGGAGATGGCAGTTGTATTCCTGAGTTTGGTGGTGACACTCACTGAGTCCCACTGACCTGGTGTGAAGCATAAGAAAGACTGAAAATAACAAGCCATGGTTTATGTTTTTGAGATCTGTAGAAGAAAGGGAGAAAACTCCAGTCTATTTGGACCCATGGAGATACTATCATTACAATCATTAATAAAGAAAAATGGAACTAGACCAAGATTTTTATACACAGCACTTCTACTAGGAAAAAAAATGCTGCTTGATTGAAATAGAAACAATGCAATGGCTATTAAAACATTTAGCAAAAAGAAAAGAAGGATAAGAGAGGAAAGTAGTCTTAAAGTAGAATGACATGATTAAGAATTTCTGATTTTTACACTTTTTTGTCAGGACCCATTCTAGGAAAAAGCATTAAATGAAACAAACCATCTAAAATTAGGCAACATAAAGCTGTATTAAAATGGATGGGAAAAGATTATTTTTGTTCTGGCTGAAAAAAAACACATTTAGAAAAAGCAAAACTTCCCACAAATCTGATATTTTATTTCCTGCACACCAAGTAATAAGCATATAATGTTATTTTTCTAATACCTATAACTCCAAATAAATATTACTGGGCTTACAGAGTATTAGCACATACATACACTTTCTACTCTGCAAAGTTGCTTTGCAATAGATTCCTTCACTTCTATACAGTGTACTCAGCTGAAGAAATTGCTTCCAAATGATGAATCAGCTATTACATTGTAAGGGGAAACTGGAAGACATCAGACACAATGCAAGGGCTCTTCTTTGCATAAGGCCAAT
This sequence comes from Anthoscopus minutus, assembly GCA_013399455.1. Taxonomy (NCBI): domain Eukaryota; kingdom Metazoa; phylum Chordata; class Aves; order Passeriformes; family Paridae; genus Anthoscopus; species Anthoscopus minutus. The sequence continues at coordinate 117,450 of VWYI01027285.1, forward strand.
GTGACAAGAAAGAGTAAAATGAAGAAAAATTTCCTTCTTCAATGTCAATGAGACTTAATAAAAGAAATGTAAGAAATTCAAATTATCAGAAATGATCACAGATTCACTGCTCAAAAGCAGGCAAAAACAAACCAGCCTCCCCCCCACCTCAAACCTTGTGCCTTGCCTTGAGAAGAAGCAACAAAAAAAGAGCCTGCACAAAGAGCAGTATTTCACCCAGCAACCTGCCACACAATCACAAAAGGATAACAACAAATGGATGTGGAATTTCACCTCAAGACCAGGACACAGGCATGCCCAGATCAGAAAGCAACTACCTCTGACAGAGACCTGGAGGTCTTTACGCTTATTCAGTGACTTGCAGCACTTGTCATACCAGCTCAGTGCCATGGAATTGAATCACATGGCAATAGGACCAGATCGGTCTCTGGGTTTTCATTTCCTGTGTTTTCAAACGTGACCTCCCCAAAAGGCAGAGTTCCTGGGGTTGTAGTCACCAATATGAGAGATAAGAGAGAATGTTAATGAAGATGTGATACATATTACAAGACCAGGGTGCTTCATGTTTTCTTTAGCACACTCCACAGAGTGAGAATGGATGAATGATCAAGTAGGGCAGAACCCCAGACTGCTTCAGACAGGAAATCTGAAAGTGTCAGTAGCACATCCTGCTGAGAACTACAAGAAATTCAATCTGTTGCTGATATCTGGTAGCTAAAGATCAGATCAAACCCCAAAGTAGGTTTGAAATCTAGAAGTGTCTCCATGTGAGTTCTCATAGAAGGGTTTGGAAGGGACATTGAAGGTCATCTACTTTCAACCTCCCTGCAATGGACAAGAACATTTTCCACCAGTCCAGTTCCCCAAAGCCCCATTCAAATTGACCTTGAATGCTTCCAGGAATGGGGCATCCCTTGGAAAATCCCATTTTATTTCCTTTACTTGCACAGTGCCGCTTCCTGCAGCAGTGAGTTTTACAGCCTAACTACAAACTAGGTAGAAACTGTCATTCTTAATGGACATTTACCACCTTTAGGCTACACTGGTTGTACACTCTTACTTCTTCTGTCATGATACAGAGAGACTTTATATCTTTACATGCATCCTTTATACCATAGATAATGAGTATAGCGTTGGCAAATTGTTTCAAAGCATCAGGAGTGTCATTGTGAGGAAGGGCTTTCAGTAGCATGTTATGAATGAGTAAGCAGAACTTAGACTCATCCAGTTTGGGAATTTGGGCATTTAAACTTCAGCCTTGCTCACCTGCCAAGAATATAAGTTTTTTTAACTTCTTCCTCTGCCATGTTGATGTTGTTTCCTTAGAAATTTCTTCTGAATTTCCTCTCTTCTAATTTTCTGTTTTCACCTTTTTTTTTCCTTCATATAGTACCAAATTTCTCACAAACTTCTCTAGAAATTTCTTCCATAAGTACGTGGACTTTTCAAACACTGGCAGATTAATAGAGTTCTTTGGGCACTGAATAATCTGACAGACCACTTGAGCACTCTTCCACTCATGTTCTAATCAGTCAGGTTCCTAAAAATTTTGTCCATTCCCCTGATAATAAACTATCATTATTCAGTCCACACAACCAGACCTTCCTGTGAAAATCAGTCCCTACCTGAGTGCCCATGTGGAAGCCTTTGAAATGTCCAAGGTGAACCCTGGGCTCCCCCTGTCCTATCACAGCCTTTTGAACTTGGCCAAATATCTGCTTTTGGGATTAACCATCCCCACTCCTTGCCTCTCCCCAGACATCTCCCACTCACAGCCATGACCAATCTCCCTCTACCTCAGGCTGTCCTATTTCCCACTTTCTTTGGTAGCACCTGCAACACCTCCAGCTTGGTATCATTAGTAAATCTCACTAATAGACTTTCCTCTTGCTTCAGGTTAGTAATGAAGAACTTTAAAAAGACATTAAAAAAAGATTTGTGGCCAAAGGTCCCATTAATTATGTTTGTTGTAGCCCACTAGGCAACTTCTTCTAAGGTGGCTCATTCCCACCCATATCATTATTTATTTTGTTTACAGCCTCTTCACTAGTTTCCAGCCCTCAAGTCAATGCTTCCTCTCCCAGGGAATCCAATTTCTTTCCTTTTTTTTGCTTTAATTAATGTAGGATGTCTTTCTCCCAGTACATTCTCTGCATATAACCACGGATTTATGTAGAAAGAAAAATACATAAAGGTTTAACCACAGAGTGGAAATTAAAACAGCATCTATTTCATATAGGTATAGTTCCATATTGATGAAAAGAGCAAACAGGCAGTGTCAGGGCAGAGACAGTCAGGAGAAATTCAATGGCATCTTCCCTGCAAAGGTCAGGAAAGATGAAGGAAAGCATCTCTGGCACCTCTGCATGGATGGAGCAGGTCCCTGGTGGGTCAGTTTTGATGTGGCTTACACTGTTCCTCGCTGGGGTAGCTCTGGCTGTTACAGGAGATAAATAGTTTTAAGTTTCTGCCAGGCAAGCTCTCTCTGCTGACCACCTTCGTCCAGCAATTAAAATGGCAGACACCCATAAAAGTTAATAGGAGGTCCTTCCAGATGTTTCTTTTTGCCTCCAAGGTTAAGTCTACCCTTAAGACTTAGCAGGGATCAAAGTAGTCTTTGAGCATAAACTCATGGCACGCCTGGTGAAGCAGGGAGGAAAGGAGGGTGCACAACATGAGGATGGTGCTGCTCTCACATAGCTGCCCATATTTTCCTGGGGGGGGTGAGCCTGCCATGCACAGCCTCCAGGCCTCTCCTTCACAGAATGGTCCTATCCTGAGGCTTTAAGTTTTGGCTTTCATGTTTTCTAGATTCTGTACTGCATTGGTAGGTAACTCTGAACTTCATATAGTGTTAGCAAGTTCTCTTCACAGGGCAGTTAGACAAAACAATCCTTTGCCAGCCTGAGAACCAAGGACACTGTTACAGCTTCAGGCCCATTAAGTATAAACAACAGCAAATGGAGGGGAGCAAACTGGGAGGATGGGACTTCATAACCTGAAGCTGTAATTGGCAATTAACCCAAATACATAAATCAACCAGAAATTATAAAAGTGTGAAATCTCGTGACCAGGCATCCACCTTGGGTGCAGCCCTGGCGAGGCTCTTGTGCTGCCCAAGGTGTATCCTTTGAAGGCCTTTTAATAACTAAATTACTACTTCACTCTTTTAACACTGTCTGGCCTCTGTTCCAGGCAGCATCTCAAGGCATCAACCCCAGGGCCAGGGCTTGCTCCCAGCCCTCTACTCTCTGGAGAAAGAGACATAGAGACAGACTGGGGGGTCTGTTTTGCTGACAGTGAATAGCCAAAAACTTCCCTTGAACCTCATCTTTATTATCTCATGGTGGACCTGTTACATTCCTGACTGTCCCAACCAGTGACTCTTTTGCCTGGTCCCCTCTTGCCATGCTGGGCACACAAAACTGTGCCTCAGTTTCTCTTTCACACCTTTCTGCACCTTCAGCTCAGGGCTATTGCTCAAAGACAAAAGTACATCCAAGAAGAGGGACAAGATCCTTTTATAGAAGGGCTTTGCATGAAGCCAGAGTCTTTGAAATCCACCTCCACAGCATGTTCAAGAAATAGGTGACATGAAAATTACTTCATGGGAAAACATACGATGCAGACTAGGAGGTCAACTGTGCAAACTTTCTCAGGTCTGGAAAAGAAAAAGGAGTATCTGAGTTTGAAAGCAGGATTAGGAGATCTCTGGCAAGGTCTTAGCCACTGCAGACAGATTGATCAGGGAGATTATGGAGAGCAGCAAGCAGACTTCCTGCCATTTTGTAAGACTGAAAAACTTGCAGAAGAAATGCCTAAAATTTCCCAGGGCTGACACATCCAGGCTTGGGCACAGCCTTGGCAGCCCCAGGCCTGGCTCATACAAACACAGCAGCTCACAGAGGGGATAGCTGGCACGAAAGAGAATACAAAGAACAAGGTGAGGAAGAAAGGAAAATGAGTTGGTGCTACATGCCCCTAAGCTGTAACACATAAAAATTTTTCAGATTAGAAGATCTGGAAGGTCTTGTGAAGGCCTGAGAAAACTAATTCTCCCTGCTTCCCAAAGCTGATCTCTCTCCAGACCTCACACACAGGCCTTTTTGAGGCTACAGACATCATTAAATCTCTGATGTCTTTCAGGAAAAGAAAGGAAAACCACTTTCATTTACTGCATATTGTTCACCTTCAGTTCCTGGAGTTCCATCAATGTGGCCATGCACAAAGGATGACTAGGGCAGATATGCTGGGAGACTGTTGTTTTCCTGCCCATCCAACAACACCTCTTGGCCCTGTGATGGGGAAGAGCCTGCAGACACACCACTTCAGAAACCTCCATTCATTTTGTACATGAACCCTGCTGGGACAACAGCACCACAGGCAGCCTCACTGGTGACGTCCTTCCCAGCAGCTGAGCTGAGAGGCGTGAGGGGGAAGCACGACTTACTGGGCACACGGTTGATAGCTTTCAGGGGTCTCAGGACACGGACAGTACGGATTGCAGACAAGTTAATGTTTTGGAGATCCAGGGAGTACTCCACCATCCTGCAGAAGGGGAAAGAGAGGGGGAGAGAGAGAAAAAAAAAGTTTAAAAAAATCCAGAATTTCTGCTTGAGCCACAGGTTTATGATTTCTTCGTTGAAGAGTTTATGGAGGTTATGAGGATGAAGCCTGAGCTTCATCCTGGAACTCCTGGCCAGGGCACACGTGTGGGGTGCCCACTACACATGAGGCCAGCAGGACTGGACCTGTGTGCCAGTTTTGTTGGGAGTGAACTGCAGCATAGCGGGGTGCTCCCTGTGTTCCACTCATCTCCCACTGCAGGGTATGGTCTCAGGAGGCAGCTTCAACTAAACCTGCTTTATCTCACACAGAAAGAAACCCTCTTACTTAAAGAACTAACTGCTTTGACTAGGTGGAAAGGCTTCCCCCATGGCTGTGAATCACTCCTTTTTGACACTGACCAAAAGGAGAAAAGCCTAATTTTAGGACATATGCTAAACCTTAGCTTTCCTAACCCAACAACATGTGCTGTAAATAACCTCAAAGTGCAAATAGGTGTGACTCATGCATTGGCTTTGCTGCAAGAGCAGCAGGTGCAGGTGACAAAAAGTGACCTGGCCCAGCAATCTTTAACCCAGTGTTCTCTCCTCACCTAGTATGGCAAATGTCCTATCTCTTTGAAAGCATGGCAGGAAACTATTATAACAATAATTTTTCCTGGCCAGTGAGTTCCATCTGAGGACCTCAAAGCATCTTTCATGTTTTCATGAACAGAGGTGCACGAGGCCTCCAGGAAGACATGGGCTGTTGTCACCAGCTTCCCTTGGGTAACTCTGATCTGCACATGGGATCAAGAGGGTGACAAATTTGGCAGGTGAAATAGCAGCAGAGTCGAGACAGGAACTGCTTCTACTGAATTTCTTCTCACACATGAATAATGAAACGACAAAAAGTTCCCTTTTCCTTGGCCTTTTAACAAAACTCAAGAGACAGGAGAGGATTGAGGGGACAGACTTTTGTTACTGCACCCTTTCTCAGAACAAAAACATAATTTATACAGAAAGACCCACAAGTCAACCTAAAGTTTACCCAAATCCCCCTGAGCAGGAATCAGTGAGAATTAGATGAGAGAGCTAAAGTGAGACATAGGGAAATAGGGTACAGCCAGTCTTTAAAAAATAATCAGGGAGAGGTATCGAGTGAAATGGAGCAATGGACTGATCCTTCTATTGATTACCCTCCATTCAAGAGGACCTTGAAGAGCTAATGCCTGGTTATCTGTCTACATCTTTCACAAAGAGGACTTGTCAGAGTGATAGATTATCAAACACGATGGGGTAAACCTGTTGAAGTGTTGTGATTATCCTCTCTCCTGCTCCCTTTCTTTCTCTCCCTCATTCCTTTCAGTCTGTTCTCTCATGCACTTTTAGGGTAATTGCATGAAATAATTCTTCCTCTGAAATGCAGTGGCATTCATTTACCTCCCTGGAGCTGTCAGTTCCGTGTATACCAAGTGCAGAAGAAGAGACAAGGGATTTCATGCAGATAATCAAAATATTCCCACCTCCAAAAAAAGCCCTGACCCCAAACCAAGCAGAAATGTTCAACCAGCCTACAGAAAGAATTAGTGATAGACAGAGACTTAGGATCCAGTCAGATTAAATTGGGAAGCAGGTATGAAAGGAGGAGGAATACACAGAGATATAAATGGATGGACATTACTACAGGACATCCCAGCATGGTGCAAAGGCACACAGTGAAAGGGTCTTGAGTAAGCACTGATCAACCTTGCTGCAAATAAAGCAAGATTGTCTCATCAGCATATTGTTGCTCCAGAATTAGAAAGACCTGCTGAAACTTTGGAATTACAGTTACAGGCAAAGCACACTACAGACAGAGTTGTATTGCTCCCAGGACTTAAGCAAACAGTTCTTCACAGAGAGCTGACACACAGCTCCTGCAGCTTCCTCACTGAAGGAGCCTCCATGCTGCAGTCTGTTGTGGGGTCATTTATAGGCACACAAAGGCCAGAAGCTTGATGAAGTCCCACGGAACTTCCTTTTCTCTCCTAAAAACACTCATCTCCTAAGAAAACTGGATTGCTTCTGAAGGAAAATAATATATCTTTTTTTGAGCAGTAGCAGAACAACCTGGAACATAGTCAAATGCCAAGTAAGCTGTTGGCTCAAAACACATTTCATTTCAAAAAGTATTTTTTTCTGAACTGCGAGGAGACAAATGAGAAGTCCTGATTAGTCCTGTGGCCCTCAGACAACTGAGCACAGGGGAAAAACACAGGGCTAGGGGTGACATGAAATTAGTGGGGGGAAGTAACATCTTTTCTTAGCCTTAACCATGCAAAATGAATTTTAAAATGTTTTCAAACCCATTTGGGTTTTGTCCTCTTGTGGCTACAGCATGTGAGTAACCTTAGCCAGGTGCACATCACTGCCTTCTCCTAGCTGAAATGAGTCTGCCACCTATGTAGTACAGTCCCTGTGTTAATAGAAAATTATCAATCATCTTTCAGCACAAGACAAATGCTGCCTTAGCTCAACTGCATGGTTCAGACAGCAGCAAGCCAGCCTCCTGCAGCCCTTAGTGGCCACAGAGTCACAGATTTACTGCCATTACCTTCCAGTGCAGCCAGACAAAAAAAGCTGAACAGACAATCACACTGCCAGGGAAAACAGCAGGCTGTTCCCAAGCATGGGTTAGAAAAGGGCACCTGCTAAATCTTTTAGAGAGAAACTTGTGACAAAAATGAATTCAGCCCTAGGAGGCCTCGGGGCTTCAGCTCGATTAACAGACCCCTTCTGCCTGCAGTTCTTCCTGAGGCCTCCTGGTCTTGGCTATAATAACAGAGAAATCCAGGATGCTTAAATCCCTGCAGATGAGATATGACTATTGTAGACACACAGATTGTATCCAAACAATTTCAATGCAATTCCAGTGTAATTTTGCATTAGGGCCTCTCGTTTTAGCATTTTCATTTCTAGTGATGACTTCAGCATCAGCTTATGTTCACTGTTCTCATTGTGCAATGGTATGCTCACACAACTAAGATGACCACAGTGCAGTGAAACTCCATTGATTACCAAAAACCCACCCATCTTCCGAGGTCAAACTGATAAATCCAAACATTGCCTCTATTCTCTAATGAAATAGGATCTCTAAGTGACTCTAATGGAGTCTCCAAGCATCTGCAGCATTTCAGGGGTTTCTAGCCCAGCTCTTTTTGTTATCATCATTCTCCCCTGCATCCCTGCTCCCCACAGCCTGGAAACAGTGCCTAACCTGCTCTAGGTTTGGGCTGCACCCTGTCTCCTAATGCCATACGTGGAGGTGACGTCAGGCTGACACAGAGTCAAAAGGACTCATTGCAAAAAGTGATCAGTCGGAATCTGTCAGCAGGTTTATGAAAGGAGGTTCACATTTTGTCTTTCTAGAGATCTTGTGGTGTTGGGTCAGGTGTACTATGCTTGTTTGGACTCTCGGGCAGGTGGGTTTTAGATCCTTATCATATCAGCAACCTGCAAAACCCTGTGTTTGCAAACCAAGGTAATGTTACAGCTAGTACAGAATGGTTGCCACCTACTCCAGGAGACTCCCAGGCTCCTTGTCCCCGCTTTGTAGCAGCTCAGTGCCATGAGCAAGAGTAGCCCCTATGACCTGACTACCTTTCATCTTGTCCTCCTCTCTTTCTTGGTTGCTTAAAGCATGTCTTGTTAGTAAACACCATAAATTCTTCAAGGTTAGAGGCAGTCAGACAAAGTCTAGGATGTGGGAAGGGGAGGAAAGGGAAGAAAGGGTTGTGCAGGTTGCAAGTCCTTTCTGTTTATCACGAGGGAACAGGGTGAAATGCATCTCTTCTGAGGGAAACAGAAGCTCATTTCTGGCATAATTTAAGTATTTTGTGGCCTGATGTGTGAGTGGGTGAGTGGGGAGGGGCAGGTTCAGCAGCTTAAACTATGCTAAATCAGACAAACTTCCCATCTGTGATGCGATGTGAGCACTGAGCTGTCAAGGTAATTGAATATTGACAGTAATTCCTCTTCCCTTGCTAGAGGTTCTCTTTCTTTCTCAAAACCTTGCAAATGAAACTCTTCTGGAAGGAGAGGAGATCAGCACAGGCAGTGTCCTCACACCACACAGCTCAAGACAGATGCACATTGGGAACACTGTCAGGGTGGGAAATGGGATATGGGCACTGGCTGCATGCAAGAGGTTCATCCTGCAGAAGCAGGGGGATGCCTGGCAGGGAACACCTCTCCCTTTGAGCTCTGCCTCCCTCCCCACTCTCAAGGGGTCCCACCTGCTCCCTGCCTCTTTCCATCCCACTGACACAAGCCTGCCTACAACATTTCCACCTCTCATTTTAATCTTCTTAATTCCCAATTTTTCCATTTTCCCCTTGACTTTCCTTCGTATTTTTCCATTTAGGTAAATCTGCTCAGCTGAACTCACAAAGGACCTGGAGTTAAACAGACATGAGACCAAGCTTCTGCAGGGAACAAGTGAGCAATTTGTTAGCATGCTGGCCCTGTCCAGAATGTGCCTGGTCTCATGTATCTCTGTCCCGTGTCACGCCACTGGAGCAGACAGCGGGTTGTTGTGGGTTTAGAGCTAGCCAAAACTCACTAGCCCACTTATGTTCCGTTGTGAGATATGATTTTAGAGGAAAGGAAAACGCAGGCTTAAACTTAAGACTATAAGGGAAATTTATTAACAAAACAAACTAAAAAGGAAATGAGAAGGAAAAGTCCAAATGAAACCTCTAGAACACTTCCCTCCCCCACCCACTCATCTCTTTCCCACCTGACAACACAAAAACGAAATCTGGGATTTTTAAAATCAGTTATCACTTCTACAACAATCTTTCTCTATTTCACATAGGGCAAGGAGTCTTCTTTTTCAACACTCTGGAGATATGTCCACAAGAACAGTTCTCTGTGGCTTGCATCTTCACAAAACAGCAGCTGCCCGGTTCAGAAAAAACTCTGCTGTTGTGAAACTCCTCCCATTTTCTTTCATTGAGTCAATGGGTCATTGTCAA
>VWYI01027285.1:127515-184192 GCA_013399455.1 Anthoscopus minutus
GGCCCAGCCTGGCTCAGGCCAGGCCTCCCTCCACTCACAGCTCTGTCACCTTCAGCTGCCGGAAACCAAAGAGAGCGAGTTCAGAGTTTCCCGGGCTTCACAATGGTATTCACGGGGGTGGAACTCAGCTCTGAATAGCTTACAGAGCTGTCAGTTCTCAGAACTGGACAGCCATTGGCTCTCTCTGAAATTCCCAAGAGCCTCTTTCAGGAGAACCATTTCCGGGGATGTTTTACTTCCTTCTTTTCCAATACCAACCAAGGTCAAACCAGCACACGGGTACACAGGGACAAGGGGGCATGGAAACCTTCAATGCTCCTGAGGCCTCAACAACACCAGAATAGCTTCAGCAGCTACAGCTTGGTACTTATTTTGTGCTCTGCACCTGTGAGCTCCTGAGTGGGCCTGGATCTGCCTTGGCACTCAAGAGGAGCAGCAAGATTCGTTGCCCAACAGCAGAAATGCAAGGCCAGTGTGGCTCTGTGCCAGGCACAGGAAAGCAGACTGACCAGCGGCATGGGGAAATAAAGCTAAGGCTACCTAAAATAGACATAGTGACAATACAAAAGCCATGTAAGGAGTCCAGAAAATTCAGACTTTATCTGCTGCACGTGTGACCCAAGATAATATGCAATGCCTGACTAGCTGCTACTTTGCAGTTACCTTCAATGCAATCCATTATTAAAATAGTTCAAACATTGCCATTTAGCTCTTCATATTTACATCTCCTTATACCTTTATTACATACTTATTAACTATCCTAAACTTGGCTTCTGAACTTCTATTTGCTGAAAATTAGCAGTCAAGAAATGGTATTTAAAATCTATTCTAAAATCATTCATGAAAAATACTGAGGCGATATTTTTCTTATGACACAAAGCCAGTATGTTTTTGTCAAATTCAAAAGCTGTCTGATTCCCCTTCTCTGATAGAAGTTTTCAATTGAAATCTAATTAACTGCAATCTAATAATTTTTTGTCAAATAAATTTAGGTTTGGCACTGAAGCCAAAAACTTCATGGCTGGGACTTTTTAGCTGTAATTTCAGACTTTCTATGACTCTGTGGGAAGTGAAGCTTTTCCTGCCTGTGGACTTCCATTTGATCCCTAACATCGATGAGCACCTGATGTGACCAGGGCAGAAGACTTTGGTTCGTCTCTGCTCTGAATTCCTTCAGCTTCTCAGCTATGTCAGGGCTCATACTGTACCTGTATACCGTGGCTAGATGGGATTTAATGAGTGTCTTCTGTGTACAGGAATATGCCTTTCTGTCCTCGGCTCCTTGATCTGGCAATCACATTTTGCAAACCACTTTGAAGATCTAGAACATAGGAGTCCATGGGAAAAACTAAGACCACCAGTTTTCCCTGACTGAAATTTTGTTCGGATATCTATGCCAAAAGTTGGAGCTGACATCTTGCCATTTACCAAAATGTCTAGCCCTGATATATGAGCTCAAATCTTCCACCTGAAGCTTGTGTGGTGGTGGGAGACTGATTTACCCTTAAATTCTTCCACTTCAGTCATACACACCAGGACAAGTAAAAGGTCTCACTGCCTCTGCTCTGGCTTCAAAGACGTGGCTACAATGCAAAGAAGGAGCAAAGCTGGTATTTGGACTGGACAATGTATTCCACTGGTCCCATATCTTCCCCCTGATATTATTGAGCCATCCTGGGGAACAGAAAGTAAAAAAAGGCATATGCATCACTTGTTTTACAAAGGCCTGATCCTCTGTAGCCATAGGTGTAGCAACAGGCTAGGAACATAGAGAAGAGGGCCAGCCAGGCTACCCCAGAGACTCCATCAGCTGAATCTGTGCTGTGGAAAGGGAAGGCAGGCAGTAAAATCCACTTACTGCCATCCACGACTGCCTGGAGAGTGGGGACCACCAGCAGTGGAGTAATAGTAATGAGGCAGGAGGAAGAGCACAAAGATAGACAGGAAAAAGAGCACACAGATTAAGGTCTAGAGCATGAGGCACATGTGGCCTTCAAGACACCTCCTGTCATCCCTTGCTAAGGCTGAACATGCGTGAGCTTGTACACAAAGAGAGCTGGAAGATTCATCCGATCTCTTGTACCTCCATCTGGACAGATTAGCAGCAGAGCCAGGAGATTTTGATGAGGCCTCACCAGACACTGGGCAAGAGCAGAGGGCTACTGCTTCCACTCAGTCTGCAGCCACAGGGTGCACACAAACCAGCAGATGCAGACAGGCTACTTGCCAGCCCAGCAGGCCTCCCAGCCAGGACCTATTTTTAGAAGATTTCTGCCCCATGCCTACCATTTTGCTCTACAGCTGGAGCCACATCCTTATTTTCCTGAAAGGTCCAGCAGGCTACGGCAAAAGTTAAAGACACTTCCATTATTTGGACCTGATCATTTGATATGTGGGCATCATGGTGCAGGAAGCATGGGTCTGTCATGCAGATCCCAGCACTGACCCTCCTTTCAGCTCCCTTGGGATAGATAGATATATCTACACACATACAGATACCTGAAGAACAAACTGTGAATTTTCACCCATTTTGCACAGTTTGGTGCCTCTGGGGCCAGGCTTCAACATGCACCCTAAAAGATGATCCAAAATCCTTTCAATATCTACCACAGAAAAAGTGGAATAACACAGTAGGCCTCCAAATTGCTCTGAAAACCACAGAGTACTAAGCTAAGTAGTCGTGCTTATCTCTTTTAAATTTAGAGCTCATTATGCTGAAAAAAAACAACTGTCTGCTGACATGAAAACTGAAAGTAAAAAGAAAAAAAGCCTTGCTAGTGAAACAAGAAATGCAAAAATTACACTCTTTTTTCTCCATTTATGAAATGTAATAATAAAGAGTCTATAATTCTGTTAGTAAAAAGACATTTCCTTAGGGAGCAATAGATCAATTACTAATTGCACAGTCAGCTCCTGAGCTGTGATGCTTTGTATTCTTAAATAAATAACCTACAACTCTCCCCCCTCCAGTACAAAATATTTTTTTGCCTTTTTTTTTATACTGCTGTGCAAGCAAAAGCTGCTGAGAGCTTCCAGAGCCTGTGAGACTGGTCCCTTGCTGCCTGGAATGTGATTATTTCACACCCTGGAACACTCAGATTTCTCTCCAAACTGTGTACTAAGAGAAAATGTCAGAGTTTCTTAATAGTTTCAGAGACATGATACGAAAAGACATAAGCAGGTTTTCACACTGTGATAAGAAAGCCAGAAGGAGTCGCCAAGCTCAGATGACTGAATGCAAGTGATGGGACCCCACCTCTGAGCTCTGTATTTCACTGCTTAGGAGGGGGAAAAAAAAGGAAAATAAAAAAGAATGTCTGCATTTTGGTCCTATAAGCCTGCTGGTTTTACCTTTTTTTGGGGGTTGTGTTTTGTTTTTTATAAAGAAACATAACACTCACATGGTAGGGAATTTGCTTTCAGGAAGGGAAAAAATCAGAGGCAATAATTGAGAACTACACGTTACGCAGGCAGGGTAGCTCTGCCTCCTTGTTTTGATTCTTCTCTGGTGTGATTCATTTCGTTTTGATGACTGCTTTCAATTCAATATGTTGCACATCTAGAGATAGTTATACTGAGAGAAAGCAAATGAAATAATTAGTATCATTAAGGAGGAAAAAGTGAGTGCATGTTTGAGGGGAGGGCTGTGCTACTGCTATTTCTACCTTTGGTTAAGATGCTATTTAGCCTGCTGCTTGCTGGTTTCCATCTTTTCCTGATCGCTACTTGAAACACCTAATTGCTATATTTATTACAGTTTTCTTTAACTTGCCATAATTTTATAGAGACTTCTATTTGGCATCGAACATTAGCTAACTAGGATTTTCTGAGCATTCTGCTGTTTACCCTGCTGCTAATAAGTATTTAATGATCTGAGATTTTAAAGTCATAACTATGCAAATTCTGGCCAGGTCCCTGAAGGACTGTAGTTAATTAAAAGCAAAGAAAAAGGAGAAGATTGGCAACACTTCCCCATCTTGTGAGATTAAAGCCAGTTGCTGTGTTTCAGGCTAAGAGGCATCTTCCCAGTGTGGAAGGGCACCACACAGTGATGGATTTGTTTCCCAGAAACAGGTGAGCATTTGAGGATGGGGGATTGGTACCTCACACCCTTCAGAGAGCTGCCAATTCACTTTGCCAGGCTGACATTTAGAGGGATGAACTTGGGGCCATAAGGGCTTCTCGTGTTAGGAGAAAGTTGGTGTTCATAGTGATGCTGCACATGTTTGAAAAGAGCTTGGATGGATGATTTCAGGAAGCATCATCACTCCAAGTTTTTGGAAAGGATACCATATCTAGGGAATTATGGGGAACAGAACTCAAGGACAGTAGATAACTATCAGAAAAAAATGTAAAAGTAATATCTCAGTTAATATAAATACTTTTCAGACTCCCAGTGTGGAAGCTGCATAAAACACTCCTGAAGAAGCAACCAGCCAAAAGGCACAGGGAGTGAGAAGAAGTATGCTTCTCAGCTTAAAGTGCTGTCAGGCTTGCCTGAGAAGAGATCTTCAGCTCTACAAAACCTTTTCCAAAGGCTGCATAACTATTCAGGAAAGGATGCTTTGGAAAAGAAATGGAGATTCCAGGAGAGCGGTACTGCCATACTATAGGTGGAACTAAAAAGCAAATTTAGGAAGGCTTTCAGACTTCAAGGACAGTATTTACCCATGTTAGTGTGTTTTGAAACGAATTGTTTTTCTTATCATGATAGATATGCCAGATATTATAGACTTGGATTTGTGTCCCTTTCTGAAGAAACTGGACAAGAAATATTCAGCTGAACTCTGTAGTGGCACATGCTGGCCAACAGGCAAAAAGGTGATAGAAGAATCTGGTAATGAAGTGCTGGCTTGGCCAGCCACATAGGGCATGAGACTGGCAGAGAACTGGGCTAATCTTGTGCAGAAATATTAACCATCACTTTATTTGGAAAAAAATTAGGTTTTAGAGAACTGAAAGACAAGTCAGAAGATTAAATAAAAGACCAAAGGGGAAAGTGATAAAACTAGGAAAAGAGTTTATTCTTACAGAACCTCCATGTCAAGAAAAAAACTAATCAAGGCACTAAAAGATGTAAAGAGGAGAAAAATAGTGTCACCTCTACACCTGTGCCAGGGGCCTGAGGATTAAAGAGAATAAGAATTGTTCATTTTATGAGCATAATGCCTAAATGGCATTAGGAAGGCCTGGTGGGGCAATCTGCTTTAAAGGAATATTAAAATCAAGGATTTTAACCAGTAGGGAGGCTCTAGTGGACAGAAAGAGAGGGGGGATAACACAATCTGTCAAAAACGGCATTTTCTAGTACAGAATCGGGGACAAAATACTTAGAGATTAATTTTCTGCCATATAGAGAATTCCTTCTGGCTAGAGACATGGGCAGACAGGAGCCTCATGAAATTCAACAGATGAATGCAAAGTCCTGCATTTGGGCTGTACTGATAGACAGTGGTGCTGCTGAAAAGGAGCTGCCAGTCCTGGGGGACAAGTCTATGCAGGGAAGGACAGTGACATACCAAGCTGCAGATTGCAGCAGGTAGATAAGGGAGGGATTATGCTCCTTACTGTGCACTCAGTAGACCATGTCTAAAACAGCACATTCACTGTTGGCCCTCCAATACAAAAGGGTGTTGATAAATTGAAGCAAGTTCAGTGGAGGGTCACCAAGGGCTTAGGGCTGGAGCATTTGTCCTGTGAGCTGAGATCCTGAGAGGCTGCAGGATGTGGGCTTGTTTAGCTTGGACAGGAGTTGATTTTGATGGAACCCAACAGCAGTTCCTTGGTACCTACATGGCAGATTAAGCCAGAATCTTCATAGTGCCACCTGGCAGGAGAACAAGACACAACAAACACAAAACCAGGGAGGAAAGGGAGGTTCAGAACAGTTACAGAGATACATCAGCAGTGGGGCTGGGATGGTGAGAGATGGTGCCATCTCCATCTGTGGTGGTTGTCAAGATTGGACAGGAAAACTCTAACTTGAGTTTGCTGTTGACCCTCCTTTGTACAACAAGATTGGAGTGGAGACCCCATAAGGCCCTTTCCAACCCTGATTACCTATGATCCTATGAATGTGATTAGGTATGCCCAGATCACACCAGAATACAGGCTGACCAGCTCTCTTGATAAAAGCATTCCCAATCCACCTGTAAGAATTAAATTTGAGCAATGCATTGAGTGTACCTAAATCTCATTGGAAGTTCCTAGCCTTACAGATCACAGAAAATTGTATTCAAGAATGGAAGACAGAGAGATTGTCTAACAAGTTCTTTAAAAAAAAATTATAGAACTTGATTGTATGTGTTATATCCAACCTATGTTATATCCAGCTTATGTAAAGTCATCATGAACATCTGGCCATATTCATGAATTTGATATTTGATAGCACACAGGAACAGCCATAGAATCATAAAATCATTTAGATTGGAAAATGGATTTAAGATCGAGTCCAACTCAACCTAGCCAAGTCCGCCACTAAAGCCTGTTCTTAAGCACCAGTCACACCTCCATGTCTTTTAAACAGCTCCAAGTGTCAAACTAGTCAGACCTCAACTCGTGAGTTGTGGAGTACAGTCAAGTGTTGTTTGGGAATATTTATCAGGTAGCCAAGAAACTTCAGGAAAGGCAAGAAACATGAATAAGTTAAAAAGATACTACAGCATGAATGAAAGCAAAAGCAGAAATGTAATAGCAGGAGAGGGGAAGGTGATACCCATGAATATAAATTAGGAGATGGACTTGCAGAAAAGTTGTAAGAGAACTGAAAGAGCTCATAAAATGGCATTAGTTTTGGAACAAGAAAACAGAACTGTCACTAACAGTGTAAAAAAGGCAAAAAACATCAGTTAAAAAAAAAATGTCCTCTGGGGAAGGTCAGATGAATGTATGTGCACCATTGATCATAATGAGCTAATTTCAGCTCCAGCTGTGATCAAGTAGTTCAGGCTGTGCCTAAATAGGGATTTTCTAAGATAAGCAAGCCTGGACAATCTGTATGCAAGAGTTTTAAAAGAGACGGCCAGAAAAGATCTGGACCAGTACTGATAATTTTTGATTAGACTCAGAAAACTGGGAAAGCATCCAAGGGTCAAAGGAATTCTGATGTTATGCCAATACAGAGTGATCTCAATGGCAGGACTGATGCTGGTGACAGTATGGTAATGAAATTGTCAGTATGCATCTTGGCTAGATTATGGATTAAAAGTGGATAACAAAATTAACCATACCAAATACAAGTTTAAGGAAAAATAGACATCACCAAACTAGTGTGCAAGAATCTCTTATGAGATTACAAGTCTGGTTCACACAAGTAATTAGGTTGATATGGCTGGAATTATATGTAATCATCATGACATACATTAGCTGTAGAAAAACTAATAAATCTCACGTGCAGCACTAAATGGGGATTCATTTGTGAGCAAATGTACTTCTCTAATGCGCAATTCTTGCCACTCTCTTCTTTATTTATTTATCACAACCTGACAGAAGAACTAAAAAAAGTCACTGATAGATTTTGCAGTTGAAGCATATTTTTGGGAGAACAGAAAAGAAATTAAAATGACAAGTCAGGGATAGAACAAAATGAACTGCTTTGGAAATGCAAATAATATGTATTCCAGTATGAAAAAATGGAACCAACATACATCTGTGAACAAAGTTTACTGTTCCTACTAATAGGAAGGGGTTTTCTCTCTTCAGAAGAGGGGACAGGAAAAAAAACCCCAGCCATTCAAACTTGGAAGCAATGAAGAAAGCAGCTGAATGAATTGATAGTGAGGTGCTGTGATTGAACAGAGAGGCTACTGCAATGTTTGGCTATAGGAAACAGGAAATTTCAGGCAGGAATAGTAAGACAATATTACAACCAATGGCACTGAAGCACTGACAGAATGCTGTGTCCTGTTCTGAAATGCACCACTTTTAAAAGCTGTTTAAGAACTCCACAAGAATATCTCAAAATGCCAAAATATCCAAAATGCCATTTCTCCTCCAAAGGTAAGGACAGGATGGAATTTGACCACAGTTTGAGATCTACANGCCCCTTAATTTACCTAATATGTTCCAGGGATGCCACAGAAGAAGGCAAAGACAGACAGAATTCCCACCACAGATGGTTAATTACAGTACTTGGATCATGAGAGGCAGAACAACCACTACCTACATGAAATTCATGCCCTCAAGGTCAGGGAGACCCTCAGGTCAGATATATAAAGGGATGATATCTCCTTTCCTAGAGGGAGTGTGGCATCATTTCCAAGCACATGTGGATGCAACTGTTTCACAGAATAGAGCAAGCAGGGGCAATTGTTCACTCTTGTGTTGCTAGAGAACTGCCTGCCTTAAAAAGTTGATGAGTATGAGCCCAGAATCAAGTGACTCNCAGGATCGAATTTGACCACAGTTTGAGATCTACATGGCAAACTCCACTGTGATAATAGAGAGAGGTAAAGACAGTATTCTGTGAAAGACAGACCCTCTCCTCAGTCAATGGAATTCCAGCAACAAGTAGTTAAAGATTTTGGGCATATTTTTGGGGATGGACATGTAATAACNGGATGATATCTCCTTTCCTAGAGGGAGTGTGGCATCATTTCCAAGCACATGTGGATGCAACTGTTTCACAGAATAGAGCAAGCAGGGGCAATTGTTCACTCTTGTGTTGCTAGAGAACTGCCTGCCTTAAAAAGTTGATGAGTATGAGCCCAGAATCAAGTGACTCTTCCTCTAAATTCACACACTTATAGACTCTGGCTGGCATTTCCAATCTGATTAGCTTTCTCATTATCTCAACTTTCAAACCATCATAGGCTCTCAACTTGAGGTAGCTGCCCTCTGAGGTTGCCTCAGTTCAAGCTCTCCAAACACACCCGTCACTGTGGGAAACAAATGACGACAGACAAGACCTAATCACAAACGGAAGGGAAGAGGGACTCCCACCAGGACAGCTGGTGGTGATGAGCACAGTCGGCTTGAAACGTCTGGGAACTTGCAACCTCCTGTCACCAGCAAGTGGTTGGGAACAGAAGCATTGGCAAGCTGAATCTGCAGCCCTGGTTGTTTGTGCACACAAGGGCATTGGCACTCTTCAAACCAAATTGCTTCATATGATTTTTGGAGCTCTGAGGGGAACAATGAGGAAAAGCATTAACTTATAACTTATATTGTTTTGGTTTTATTCCTAACCCTTTCAGAAAAAAAGCCCACATTGAAGGTGGTTAGGGGAGGGAGTGTTTGAGAGGGGAGAAAATTCTGGTGATGTCAGCTCCTATTGCCATGGAAACTGAATATTTTTAGTGACAATGGAGTCTTCCTCCTTGAGCTGCTGGGTTGCAGGGGCAAGCAGGGCAAGGGCACATGAGGGAATTCAGCTAACTAAAACTACAGCTTCTGGCTTTCCAAGGAAGTGAGGAAATAACTACAAATGATTGCCTGAATACATGGTTTATGTAACCAAAACACCGTCTGGGTCCTTAGCAGCAAATAGTCATTATGCTCTTTGACAAAACGTGCTGTCATGCAGCGAACCAGATGGAGGCATCTCAGCTGCCCAGGAATGCCACAATGAATGGGCCCTGCCTGCGCTTCGCTTTTCCATGCTACAGTCTATTCTTTGCAACCTTTGCTGCCTTGCTGTGTTTATTTGGAAAGGGAGAAGGGAGATGAAAGGGCTGGGAAGTACAGTCCATGTTCTTGAAACTTGGAGAAGCTGCATGGGCTCTAGGCTGAGCATTGCTCCCCAACATCAGGGATGTTTGCTTAGGAGCCAAGTTTATGACCTCCCTTTACAGAAAACAAGAATCCATGATGATGAAAAGGAGAAGGCTGTTAGAGAAAACTAATTAGCTTCTGATCAGGATCTAACTCCCTGGAATGGAGAAAATGTGCCAGACCTTGTGCTAGGTGTCCTCCCTAAGTCAGCAGGCTAAGGCAGCATCTGGACATCATGGCTTCAGTAAGCTGAAGCCATGATCCAGGTGTCAAATCAATAAAGATAAAGGCTGGGGATTATGTTTGAGGTTAAGCAAAAGCCTACAGTTTGTAAGGGCAAGTTAAAGCCTTGGATTTGATTTTAACAGTACAGACAATTTTAATGAATTTCAAAGAATAATGAATTAATAACCACAAGCTTTTATAACTCAAAATACATTATATAGTCATTAGTTCTATATAACTAAATGGAAAAATCTTTCTTTAGCAGAAGTCCTTTGAGATCATATATTCTTATGAGATTTACTATCATTTCATTCTGACACCTCATGAGGACAATTGAATAGAAATCAGGAAACAAATTTCCTTCCATTTTGGACCTGAAATAAAAAATCTTCCACACAGATTATTTCATGTCTAAGGAGTTGATTCAAAGTCTCCTTAGTATTAAAAGAAGTTCAGATGTGAGCTTTTTCTTCCTGGTACTGCTATCAGATGCACAAAAGACTGTCTCTTCTCAAATTCCTCCCAGAAATGGTGACAGAAGGAAATATGTCAGGGAATTTGCTCCCTTCTTGTCTAGGTAGCGTAGATTTCATTTGTTTCCTGCATGAAATACTTGGGCTTTCCCTCTTTAATTTAATATTGCCCCACTGATTTTACCATCTCTTCAGACAGGACAACTCACATACCATGCTTGCAGGGACCCCAGAGCAAGACCCCCAGTTTCCAAGCCTTTTTACCTCATATGCTGATTTTCCTGCGCCCACCTGGGACAGAGTCTCCCAGCATAGTGCAACATGTCACCCACAGAGAGGAGCACCATGGCCTCCAAAGTCCCCTTTTCAAACCTACCCAGCTTTTCCTTCCTCAAAGGCTGCTCTGCTAGGGTCTTGCTTTCCCTGCATCCAGTCTCCAGCAATTTTGCCACCAGGAGCTCCAGCTCAAACATGCAACGATCTGGCTTCTCTCAGCACCACATCTCAGGGGCTTTAACTGGCACTCCTCATGTCAGGCCATTTTAAATCAGACGTTAATCACAGCAGGCCCAGCTACAAGAAAGGTCTTCCCATCTCACACATATTGTGTTAATTTAGAGAAGCCTGCAGCTTTCATTTGCCTGTCCTCCTTTCATGCACAACCTGGCCAAGAATCAGCCTTCACATTTTTACAGCTGCACTGAGTTTGAAAATCTCTGCTCCTCCCAGAAGCAAACAATTATCTGCTCCTCCAGAGGGAATGACTTTCAAGTCTTGCAGTAGAAGAACTCTGTCAAAAGCAAATATAAAGATGGTGCTGCTTCACACCACAGGGGAAAATTCTGCAAAGTGAGCTCAAACTCTCTGCTAGCTCAGTCAGTAATACATGCACTTCCAGGCAACAGTGGAGCTGGTAATTCCTGGCTAAAGAAAAGGAAAATTGAGGGCTTCTCTCTGAAAAGATGTTCACTTTTTTCGATGAGAAGAGCAATATAACATTTATTTCTGAATTTTTTCTCTTACAATACAAAGCATTCTAATTGATAATTAGAATTCCAAGGGAAAAAAGCACATCCCCCTGGTATCAGAAATGGACATTTTGCTGTGATTTAACAGGCAAATTCTGGTAGACTTTCCACTTGATGCATGCAGAGGGGAAAATCAAAGCTTCACCATAGCAACTTTGTTGTAAAAAACTCTCAAATGTCAACTTGTCCCAATAGTACTGTGGATAATGTTGGTGCAATACAAAAACAAAAAGCCCTGAATAAAAAACCTACATTCCTACCCTTGAAACACTGCTGCTGGAAACAAAAATGCTAGCTTTAGTTTAGTTCTGATAAAGGTTACATGATACCTTAAGTTTTGGCTTTCATGTTTTCTAGATTCTGTACTGCATTGGTAGGTAACTCTGAACTTCATATAAAGTGTTAGCAAGTTCTCTTCACAGGGCAGTTAGACAAAACAATCCTTTGCCAGCCTGAGAACCAAGGACACTGTTACAGCTTCAGGCCCATTAAGTATAAACAACAGCAAATGGAGGGGAGCAAACTGGGAGGATGGGACTTCATAACCTGAAGCTGTAATTGGCAATTAACCCAAATACATAAATCAACCAGAAATTATAAAAGTGTGAAATCTCGTGACCAGGCATCCACCTTGGGTGCAGCCCTGGTGAGGCTCTTGTGCTGCCCAAGGTGTATCCTTTGAAGGCCTTTTAATAACTAAATTACTACTTCACTCTTTTAACACTGTCTAGCCTCTGATCCAGGTCACCTCTCAAGGTATCATATACCTCTTCTACCCAGACATTTTAAAAACACAAAAATCCAGAAATGTTTTTGGGCTAGCTCTTCAGCTGGTACAAATTAACACCCTCTACTCAAGTTGTGCTAGACAGATGGCTGCACATCAACTGAGGAGTTAAGCTACCTTGTCTGCTCTTCCTTCCATCGTCTGCTAATGCCAGCATGCCTGATTCCAGCTTGGCAGCTGCACCAGAGTAGCAGAGGGGAAACTTTGTCCTCAGTTACGTCATTTCTGCTCTATATAAGACTCTAGTAAACCGAGAATAAACAAACCCAGAAATTATCAACTTACCCAGCCATAACAATGAAGAAATCCAAGCGGTTCCAGGTATCTCCAAGGTAACACTTCTTGCCAAAGATCCCCAGGGCCACCATCTTCAAGACCATTTCCATGGCAAAGAAGATGAAGATGAAATCATCAAACACCTGCCAAACAGAAACCCAAGAGCATATTTGACAAGCATCCTCAGCCTTGGGCTTTAAAACACAGAATGTGAGAAAAATACTAATTTCAGTTCTCCTGAAAATGAGCTAGAGGCAGGGCTGGAAGTTTCCTTCATGTAGCCCTAGCATCACAATTTCTTACTGCTCGAGTTCAGTGAGGACTTGTATAGTTTTTTTCAGCCACAGGTGAAGTTACTAATGCAGACTCAGACTCCTTATATAGACTTGGAAAGTGCTGTTGGTTAAGCACCAGTAGATCTAAACCTGGCCAGGAAAACACTGTTTTTCCAAGATCCCTCCAGGAACAATTCCTCATCACATTGCTGCAAGTAGCTAAGCTGAGGACATAGTGCAGCTTTGGACAGCACACACCTGTCACAGAGAGAAGCTTTGGATACCTGAAGGCCTTAGCCCCAACAACACTGGATGACACTCTTTGCTGTCACCTTCTCTTTGGGGACGCATCAAGCACAGCTGGTGTGTTTCCAGTGTGAATGTACTCTGGGCTCTTCTCAGCATTCTTTTTATTTCCTCTCCCTTTGGGCATCCTGAATGTCACAATATCTGTAGAATCAGTAACAGTCTTGCACATCACCAGACTACCAAATGCACTGGAGGCTGCTATTCCCTCCTGCCTGTAACCTTAGTTGTTTCTTTGTTGTTTGTGTAACCTTAGTTATTTCTCCCTGGCTTAACCCTGATTTATGTGTCTTATAGGCGTCTGTGTCAGGAAACCCCTTCTTACACACTAGGCTCAGAAATATCAGCAAGTGTTCAGTATTGCACAGTCACAAATAAAGTTCATTCATTCTCTCTCGTGTCCCATTCCCCTCCTCAAAGCAAGCTCTTGCTATTTTACAGCAGGATAGCTTGCTGCCAGGGATAGTCTTGCCAGCCTCTCTGGGAAGGTATAGTCCACACGCTGAAGGAAAGCACGCATGAAAATTTGTGACTTGGACTGAAGCACCATCACAACAAGGAGGAAATCTGCTTACCTGCAAGATTTTACACCTGTCAGAAAGGCAGTCCATATCCTCACATGGCTGGTACATTCCCAGGGTAACACAGTTTAGCAAAATCACCATCATGCTGACACACTCGAACCAGGTGGAAAAGAGTCAAGGGAAACTTCTGCAAAAGCATAATGGCTGAGATAAGCTTGCTCGAGGCTTGAGGTAATAAAATAGGAAGATTAAGGGAAAGAAGTGCTGGTAGGCTGATTTATTACATTCCCACATTCTCAGTTCATCCCTACTCCACTCCTTGATTAAGCCAAAACTCTTTTGTAGAAGGGAAAGTAGAGGTAGCACAGAAGGCCTAAACTACTTACACAAGTCAAATCATTGCCATAGTCAAACACATGCTTGCTCCTCTCCTGTTGGTTTGCTGAGTCCCTTCCCTTACTGGTTTATTGAATCTTCTAAATACATGGAAAAGACCTTCCAAGGTGGCCTATAAATGTATCAGAGATCTCCAGTATCTAGGGATCTAAATCAAAATAGGCAGATTGATCTCTACATGATTATTGCCCTTCTGGGTAGGGGGTACAAGATGAGGCTAGAACTCTCCTTTGTTCCCTCTCAGAGAAATTTGAGGGTAAAGAAGTGCCACTGGTCCCTCTAATCTGTTACTATGCTTCCAGCAGTGACCCACACTGTGTAAAACTCCACAATGTGCTCAAGTTACTCAATAACTATAAGGAGAAATTGTGTTTCTGACCCTAGCTAGTAATCTGTTTATGCCCTAGAGCATGAGGATAGATGGTTGTTACAATTGTTTTCTCAGCTACACTGGTGTTCCTGCAGATATTTTGCTTATTTATTTAAAACCTTTGTTGATAATCTTGCTAAAATATCTGTTTCAATAATAGTTGGCAGCCCTGAGCTACACTGGCTAATTATACTTTACATTCAAAGCTGATCCCTCCTATTTATTATTAATTTGTTGTCTTATAATTTCATCAAGAGCTGCTTCATTTATATATTAGAGAAGTGGATAAAAATGGTGTATTTGTGTGACCTTTGTACTCTACACACTCTTGCTGCCCCCTCTCACCATTCCTCTCCTCCTGAAGGAGTTTTAAAGCCTGATAAGTGCTTATCCAAGAACTCATTTACAGTATTTTAGCTCTTAAAGTGGGTGCATTTGTGCAGTACTTTGCAGTGTTCCCATTGCAAAGCAGTAATGTAGAGTGAATAGACCTCCAGCCTCTGGCAGAAAGTCTTGGGCATTTTACACACCTCACAACAACATATCTGCCCAGTTTCCACTGTCAGACAATTTCATATTTTTTATAAATAGAAGAGGCACAAAATTACCTACTGAAAATACAACCCACTGAGTGCATCCATTTTCAGTCCTTTCAGTATTGAATCTAAAGGTGTGGCCTATATCTCTGATCACTTCTGAAAGACATTCAGCTTCTTTGGTTTGTTCTGAGCAACTCTTCCATGCTCATTCTCTGACAGTGATTTATGACTAAACCGCACAATCTGATCTAGAAGATTATTAATTCTCTTTCTTCTCCCCCACCTGGTTTGTGGTGAGCTACCTTCAATTGCAAAATCAGACAAGAGCAGGGCACTAGTTCTACTGTTCCCAGTTATGCTCTGAGGTGATTTCAAGAATGTGTTATCACTATTCCTCACAAAGCTAATCCCATGTGCTCTGCAAAGTAATGCCCATGAAGCCCACTCTCAATGTAGGCTTCAAAACCAGAGCCCTTTTCTGAGAGGAATGCACAAAAATTTTTAAAAAAGTATTTTCACTCAGGGTCTATGCAACACAACTTCAACTTTCCACCTTTCTCCCTCCTGCATATTTCTTTAATGATCAGATCTGAAGCCCAGGAAAGCAATTTGAGAGGTTTCCATTAGCTCACACAGGGTTTTCAGATAAGACTGCAGTTGTTTTCTGGACTCTTCAAAATCTGTTTGGTGTCACCATTCCATTACAGAGCCACAGAATTGTTGATGTTGATAGGGCCTGTGGAGGTCATCTTGTCCAAAGTAGCATCAACTACAGGAGATTGCTCAGGGCTGCATCCACTTGGGATTTGAATATCTTCAGATATAGAGACACCAGAACCTCTCTGGACAACCTGCTCCAGAATTTGACTATATACACAGAACAGAAGTGTTTTATTAAGTTTAAATATGACATATCCCACTTTTCAGGCTGTGACTATTACCTCTTGCCCTGTCACTGGGCATCACTGAGCGGTCTGTGTCCTTTAATCCTATCAGGTATTGATAAATGTGGATAAGAGCTCCCTAAACCATTTCTCCTCCAGGCTGGGTAGCCCCAGCTCTCTCAGCCTTTCCATTTCACATTTTGGTGCTTTGACAGCTACTGGAAAGGCAGCACTAGTGAAGGCCTGATGGAGGAATCAGTGCTGAGTGATATTCTTCAAGGTGTCAAAACAGTTCCAGAGCAGGCTGAGCCAATGCTTGCAAAAGTCCTTCTCCCAGGGCATAAGGAGGACAGAAGATACGTAGACAAAACCAGGGCCACAGACATTCCTGGATTAAAATAATGCATGATAAATGAAAAGCAGAAATTGTTTTAAAATCCAGTTGGCTTTTTTTCCTCTAGAAAGCCTGACACAAGAGAGCTGGAAGCAGAGTACTACTGTGACTACAGCCAAACTCAGGAAAGTCAGGAGTTTTCATATGACACAGATCACTCTTCTATGCATGTGCTTTGGCAGCAGCAGTGTCAGGGCAGCACACTTCCATGTTTCTCTCACTGCCCTTGCAGTGCCCCCCCACAAGGCCATGCAGACCATGGCAGATATCAGCATCTCGTGAGACCCTGAAGTGCAAGATCTGACAAGCCATGGCAAGTGCTCCCAAAAAGCTTGAAACTTAGGCCAGGTGTGCAATCTCTTCTCATCTTCCTGGTCACAATGCTATGGCCAGTTGCAGGTGATTTCTTCTCCTCTGCTTTTTAGATACCAGCTCTCAAAATTTGCCAGCATTGTCCAGGCTTCCCAAGAATATTACAGAACCACTGGCCATCCCCAGGCTATTACAGTGACATTAGAAAAAGCCACTGCCCACGGTTTTCCTTTCAGAGTAGTTGGGAACACTGAAAAAGCACATCAAACCTGCAGCAGAAAGGAAGAATGTACAAGGAGAAAACCAGAGAATCTCCTATCCCAAATCAGGAGGGGTTGCTGCCTGCTTGGGTCGGTGGAGGGGGTAATTAGGACTATCTGCCTTCAATATGTCACTGTTGTCAACCACAGCTACTGCCTCCTGTCACCACAGCAACAGCCTGCAGCCAGGTTTATCATCTTTCTTTTGGTGATGCCTCCCCTCTCCCACATCTCTCACCCCCTCCTTTTCCCTGTGCCTGAGCCTGTAATTAATTGCAGCTGCTGACAAAGCCAGTCTTCATAATCTGCATCATTCAGTCAGAAGTTTCATTATTAATTAACTTCTTTCAAAGTTTAAATCTCCTAATTACAAGCAAACCCATGCACATGTTCTCCCCACCTCACACCAGCGCTTCCTCGCTGCTTCTCTCCCTTCCCACAGCCTCATTCCCAATATCTTTCCCAGTGAGTTTTGGGGCCTGCAAATGGTTTGAAAAACTAAAAGGAGACCCACACAATTTCTGCCCATGGTCAGCTTCTCTCTTTGGCCACCACAGGGTGTTTCAGAGGAAGGTACCAGAAAATTCACAGCAATCCACTATGTAGTAACCTGCCCTTAAAGGGAGGGGTTTTGTCCCCCCTAACTGTGACAGTTCACAGGGCCGTGGCCTTCATCTGAAAAAAGAAATACAGCAAAAGAGAAGTATGTCCTGAGTTAATCATAGGATATTCTCAGTTGAGAGGATCCACAAGGATCATGGAGTAACCATGGGCTGGTCTCATTGTTCACATAGGTCTCTCCTCCTTAAAAAAGTTTTGTTCATTTCAGCCCTGTCTGGAGACATCAGGATCCATATCTAGATTAACTGTATTTTGCCTAAAAAACTTGTACTGGTTCTACAGCTGGTGCCTGCCTGTGGCAGCAAGACTTTTCTTTGCTGCTGGGTGCCAACCCTGTCCTTCTGCACTCTGAGTGGGGCCTGGCCAGAGACAGCCACTGTGAATCTATTGACCTCCAACCCTGTCTTCCTGTGGACAGAGCAACTCTGGCATGAGCATACATTCAAGAGGGGCATGCATCACCAGCACACACCAGGAGAGACCCGTCATTCACCCCAAACTATCTGGGATGCACTGAAAGCCACAAGCTGAAGGACAGTTAAGGAGATACACAGATGTTTCTGGGACATGTTTTGTGTTAATGCTTGATAACACAACTGTGCATAATGGAAGATGATGTTAGAAACAGGTGATGGGAGACAGACAAAGCTTTTGGGTTCAATTTCTGAATGACAAATAGCAGAAGAAACATCTGCTGTGCAGGATCTGTACATATCTCGCACCTAAAAAGCTGAGTACCACTTAAGGTTCTTGGAATTGACCTTAATTTTGGTTTTCTATCACTGACAAAAACACAACAGAACAAAATAAAACAGTGATTTTGGGTCCCCTCTCCTCTTCCTCCAGCATCAGCTGCAGAGGCACAAGTAGCTCCCCAGAGACTGGCACTCCTGACAACACAGAAAATATACAAGCTTTACAAACATGACAATCCCTCAGTGTTTCCTGCTATTTCCAAACTACTCCTAGGGTATGCCTTGTGCCAATTAAAGTCCTGAATATCACAGATCTGTTTCATGTGCAGAGAAATGCCTGACCATGAAGCATTTACAGCAAGGGGGGAAATCCTGTCAGCACTGTGGTATGGCTGGTCATGGGAGAACCTGTTCCTGCCCCAAAATGGAGAGAACAGCTCAGTGACTCAAGTGGAAACATGGAGCCCCCATGCAATGCATCCCAAACACCACCCACCCCTCATACAATCCTTGTGGCCTCCCATCTCTGAACTGCTGCCAGCCAGGCTCACCTGAAGACACTGCATCACATTTGCATGAGCACTCCTCTCTGCTTCCCCTTTGGGCTCCTCCCCACCTACCACTCATCCCACCATCCTTCCCACCAGCTAAATGTCTTCACTCTGTCATTCCAGTCTGCAGTTATTACATTTTCTTTCCCTCCTTTTGAAACAAGCTATGGACAGAGCTGTGCTCCTTCCCTACTTTTCTCCCCTGCTTTGTGACTGTCCTGAAGAAGCCAGAAGGATGACGTTCTTGAAGCAGGACAGTTAATATTCCATTTATAATGGAAGAAGGGATTTGTTGAAAAGGTCAGAGAAAGTGACAGCCCCGAGGAAAGAAATGCTCATTTTCTCTACCTCATTGCTTTTGTCTTCTGAAAATGTTTTCACAGGCAAGTTTCACTCTTTGCCCCCTTCCACTGTTTCTTATCACCACTCAGCTTTTGTGTTTTGTTTTTTTTCCCTTCTGTGTTGATACATGGGAGTTTTGTCTTTTCCTAAAAAACAAGCTGGCAGAATCAACAGGGACCTTTCTCTTCAGCCTCTGAGTCCTCAGTCTGCTGAGTCAACTTACTGTAAGTTGAATGTAACTGTGTGTTCACATAAAGGAAAATACCTCTCAAAATGCGTTTGTGTTCAAATAGATCAAAACAATTTTGAAAATAGAAAACTTTAAAAATACTACTTTGGAAAGACTGAAGCATTTCTTCTATGTCTTTTTCAATGCAAAGAAAAATTTCAACAAAGCAGAAAAAGGTTTGGGGTTTTTTTGATGTGACATAGAACACCCTGGTTTTGAGTTCTGAGTTTCTGTTGGAAATCAAATGCCAACATCCAGCATTTAAATGTAGGGATTTCATGGTGGCCAAGCCATAAGGGCAATTTATAAAGCTTTTTTGCAAGCACTCAAAGTCAGCACTGTGGGGGCTGAAGAGCCAGCCAACAGAAATCTTACAGCACTGCCCTTGAGGGCTTACCCTTGAGCCACAGACTCTGATTATGGTGAACAAATTTCACCCCTAGAGGCCTTTTCAATTCTATGTTGATTCTTTGTAACCCATTGGTTCTTCCCCTTACTCTCTGCCCCTGTGCCCACATTCTATTGGTTACCAGTTTGGTCCCACTCCTCGCCTTCCCTATATCTAAATCCCACGTTTTCGTGGGTTTGGAGAGTTTCTGTTCCTGGCTCTCTTCATAGAGGGCTGTGCTCTTTCTAAAGTTTGTAAGACTCTGTGGAATGCCATACAGAGCTCTACTCTGTTCTCTCTGACAGCTAAAGCCGAGCTGAACATCGCTCACCAGGCTGGGAGCGGTGGCGGAGGACCTGTGTCTGTGCTCCCTGAGCCATCCTTAGGACATTTCTTCAGGAAGGTCACGGCACCCCTACCACTCCCCTCGGTGCCACGGCAGACGTGCTCTGGGTTCCCATGTCATGCAAACTCATTCATGTCTGTTTTCATCATCCCATCATTTATACACTTTTCTCGTGAGAGAGGAGCACCTGAAGGCACCTGACATAGGCATTGCTAAGGTCTTCAAGTCTTCAATAGTATTGACGCCAAGGAAAGGACTCCAGTACAGCCAAATACGCTGAAACACAGTGACTTGAGAGGCATTGGGGAAGACTTAACTTGTGTTGGTGTTACTGGGAGGCAGGACAAGAAACTGCAGAAGAGGGATGCAGTAGAGAAGTTTTAAATGCTCGGCAATACTTCTATGTTTCTGCCCCTTGGAAGGGGCGCTCTCTCAAGAACAGATTCATTACAAAAGGCAGTCAATTGTTCCCATGTTCTAATCAGATGAACACCAAAAAATCAAAGCACCATAGGTCAGACTCTCTGATGTTACTTCCAAGTGCTCAGAAAGTAGGTCCTGTACAAGGCCACACAGGCTTTTGGCTGCATAGCTCAGTTTTCATGAGGTTCTAAGTTAAATTTGAATTTAAGTCAGTTGTTTCTCAAGCGCCATATCATATTCTCCCTCAGAGTCTGGCAAGGATTGAAGATGGCTTTTGAAAAATGTTGTAAGGTATGTTACTTTCATTACAGAAAATTAAGCAAATCTCTCCTTTCTTAAAACTCTTTCTCATAATGATTTGTTCATATCTTCTAAATGCATCCATTGAACTCTCAAGTTCCCTAGAACCAAAAATAATAGAAAGAAATTTTTTTCAGGAAAAACATACAGTGAAGATTAAGAGGACAAGAAAGAATATGAAGAAAAAAAGAGGTATCAACACAATGAGACAGATATTCCAGAAACAGGGAGACAACAGGAGATCTCTGACCTAGTGTAGGGCCCCTAATCAAACAGGAGGCTGCAGGGAAAAGCTAGGCTTCCTTAAGATACCCTTCACCACCAGGACTCACTGGTACTAAAGCTAGCATGAGTTACACCAAGAATTCTGGCTGTCACACCTTTTACATGGATACACGTAGATATTGCAAAGCAGCCTGGTGTTTTCTCCAGGAGAGGTGCGCAGATCCCACTGCTAATTATTCAAATATATCACAAATACCATGCATCTTCATCAATGCACAGCCCTGCCATTAGCGATTACCTCCTGCCTGTAGCAGCTGAGCCTCAGAGCTTCTCCATTGATAATGACCCACCTCCAAATTGCATCTATCAGGGTGCAACAGAGCATCTATTTAACAGTGTGCATTCCTACAAAGCAGCATTCCTACAAAGCTGTTTACTACAGAGCGCATGAAAAAATATTGTACCTAGGAAAAAAACCCACCAGAGAATCTTTTTTAGGTCAGATGAAAGTAATTACCCAAGTTTAAACTTAAGCAGGGTATTAGCAATAATGACTGTTCCTGGAGAAGGAGGTTTTTAATATCCTCAGATGGCTGGGATTGCAGTTGCCTGTCTTTCTTGCCAGGAAAGCAATACTCCACCATGCTGTGGAACCAGTTCAAGACTGACTTGAGGAATCACACCTCCTGCTGACTCCCAAATGGTGCCTCCTGCAGCATTCTGGCTCTGCTTTGGAGATTGTTATCCAAAATCTGACCTGGCTTTGCATTAGGAGCTTCAACAAGGTCACAGCATGAGGCTACAGGACTGAGGCTTGGAACATTATTATGCTGTATGACAGGTGAAAGAATTTTGCTCCAAAATCTCCCAGTCAGACTGGCAGATTCAGCAGTTGCTTCCTGCTGCAAGTGGAGTCATAGGAGTAACTGACAACAGAGAAGGGCCAGCTGAGAAAAAACCCTGAACCACAAAATTGGGGTCCAAATTTTAAAGTTCTTATTGTTTACTGATATTTCACATGCACAAGCAATTCTCTATTGACAATAGTGGCAAAGTAGGGACTTTGGAAGAATTAGTCTTTGATTTTGGACTCAGTCAAACCTCTGCTCCAGAGAAGAGCTAAACTTGGTGGGCCAAAACAGGAAGGTATTTGTAGTCCACATGTGGTTTAAGTTAGTAATGTGCTCCAGAATGACAAAATCTGCATTTCACCAGTGTAGCTGAATGTTCTGATACAGTGCTCCATCATCCATGACCCCAGGAAGTAACATGATCAGAGAGACTGGTGGAGTCACCATTCTCTAACCAGAGCCTGACTCACTTTTTATCAGGTTTAATCTGGCTGTAGTCAAGCTTACTTGGTGGAAATTTCCTTTCAAAGTATAAAAATAGTGTTTTGCAAGGGGAAAGGGAAAAAAAAATCTCCCAATCCTCCTTTTGCTTCTGTGCTTCGTTGCCCCATCACGCAGAAGCTTCATCCAAAGTTGTGTAAGTGTTCCTCGGCACCTGTCAAACCAATGCAACAGTCTTGCCATGTAGTGCTGCAGTCCCTTCTTTTATCATTTTATCAGTTCCTTCTTCATATCATGATAGGTTTGAACAGGGTCCTCATCTTGGGTGGGCCCACTAGACATAACCACTGAAATAGAGCACTGTAACTGCAGTGTTTGTGTGGCCCAGTTTCAAGGAAGGAAGAGGAAAGAACAAGCGATGATAGATTTGGGAGGACAGGGAAGGGAAATTTAGAAAATGAAAACTTAGTTTTATGCCCCCTAACTGCTCCTAATGTTGTCAGGTTTGTTCATGGGGATGGGGGTAGGGTTTGTCCTCTTGTTGTGGGTTTTAGGTTCCATGGGCCTTGGGAAACCATCTGTGGGGCATTCCAATGAGCCTCCTGAAGCAGATGTTTCTATGCCAGTCCCTGCTCAGGCTTGAGCTGGGAGTCACTGCCCCCAGACTGGAGGCACAGACACGTGAAGGACCAAAAGATTTGGGTCCTGGGTGCTGAACTGTACAGCAAATACAAAGGAGGGATGGAATGTCTTTGAATAAGAAGCCATTTCCCTGGATAAGAAATAGAGTAGAAGAAACTTCACCAGCACCAACGGGTTAAAGGCCACTAAACTCTGCTCCTGTTCCTTTTTCTTGCACTGGTTTCTTTGTTCAGTATTGCTGTCTTTCTAGGCCATAGTAGTTTTCAGATGTTAAAGACTACTTTTTCCATCCTTTGCAGCTTCCAATCTATCCCTGTCAAAGACCACACAAGTTCAAGCTGAGCTTAGAGGGATGTACAACTCAAATATGTCTGAAGGGAGTGCAGGGCGCCTTTAATAAAAGGTCATCCTGCCTTGCAGGAATGTAAAGATGACAATGAAAATACAAGAATGCAGAATAAGGACCTTCTCACAATTTTAAAAGGTGTGTATGCCCTTCTGCACAGGGGCTCTTCTCTCTGTAGGTTTCAGGGCAGTATCTTGTACCCCATCAC
This sequence comes from Anthoscopus minutus, assembly GCA_013399455.1. Classification (NCBI taxonomy): domain Eukaryota; kingdom Metazoa; phylum Chordata; class Aves; order Passeriformes; family Paridae; genus Anthoscopus; species Anthoscopus minutus. Next base: position 150,884 of record VWYI01027285.1, read on the forward strand.
ATCACCTGGTGAACGATGTGAAAGTGAGCACCTTGCTCCTCTAGGCAGCCAGTTTCCAAGGCTAAATTATCTTAGAGGGTACTCTGCCTCTAGTAGAAGTCCTAGATTAGAGGAGCAGAAAGAAAGGCAGAGTGGCTTTGTCCTTTCTCTCTTCTCCCAGCAGTGTGATGTTTCCAGTGGCTGGAGCATCACTAAATCCTATGCCTGGTGCTTAGCTTAGCAGGCTTTTCTGACGAATGTTTCGGCATAGAAAAAAAAAGATATGTGGAGACAAAGCTTTGCAGCAAAGTAAATAAAGATTAATTCAGAAGTGTAGGGAGTACTTGGGTAAGGTCACTCAGAAGAAATTGCATACAGTCTAGGCAAAAGGCAGGAGAGTAACAGAGCTGGATATGAGCCCCTGTTGTTTGTTTCATTATTGGCTGTAATTAAAACATATTTTTCAGAGTTTGTCACCATCCCCCTGTTTTGAATGCACCTCTTTCTTCTCACACTTTTAAATTCTTTTGAAGGTTTGTAGCTGGCCACTCTATCCTGGCTCCCAGAGGGTATTCTGGAAGACTTGGCACCAATGTCCTGCAGGACATGTGCCTGGAGAAAAGACTGCAAATGACTGAGCCAATCTATCTCAGCAGATAACTGGAAGCTTGGAGCTTCAGCCAGCATACAGGCTCACAGCAGCTGCTGGAACCTCCTCGAGGGCACAAGAGGGCTGTGGATGCACTCCTGAAAAAGAAGGTCCTGATGTGTCTGTGTGACAAAGGGCAGGTAAGTTTCTCGGTATTTAAGCTTCTCATCTGAGAAGGGAGACACTGTGGTGGGTGAGCAGATGTGTCAGTGCTCTCCTAGTACATCTGGTCTCTTTTCCATCCCTCCTCTTACATCCTGCAACAAAGACCAGTCAGTGAAAATGAGAGTATATAAATCATCTAGTACTTGCCTTCAAGACACCGTGTGAACTTTCATTAAATTCCACATCTACCTCTTAGGTACATAAATCCTTCCCCTTTGTTACTGATTAGAAAGCAAGTATAAAAAGAACAGAGTTTGTAAAAAGTGTCCCCTAGTTCAGGTTTTCCAATGTTTGAGCTTCTCAGAGACTGGTTTTCAGGAGTGTGTAATACTTTTAATTTCTAACACAGAAAAGCTCTGTGAGCCTCTGGCTCCCACTATTTCAAGTCAGATGGCCAAAGACCAGAGTTTACTTCAAAAAAAACCCCAAAACAAACATTACCAAACAATTACATAGTCAGCTACTGCCAGGGCTGCATTAAGATCCAGGTGCTCCTGACACTCAGTACCTGTTCACTAAAGGCCTCAGCTTTCTGGCTAGTTGACAGATTGCACCATGCCAGGGGAAGGAGCCAACATGACTCATGCTCAATCACAGCGATGTCTACAGTGCTGAGTGCTGTTTTAGGGGGAGGTTAAATGCTGTGAATGTGCTAAGCATTAACAATATTAAAATATTATTAGTATTATTTATGAGGTACCTCCATGTGTCCTAGATGATGCTAGCCAAGATCAAATTATGCAAAATGTTACATAAACATGCGGTAGAACATGCTGCCTGCTCCAAAAGGTTTTTAATCTAACTGAACGGGACAGGCTAACAATGCATTATGATTTCTGCTTTGCACACAAGAAGCAGGAGCACAGAGAAATGAATGCATTTACCCAAGGGCAGACAGGAGACATGGGGCACAGCTGGGAGCTGAGCAGGAGTCTCCCAAATTGTTCTCCAGCATCTTTGACTGAAGAGCATTCTCTGTCTCAGCTACTACTGCATTTGATGAGGACTGCGCTCACAGGGAAAATTTTTTCCCCAAAAGTCTTTCCTGAGAACAATGGCAGAAGTGTCCAAGTTCCACATGTAGAGGCACACAATGTGCTGCATATAGATCATCATAAATGCAGAGCTCTCTGCATTCAGAGAGGTTTCTGTCTATTCAGGTGTGCCAGATTAACAAGTGAGAGCCAGAAGACACACACTCTCTACCTCCATCTTCCACTGATATCTTCACTGGGACCTCAAGATAAAATTCAGCCCATAGTTGTGATAGCGTAACATTAAAACCAGTCTAACACCCACGCATCTCTCTCTTTTCCAATCTGCCAAAGAATTTGCTACCTTCCAAGGGCACTCCAAGTTCCTTTAAGAGAAGCGCTCTATATAAGCACAAGCTACCAACACAATTGATGGCAGAACGACCATCGCTGAAAAAGGCAGTTCCTACACAGCATGTTGCTAAGAGGGCAAGCTGGCTAAAGCCTTCATCAATCAGAACAGCATAGCTCTATTGCCTCTTTGATGTCTTTCTGCCTGTTGTATTCGTCGCCTCTATTCAGATTTAGGACTGGTACCACATTTGTATTCCTGTGACCTATTTGTTTTCATATAGATTCAACTTCACACTCTATTTATTCTAGAGTTTTTGACAGCCTCTGCAAATACATGTTTCTTCCTCTTATTTACAGTCTAACTTACTTTTCCCTGTACTGTTTCCAGTAAGAAATTTTGGCTGTGTATTAATCTCACTTCATTTTGGACGCACAGGTGATAGCCTAGCCCGTTACCCCATCCTTCCTTTCTAGCCATTTTCTTTTCTCTTTTCAGAGTCTCTTATAAGCCTTTTAGTTTTAACTTTTAACAAACATTCCCCATTCTGCCTGACTCCATAGGAGCTGCTTCTTTATTGGATTACTCTTCAGTACCTCACATACATTCATCTTCTGTCACATTAATTTCTGAGCACTGAGGGATGATGTGCATTTCCTCTGTCCCATGCAAATTCCCTTTCCTTCACTAGGTCACCTACCCTCACATTCCTGCCTCCTCTCCATAGTGCACACTGATTCAATACAGCCACTGCAAAGGTGTCCCCGCCCACAGCAGAGAGATTGGAACAAGATGATCTTTAAGATCTCTTTCAACCCAAAGTATTGTATGGTTCTACTGAGGGTGGTGAGGCACTGAAAATGGTTGCCCAAAGAAGCAGACCCTTTTCCTGGGAGTGTTCAAGGCCAGATTGAATGGACCTTGAAAAACCCGGTCTTGTGAAAGATGTCCCTGCCCTTGGTAGAGAATTGGAACAAGATAATCTGCAAGATCTCTTCCAACTCAAACCATTCTACAATACTTAACTGCATCACTTCCACAGAATTTTTCCAAAACTTCCCTTCCACTTTTCACAATTAAGTGGCTTTGCCATGAGGATAGAATAAAGATAATTGCTTAGCTGTGACATAGCTAGTACAAAATGTTGGTGAGCAGAGTACAAAACCCAGTCATCTTCCCTTAACCAGAGGGCAGGGCTCCAGTAGGTTCTCAGCAGCCTGTGAAGGTCCACTGCAGGGAAGGCTGCATCATGATGCAGACTTCTCTGCCCCTGAATCAGTAGATCACCAAGGCAAAGGGTTACCAAATTATTTGTAAGCTGCTCAGCAAGATGAGACATTGTCAATGAGGAGCACCAGTGACTAGATACATGTGATAAATTAGTTTCTGGTGGATAAGGGTGGTTGCATCCTGCCCAATACAGCCCTGCCGAAGGACCTGTCAGGAGCAGTAGCTTCATGTGCTGCTCTCTGAGATAACATATATCATCTCCTACTAGACACAGGATGCCTACAGCTGAAAGGCCCATCAAATTTATTCAGCAAATTTATTTTTCCAACCCTACATGCAGTATCCTTTTCCAAACACACCTAGCAGCGACTTAATAAAACTCACCTTCTCTACACAATCTTTTTGTTCATCTGAGAATGATTCTTCCTGCCCAAATACAATCAGACATGGAGTCAGAGGTGTAGTAGGAAAACCTACCACAGAAGATTTAGGCTCCTTACTCATAATCCACCCTTATATTTCAAGACTTGCTTGCTACAGATTCTTATATGCCTGACAATGACCTGTGCCCCAAGAACTCATCCATTTTGCTGCCAGGACGTGTGCTGCTTCAAGTGTCCTTTTCCATGGTATGCTGTGCCGGAAGGATGTTTGATTTGGTCTGAGTCAGGTAAGGGCCAAAAATATTTTCTCTCAAGCAGCTGTAGTCATCAGTTATCAGCAAGAAAAAGAAGGGACAGCCCTGTCATAGCACCTCTTCGAGAAAAGAGAAACTGCAGCACTGCTTTTTCTGGAAGAGGAGCTGCCATACCTGTTCCTGTGGCAGGAGGCTGAGGCAGGAGATGTCAGCACCTGCACAGCATGTACGGCACAGCCTCCTCCCAGGCACACTTTGAGCGCCCACTTCACTGTGTTTCAAGAGCTTTCACATTATTTATGACAGTGAGTGGAAGGAAAAGAAAAGCCAGAGCATAGGTCAGGATAGTAAAGACAGACTTGGCACACAGTGATGAGACAAGCCAATGTGGACCCACAGTAAATCTCAAAGAGCAACTGCAAAAGAGCTCCCATCTTTCCCAGAGAGAACAGCCTGTTCCTAAAGCCATCTCCACTCCCCACCCCTGTGCCATCAGGGAGGATGACAAATCCCCAGCTAACAGCAAGATCGCTGAGGTTCTGCAGCCCCATGGGCACCCTTGCCAGGCAGTACTGGGGGCCATGGCAATCACAGTGAACCAAGTCTGGAGTCAGACACCCACTCCAACCCCTGCATGCTGCACTAGGCTGATAAAGCAATTTTCCCCACACCACTCTCCCTCACTGTACTCTTCCCACCCACCTGCCACTAAATTTGGAGAAAAGGGTACAAAGGAAAATCAAATTTGCACTAATATTTTGTGCACAGTGACCCACAGTATAATTTTTCTGTAGTTTAAGTTTAGCTCCATTTCTCCAGGATAATTAGTTTTAGCAACTCAGTCTCACAGAGCCATAAATTTCCAAATGACAATTGTCACATCAGGCCACACTGTCATGTACAAAACTTTTACCTCCGTGCTTTAAGACTATTTTCACAAATACTCCATATACATGCCTGACCCTTTCCTCTCCTGTTAGTAGTCACACTTTTCCCCTCACACTCTTCCTTTCAGCTTCCCAATGTTGCCTGACAGGATTTTGTTTGAAGGTGGATAAAAAAGAAATTATAGACTAATGGTGGCCCCATTACTGGCTGCTGCATTACAGCTTTTCAAAGCAAGTACGCCCTTTGCATGTGTAACATACACAAGCATATAGGCCACATACATAGGACAATGATCAGCTGATACAGGTCTTTCACTATACATGGAAGGCATGTATATTCCAGTGATTTGACAGTCTGTCAAGTCATCTGTTTCTTCACATAGAATGCCCAGGCTTTTTGATGACACATTTGATGTACTTATTTTTAAATTATCAAAGGTCCTCTATTTTAAACCATTTATACCTATTTGAAAACTTAATCTCTCTTGAGAAGGGATTTTCTTCTCATTTTTGAAAACTGCCCAATTTTTTTCAATTAACCCTAATTTAAAAGAAACTGAGAAATAAGCAATCTTTTTTTTTTCCCTCATTGCACTGAAACCCTCTGCTCTGCATAAGGAATTGCTGTGATCCTTTTGCACCTTCTCTCATCACTTCCACCATCAAGGTCCAAAACAAAACCACTGAAGCCAGGATATCCCTCCATCCTCACAGACAGGGTCCCGAGTAAAGGAACCACCTATCAGTCCACAGCACAGAGAACATCTCCAAACACAGGTAAGACCCTGATAACTTGAGTTAGGGTTAGACAACCATCTCCCCTTCCCAGACCCCATCAAATATCAGCTACCTCACCTCTTGTCTCAATAGCACTAAATTGGAAATCCACGCTTGTTTTGTTACCTATTACATCAAAGGGGAACAGCATGAATATGCATGTGCAGGTTTGTCTGCTTGTTTGGGGCAAGAGTAGCATAACATTCCCTTTTTACCCAGGCACTGTGACCACTCTCTGGGTGAGGTTTCGCATCTCATTTCACACCCCAGTTTGCTGACAGTTCCACCAGCAGGCTGCTAAGACACAGCACAATGCTGGAATAAGGCAACCAAGGCAGAGGAGAGCCAGAACCCATGAAACACGTGGCATTCCTATGGAAACACAACCAGTTTTGTACCTGATCTAGGGAGAATCACCCTTCCATAGGAAGGAGCCTCCCACATTCTAGCAATTCTCCTGCTTCCCTTCTAGTCATGAAATGGCTCCAAAAAGTGGGAAAAAAAAAGCAATTTAGCATTGGGGGAGTTTATCACAGGCTATCTTTTAGAAACAGAGATGGTTCTTTCCAGCTCTAGCAGATGGAAACTAATGGCACATTATGCACCTAACTCTGGCAGGGACAGAAAAACAGCTGCAGGAAAGCAGATCTGAATTCCCCAAGCCCTTCACAATGCAGCCGCTTTCTAATGTGCTTTAGAGCATGTGGTGGCGTAATGGAAAGGTTTTATTAACACAGAACCTGCATAACTCAATTGTAAATTTTAACTCAGTGGAAATCACATCAGTAAAGCCTGTCTGCCTAATCCCCATTTGACAGTTGGAATAGCAGAGGACAATGGCTCAGCTGAAGAAAATTCAAACTGGGACAACTCCAGTGCTCACCATGCAGTGGCTTTCAGTTTGTACATTGGGCAGGAATAGCCTGTAACTCCGTCAGTCTGAGGAGCTTTACACCTATTTAACATATCAACATAGAATCATATCTTAGTTAATTAGTTCTTTTGGAAGGACCTTAAAATCCTCTAGTTCCAACTACCATGGGCAGGGATACCGCCACTAGATCATGTTGCTCAGGGCCTCATCCAGTCTGGCCTCAAACCAGGGGACCAGAAGATGGCAACAGCTTCAGTCTCACCAGGGTGACCCAACACTACTTGTGGGACAGGACCACACAATTGCAGTCAAAAGCAGAGCACCAATCTGTTATGGCTGATTTAAGAGACCACTTGCACATATCTAATCACGTTTTCCGCGATGCACAGGTAGCTCTGGGCAGACTCAACCTGGTCTTAGGACGCTTGCTGAAAACTGCACAAAAAACTTCCTAACAGCAAGGATAAAGATATCCATATCTCACCCATGGGAGCTAGGCTTCTCAGGAATCTGTAAGTGGAAGTAGAGAGATGCCCAGCACACACTGTGTATTAGGAAAATCCAGTTAGTAAACCTGGTCTCAAGTCTAACGTGGGAGATAGTGAGACACAAGGGGTTTTTATCAGTTACTACAGTAAAAGACAGATGATTGTGGGGCTTGTGACAGAATGATGAAGAGTGAAGCTAAAATCCAGAGCAGGTCTTGCTTGACCAAATTCAGTCACTCAGCTCTGTCACTTCTGATTTCAGATTAAAACTTCCACCTCTTCCTGTAGCAGCACCTCCAGCTTGCCTCACCTTACACACAGCTTACTGAAATATTTAGCTACAGTTTTAGGTTCAAGCCTTGGAAAAAGCTCTCCATGCTGCCAAGCTCCTTTTTCTGGTATTCTGTGGACAGGGTCTCTGTTCAAGCATTTTTGCTGTCTTTTTTTTGCCATGAGGTTACTCTGTCTCTAGACTACATCAAGGTTCTCAACAGCTGTACCATTTATTTGATGATGACAAATCTAGAGGGAAAAAAAAATGCAGATCCGTATTATGTTGCTGGATGTGTAGGGAGAGAGGAACTGTTTATTCTTCACTGACCCTTTAAAACAAATATTTTCTTGTCTGGATTAGAAAACATGCCTCATCTGAGTAAAATTTAGCACAAATCTCCTTTCTGTTTTTCTGTTGCTCTTCAAACAGGGAATTTCAGAGACTGCTTCACTGATGAGAAAAAAATGGATTTGGTTTATTTCAGGAGTAGAGGTTGTGTCTTGGTTCTCTCAGATATATGAAACATCCCTTGATTGTGCAAATGCATCCTGATGGTGTCTTTGTGTTCTTGTCACTCCTGATTTATGGGCGCCTTTTCTACATCAGAAAAAGAATTTGCATTTCAATTTCCGTTACTTGTTTCTCTCCTTGCAGCACTCCAGCCCTGGAAGGAAGCTTGTATTCTGGTTCCCCCCAGCTGCCCCACATGGTTCTAGCATCGGGGAGGATACAGGAATAGGGGTACTACAGGTTCTGCTCTATTGGAACAAGGCTCATGCTGCCATGATCTCTGGCAAGGTATACCTTTGCTTATGTTCAGCAAGGAGCCCTGACATGTTTGGTCCTGTCTCTCAGCCCTTCCTCCATGCTGTGATGATGGGGGAAGGCAACAGCCCTATCTCCTGCCTAGTTCCCAACATAGGCCCTTGATTGCATACCCGTTCTGAGAAACAGCAGCCAAAAAAAGAGTGAAAACAACTAGGAATGCTCGCCCCTCTGTCTTCTTCTCTCCCTCAAGGGTGGCAGGAGGACAAGCAGGAAGCCCTGGGGACTGGTCCCTTGTTTCCTGCAGGGTTGTGCCTGTTCTAAGGTGAGCTTGGAAGCAGACTCCTATCCAAAACCACCAGAAAGCATATCACATATCTTGGACAGGTGGGTTGCACAGGGATCCAAAAGCCACTCTCCCCTCTAGGCTTCATCTTTACCCCTCCTGCAAGCCCTGGTGGTTGCAGTAAGTTCCTGTGCCAGCCTAGGCACTGCTCTCTCAGCCCTGCATTACCTCTTCTCATTTTGCAGTTTGGATGGGCTGTCACAGGCAGCCTGAGCATGCTACAAACCCTCCAGGCCTGCACAAGAGGTTGGCTTGGAGCCAGATATGTGTGGGAAACTACATGGGCTGCACTGCAGACCCCATAATCTACCTCACAGCTAAACTGGGGCTTTGATAGATGTAGCTCATGTCTACCTAGGAAACACTAGAAACTTTGAAAGAGGGGAAAAAAAAAGAAAAAAGAAAAAAAAGATAGCTTCAAAAACGGGGGAGGAGTTGCCAGGACACATCAAGCTTTAAAGATGTGAGTTGCAGAAATGCATTAAGGCTGGTTGTTCAGAGCTGTCAGCCCCACAGTCTTTATCAAAGCTGAACTCAGTTAAAAATAAGAGAAGCAAACTGAATCATATTGAGCATTTGTTTGGACATTAAGGCCACAGATTCCCAATAGGTTTTGGAAGTCAAATATCATGGGCCATAAGCCTGTGTCCTCTTAATTTGAAATGGCCTGAAACAATGTATTCAAGAATGGATTTTGCTTTGACATGTCTGAAGTACATTTGTTTTGACTATCATCATTACCATGTTGACTTTTACATTAACATATAAAGCCAAAGGAAATGGGTTGGGCTGATTAAAGCATGCACATCATTTCCAGGAGGCGGAAGGGTGACAATAAATTTGTGCTGACTTCACTGAATACAGGGCAAAATTCTCCAGAAGCACCATTGGGAATCGTCATGCTGTCCCTAGTGTTCATCTGAGATAGTATGCACATCTGGACAGTTTCAAACACCCAATTTTGGTCCCTTTTACTCCACTGGGCTCCTTTTTTTTGACTTTCAAATGTTTGTAGAGACTGCTGAAAGCCATTATGTTCAGCAGGATCTGCCCTATTTATCCAGCTCTCAGCTGGCTGCAGAGTAGCTTTCATCAGTGGGTCTGAACTCACAAATGCTGACACAGAGATTATCTGCCATGTGAAGAACAGTTTAACCAGATTAATCTGTGGGAGGTCCCCTCAGCCTCTTCCCTGCAGAGCCCTACAGCAAAGGATTGGCATCATCTATGATTGGCATAATCATAAAATAGCTCTCAGAGCCTATGGCATATGCCCCTGCTGAGGAAGCTACCTGATTCCGTGGGATGCTCAATCCCATTTTCCAAACTGGGCTTGGCTGCTTTGCAGTGCCCACCCTCCCCTGTCAGGGAAGGGCCAAACCTGAAGGCCTGTGGTGAGGTAGGGCAGGATATTGCATTCATTTTCCATACCCTGCAGCTGGCAGCCCTACTCCCAGCACAGTAGGTAGTAGGGACACAGAGCAGAGCCCCATACCCCTCAACCCCTTAAACCTATCAGGTTTACACGGCAGGGTGAAGTAAGGGGAATTACTGACAGTCCTTTCTCACCTGCTGACTCCAATTTGCTTGTTTTCATTACAGTAGATAAAGAAACAAACCATTTAGTCAGCAAGTCCAAGCTTAGAAATCAATCACATTCCTTCAGCAACTCCTGCATTGTCAGAGGAGACAGAAGGAGGAAAGACCGATCAAATAACACCTTACCCAGACTTAAATAAGGAAGGAAGGTTTGACATTAGCATTTCTACAACTCTCTTTTTTTTCCCCACTCCCCTCTCTCCCCTTCAAGCCTGACTTTAAACATCTTAAAACAGGATGATTTTAAGGTGAACTAGATATCCTGGCAATGGATGATGACTAATACACTATGAATGATAGAAACTTGGTGGAACACTAAAAAGCAAATGAGATGTTATAATAGCTGGAAGCAAGTTATACAGAAAAGTGGGTTCAAGCCAAAGGGTTGAAGGGATAATGCAGTCTTTTCCATACCTTGGTGGAGTTAATTCAGAAAGTCTTAAAACTCTTTAGGGGAAAAAATATGTGCAGAAGATCATACTATCAACTCTGCATGAATTTACAACCCCAGGAGTTGCAACACATTTATAATCCCATACTACACATCTATCATAAGGGCTGTAGCTAAAGACAGCTGGGTATGCAGTTTTGAAAGAACACACAATTTATAGAAAATTAATTCTATAAATTAAATCTTACAGGGGGAATTCACCTGTAAGCTGGCACAAAGAACACAACAGCTCCTCGGCTGTTTAAACAATTGCTTCTTGGAATAGCTAATTCAAGCGCCCACAAGCAAAAGCAGCAACTCCTGTCTTAATTTTCAGTAACATGCAGGAAACTAAATCAAGAAGTGACAATATCTGAGCCCTCAAGTAATAGGGTGAACAATGTAATTAAGTTCAGTGTCCTAGGAGAAGGTAGTGAATGAAGAGATACACAAATAATGCTAGATTTTAGAAGACTATTTGAAGCACAATGGGAGCCGTTTAGAAGGACATTAATTCAGTGTAAAGGAAGCAAGTGCTGTACAGATGGTTTAAATAATATATAAATGATGTAGGAAGAGAGCTTGTGGTGGGGTCACAGAGTCTGCAGAGGATACAGGTTATTTTGGGGAGTTCAAAACAGCCTCTAAAGACCAAAGAGAATTCTTGGCTGCTGGATTCAGACATAACCAAAGCAAGGCAGATGGCCAACACAATGATAAGTGACACTGTCAGTTAAAACAAACTGATTATCCTGGAAAACCCACATTAAAGCTGCTTCAAGCCCTTTCACAGGATTTTGAGAGGCAACAGCCTATACACAGGAGCTGAGGTCCCTGCACCCAGCCAAGCACAGTGTCATCAGAAAAGGTGCCCAGCTGCAAAAGGACCAGAAGGAGGAGTGACACAGATTATAAGCAGGACTGGCTATCTCAGGGTGCAACAGTTTTTCAGAACTTGAGAGGGTTCAGAGAAAGGTGGCAGAAGTGATGGACAGCCTGGGAACACCATTGTTTCCAAGGAAGGGAAGCTTTGGGCTGGTTTCTTGTCCCTTTTACTGGGAACCTGTTCTTCCCTACTACAAGCACCAACTGCATTAGCGATACCCTTCGTTCCTGCCAGGCAGGGCTGTCACCACAGTATATTACTGTCAGAGATTTTTGATCTGCTATTTCATTGGCCCTACATCTGCTGTAAAACGCACAAAATTATTCCAGGGCCTCTGATGTGTAAGAGTACATTTTTGGCAGCTCATTCTGGACTTAGCACATGGGCTCATGATTGCAGGGTGCCTGATAAGGCAACCCCAGCCATCCCTTTTGGTCCTAAGATCAACTGAACAGAAAAAAATATACATATAGGAGTACATGAAATAATAAAACCAGTAACTGGCAAAATTCTGAGCTCCCAGCACAGGGCCAAGAGCATACACAGTCATTAGAAGATGGAAAATTCAGCCTGGCAGAAATGAAGTACTGCTCTGCTCTCACTCCTCTCCTCCCAATTTCAATATATGAAATTAAATAGCAGAACTCTGCCACAAAAGGCAGCAAGACAAGGATCGCCACATCACTCAATTCAGAAGCAATCAATTCATAGGAAAATAAATACATAGCAGAGTTATCATCACAAGAGTCTCAAAGCCCCATCACTTACACCCATCTCTAACCCATATACAGGGGATAAAAATCCACACTTGCCTGAAGCAAGGTCTGGACACCTTTTTGTGAGGTGCTCCCTGCTGTGGTTAATCACCAGCAGTTATGTACTACACCAGCTCAGCCATTCCTCTTTCATCCAAGCTGGATGACATTTATAATCAAGGCAATCACATTTACTGCTTGATTTTTTGAAGTGCCTAAGCATATTGGAGTCATATGCAGAAAAGCAACATCTGAGCCAGAGAATGAAGGAGGTAAAGGGCAGCTACGAGTCACAGCAGATAAAGTGGGCATCAGTGATGCTCATTTGAATATTTTTCTGCTTCCAGGATGAGTTTTCTCTCATCATTATGAGTCAGACCATCACTGTTCAGGCCAAGCAAACCCCCATTTTCAATTTATAGAAACAATTGTTTGTATTAGTACAACTGCTATGATTCCCATGCTAGTTAACAACCCAGAAGGTAGAAACACCTTTCAGGCACCAGTTAAGGCACTTGTCATCTTCCCCACCAGTCACTGTCAGTGAGAGGCCAAACCAGCATATCAGACTCAATCCAGCACCACATATGCCCAGAATCCTTATCCCTCTCCACATCAGCTTCCTCTGTAAGATAAACAGGCAGAGGAATGTTTGCTTAGCTCTGTGTCCAACAAAAATGCAGCTACAGGATGGTATTGCGCTGAGAACTGCTGAAATGACACAAGCCAGTTTCAGGATAACTAGATTGCTTTGCCAACCAATTTTTTTGCTTTGCTTTATCTAGCTCAGTTAGCCTGACTGCCAAATGCCCAAACCTTCTCTGAGCTTCCAGCCCCTTTTCAGTCATGGCACTTGACCATCTTTTCTTTATGGATTGCCAGACAATGAGAACAATGCTCCCAATTCCTAATTAATTTGCTAGTCATTTCCTTATCACTGAAAAGGTGTATGCATGCAGGACTGAAGCTTACACACACATTATGAGCAGCTAGAGCACGTTGCTTCCTTTCAATGTAAGATTGGTCTAAATCCCAATAACATTGCTCCCTGCCTGCTGCTGGTGCTTTTCATTGCTCCCAGGATATTACTTATTCCTCCTCACATCCCTCAGGGTATTCCTCATCTCTTTTCCCTCTTGCATCACTTCCCACTCCTTCTACCCCCCACCTACTTCCCTGCCCCACTGTAACAATTCCAAATTTCTTCTCCTCCATTACTCTCCTGCTACCTCACTAGATAGCACTACTTTTATTCCTGCACATTTCCACCTTTGCCCTAACATATTCTCACTTTGCAGCCCTCCCTCTTCTCAGGAAAGCAGAGGGGGGAGGGAAACGCCGCCTCTCATTTTTATACACAGCATAAACCCAGACTGTTTTTAGATCAGGCTCTGACAGAGTCAGAGCACTGGAACTGCCTGGGATAGCTAATGATATCATCTTCTGCAAAGCAAACCCTGAGCTCTTCTCTTGGCTCATTCTCTTTGACCTTAGCACAACCTTATATGCTGAGCTCCTCCATCCTCCTGGAATTTGTTTCTGCCCAGCTTCCCCTCATTTGTGATACACTTGCTTGTGGGGTTGGGCTAGAGCCAAGGAAACAGTGATAGGGCTTCCAGTCTGACTGACTGGTAATTGGCATATTTCCCTCTTAATTTTGTGCTTGAACTGATGCTTTTCTCCCTATAAATCACAGAATGTTCCGAGTGGGAAGGGACCCACACGGATCATCAAGTCCTACCCTTAAGTGAGTAGCCCATACTGGGATCAAACTCATCATCTTGTTGTTATTAGCACAGTGCTCGAACCAACTGAGCTTATCTCAGTGCTGAGATGCAAGTCAGCAGTGTCAGAGAGGTGCAGCAGCAAGGCCCTTTCCCTTGAAGAATCCTAGCAACACCGTTTCCAGTGCCTTTGAGTTGGGTTGCAAGTCCCACAAGCCACAATAAGGCATTCATCAGACTAACACCTTCACATGCACAAAGCTCTTTTGAATACTCAAAATATTTTGTCCCTTTCCTCCTCCAAAAGCCTCTTGCATTTCTACAGCCTCAAAGTAAATCCCTCCTCATCCTTGGGACAGAAACTTTTCCTATTGTTGTAAGTTCCTTCCAGGCTTCCCCATGACTTCTTGCTAAGCCAAACAATAATTGGAACCTTTAATTCTTTCCTGGTAGATAAAAAATAATTAAAAATTAAAAAAAAATCCAGATCCTTTAGCACTTGCCTTGCTTTTCCTATTTTCCTCTTCCCAAAATCCCTCCCAGAACCTAGAGTACTCAACATGTAACAGCTGCAATCACACAGGAAAAAGGAGGACTATATGCCAACTCTATAATGGGATTTCTTGCTGTGTACCCAAACAAACTCTTTAAAGCAAGGACCACTTTCTCTTCCTATGTTTGCACAAGGTCTACCACAACCAGTTCCTGATCCTCCCACGTAACAGTAAGAGCAAGGTGCTCTGAATTGCAAAAATTGATTTTACAGTTTTTGTCTTTTACCTCCAAAAGTCCCCTTTTCAGGAACAGTCTGTGCCCATGCTCCCCCTCCTACCAGCTGAGACACAAACATGAAGCATCATTAGTTCTGCTGTTCACAAAACTAATCTCTTCATCCTCTCTGGGTTTGCCCACCCACCAGTACATCTCAAGTAAAATTCTCCTGCAACTCTATGCACTCTGCATCACACCACAATGTTTTACTTCCTCCCTACGTTCTCAACATCTCTTCAAGAGTTTGACACCATACCTAGGTCCATTCCTTGTTCCCACCAGTGCATCCTACTCAGCACAAAAGGCCTTTCCAGCATGGCAAGTGTTAGCAGCCACCACTGCTGCTCCTGCTCTGTATGGGTGCTGTTTGGCCATCTGGCACAGCAGGCTGCCTGCACAGGTCATTGCCTTTCAGCAGCTGGTGGATCAAGCAAAAGAGACAACATCTCTGCTCTGCCCATCCTTCCTTGGCTGAGGGCACTAGTAAGACTGCTCTCCTCCATCCACCCACTTGAGACTGAAATCAACTAAAAGGTTCTTGCAGGGGAGACATTGATCACCTCCATTTCCTTAGGAAACAGAGCTAAAAATAACAGTAGTAATAGCATTAACAGTGCAGTTCAAAATTGCAATGAACTTTTTTTCTGATACTGATTTGTAAATTTATATCTAATTTACTTAGCTTTATTACCTGCTGGACTCTCCAAATGTGTGCTGTACATCTGAATAGCTTTCAGATATACAGGTGGGAACAGTTATTTAGAGAGAAGCCTAATTAATCATCATCGCAGTTTTCCTGAGTTGCCCTTCACTGCAACCTTCATCCACACTTTCATTTCCTCATATCCTGACCCATTTCCCTATTTTGTCTCAAGTCCCACTTCACTCAACCATGCTTCCAATATTACTCTTATTGTTCACGTTGTACAAGGAAATGCTATCATCTTTCTTGCTCTTGAATGGATTCATTAATCTCCAATTCATTTAGAATAAACTAGTTTAAATTTCCGCTTTTAAAAGTTGTGTCTCTGGCCTCTTTCCCATCCTTTTCTGCACTAAAAGTGAAACAACACTGCTGAAGGCTGAGGGCCCAAGAGGAAAAGCAGCTCAGGAACAAATGAACACAGTAAAACGCAAAAGCTTCTACTCCCAAATATTACACAAATGATCTCTAAATAGTTTGCAGTGTGAGGCAATTCCATCACTAAAAAATTCAGTAACCTAAACCAAATCAGGTAATTAGCAGGCCAGTCTTTGCTTTTGGAAAACATCTCAGAGACCTCTATGCAATTTAAAGTTAGGCCTCACGACTGGTATAAAATAATCTTCAAAAGCACAGTATCTAAACATCTGGAAGAATATGCTGTGGCAAACTATTTTCTTTAATGCACTAAAGAAAACAGTGTCTTACCACCCTCTGAATATTTCAAACATGATGAGCTAGTGAATGAAAAAAATCGGTCAATGTTTGTACCTCATCAGTGTCAAAATCCTTACTATGGCAATGAATTTTGTGAGAGATAAAGACTCATTTCTAGGCTGTGTCACATTTTACCTAAACACATTTAGCTGGAAATGAGAACACACAGCAAGTGACAAAATTGCAGACAACGCCAAGTTACTTGAAGTAGCCAAGACCAAAAGGAATAGGGAAGAGCCTGAGTGAGACCTAAGCAAATAGACTGTGGTAATATGTTATATTCAATGCTGCAAAATGCACATAATACCTCTAAAGAGGAGAAAACTGCATATTATTTGCACATCTTTCAAATGTATGAAATAACTCTATTACCAAATAAAGGAATCTAGATGGCAATAGGAACAGCTGAATGCTGAGCTCAGCTTACTGTGCAGCTGTGGCAAAAAAAAATAAAACAACCACGATGTCAGAACACAGGAGGAACAGGATGAAGCAATACAAAGACTGTGCTGAGCCCTCTGCAATTCAGGGCTGGAATCACACTCAGATTATTATATGCAGTGCTGATCACCATTTCAAAGAGGGGGGAAAATGGAAAAAAAAATGAAACAGGGAGGGTGAGTAAAATAAAGCTATGACTACTATCCCACTGTGCAATTTAGGAGATACACTGACTGCTCTTGCAAATTGAGTATCCATATATTGGCCATTCCCTATGCCCCTATCTTCTCCACTGCATTTCAGGAAAACGGACACCTGGATTTCCCTCCATGTCACTCCCTATCAAGGCATTTTAGTTGTTTCATGACTATCCCACAAAATCAATCTTGCATTGAATTTAACTCCTGTGTATATTAAAGCACATAGCTGGAAACATCTCTTGTTTTTTTAGTGGTTCACTTCTCCCTTCCTTCTACTGTTGCTATTATTAAATTCCCTACTTCTGTTATGTAAAGTAATTTGTGCTATTGTGTTCAGAGAATACAGCTAGCACAGTAGATAACCCACAAAATAAGATGATATTGTATCACTTATCTGAAAATCTGTGCTTAAAGCAGAGAAAGGAGGAGAGAGGGTGCCTGCAGGATGAGCAGGTGGGGATCTGTGAGGGGACCAGGACTAGAGCAATGAGGTGGGCACTGCCTTGCAGTGCCGCATGTGCCCCTCAGCAACCCTGGGGACACAGCACACACATATTGCAGATCCTCGGTCCCCACCCTCCCTGGCGATGAGCACCAAGGAACTGATTCATGGAACAAAAGGGGTCTTCCATCCCTCTCTTCCTAAGCCAAGGAAACAGTCTGCAGCAGTGCAGGCTCCTGGCAGCTCGGACGGTTGCCCAGCTACTGGATTATGTTTTGTGTGTCTGAAAGAGGAGCTGTGGCAGAAATTATAAGACTCTCCTCCTTTTAGATGAAGGAAAGGATTTTGTAGCACATGAGTTCGCTTTGGCTAATTAAAGGCACGGGGCCATGCAAGGAAAGCAGCACTTTAATAGCTGAAAATAGCTGAAATCAAAACTAATCACGAGCATTTAGCATGCTACAGATAAAGATATTGGAAAGTGTTTCAGCCAAGGGCCTGTGAACTGCCTTTGCTACAGGATAAAAGGTACAGTCTCCCACTGATGCAGCATCACATCCACCTTTCTGCCTGAGTGCATTGCCACCTTCTTTGGGGGCTTAAAGGCCCTACCAGGGGTACAGAAAGTACCAGGGCTTCACTCCTCACAGACTTGTGAGGAGTGGGTCCTACCTTGACACAAAGGCATCAGTCTTGAATAAGGGAATCTCCAGACTGTGCATCAACAGGACATGGAGTGGGTATCTCCTTTGCAAGGTGGAGATGGACAGCCTCCAAGCTCCTACAGCAACCAGCCATGCCAGACAGCCAAGAGCCACCACGTACATCACATTGCTGAGGGAGGGTGTCTAATCCACCCCAATCCACCTCCCACCCCAGCCTGAGGCCATGGCTTGTGAAGCAACTCCCTCATTCTCCAAACCGTGCTCTAACATAGACCCAAAATGGGAAATCACTTGAAGCACAATGAATGCTCATCACTCATGGGGCACTGGTTGGACCAGCTGATTCGTTACTGGGGCCTTTCCTCTTACAACATTAGTCCTTGGCTCCATTGAAGATTCTCCCAAGTGTGGACAGAGCACGTGTTTGAAGCAAGGGGGTTTTTAAGTTTGAGGTTACATCAGGAGAGTGCACTCTTTCCAGCTTCCTAGAAGTTTCCTACATCTCCATTTTCTAGCATCCTCCTACAGACCCTAATCATGAATGATTTCTAACAAAATTCGAAAGAAAGGGGACTCAGCTTACAGTTTTGAATGGCTTCTCCCTACAAATTATCTCTTACTCCTTTTGCTGATTTTCTACCATATTTCTGAATATTCTGATTGCTTCAGAAATGCCCTTTAATTCATTAATGCTATATTTCAGCTACTGAGATGCAAAGATGTACAAGTGAATAATTCTAGCCCATAATCACACAGTCAAAACCAGCATGGGAAATAAAAGAGCTTTTGAACAGGCTATATTTTCATGAACATACAGCTCAGTGATCACACCAAGCCATGCAGGTGAGGACACCCGCTTGCATGAAGACAAGCATCCGCTGTGTGAAGTGCAAAGATCTGTCACACCATAATGGGACTCAGAATTTAAAGTACACATCAGAGCCTAGATCAGAGCAATATCACTTTTGCAGACATGCTGTCTGCCCTTAACCATACTCAGCAAGGCCTAAGACTGCAGGAGGACTGAAATTATTTAAACTGCCCTCCTGTGTGACCATGGACAGCACGGCAGTTACCCTGCAGACCTAAACAATGTGTCAGTGTTTTAGCAGTACCTGGAAGCTCATATTCAGCCATAGGAGTACCTGCCAATTGAAACTGAAAGTGCTTTGCTTCTAATTGGCCTGATTTAATGTTACTAAATGAGAGAAGCCAGAATGTCACTATTTCCCAATGAATAAGAGAAATAGGGAGTTTTGTTTGTTTCTCCCTAAAAGAGGCAAGTTTTTCTTATACAAGCAGCAGTTTCCTTTAAAATAGCTTCCACCCAGTATCAAATCACCCCTTTATTTCTGATGGCAAGGTCAGCAGCTCCACCTTAACTTCAGAGCCCTTACCACTCCCAGCAGACTGTCTGTCCCACATGCTAAATTCATAGCAGAAATGATGAGCTATGTTCTTTTCCATTAGGGCCTAGATTGGGGAAAAACAGCTGTCAGGCAGAGTGATCCCCACTGAAATGCCATACTGGCTACATCAGACAGCTTGCTTTAAAGCAAGTAAGCAAGGTTCAGGAGTACATGTTCTGCTCAGCAGCAGAGGCACCTAAAAAAGAGCCTATAAGACTGTATTCTCAGGAATTTCACCAGTAGGTTAAGGAAAGCATTTATTTCTCTTCATCTTGAATGACTGATAGACTATACATGGGTCAGCTCTGAATCTGTCAGCACAAGAAAGATGTTGACAAACTAGATCAGGTTCAGTCTAGGGCCACCAAAGGCCTCAGGAGGCTGAAGAACTTACCCTGCAAGGAGAGGCTGAGAGATCAGGTGAGGCTTCTTCAGCCTGGAGAGATGAGAGAACTAACAACCCTCTATCCAGTACAAAGAAGAGATTGAGCCAGGCTTTTTACTGCAGTATGTAGAAGGATAAAAGAAAACTATGGTTTTTTAATTAAATGGAAGCAGAAGAGTCTTCCCTACTTAGTGCAGCTATTGCAGCCATTGCCCAGAGGGGTGCTGCAGACTCCACACTCTGAGGTTTTCAATAGGACAAAGCCCTGAGCAGCCCAGCCTAAGTTCAATGCTGACCTTGCTTTGAGCAGGAGATTAGACTCCTGAGGAACACACTGAGGACCCTTGCAGTCTGAAGGATTCAGTCATTATTTTTTCCCTCCCTCAAAACTACAGCACCAATTTCCTTAAACTTTTAATCCCATCCAGACATTCAAATATAGAGGACTGCTCAATAGCTAAATAAAATGGGACAGATCTGAAAAACTAAATCTGTTTCCTTGATCTCACACACACACAAAAATCAATAGATGTATCTGAGGAAATCTTCCCTCTCTTCATCCTACACAAAGGCAATTTCCCTCTACCCTCTACAGAGAGCATCCTTTCCGGACAACAGAAGCACTATTTGATCTTTCACCCTTGTTTATTGTGTTACAGCTCTACAGCTATCCTTACTCTATGATTTGACAGCCTTGTTCTCTTGCTAGAGAAGGAAGTTTCTCTGCTATGACATGAAGAGATGTCACTTTTGTATTCCTGTTGTTTTTCTCAGATGCACATCATTCTCCCCATCTCTGAGGGAATGTGCATATTCATACAAAGTTGGAAACAAATATGCTTGAATCAGCCCCTAGACTGGGCATGCATACACAGCCTTGTGCTAACACACCCACCCACTCAAAGATTAACTAAATTTTGACCTGATTGCATCCAATTAACCTGAATTTCTCACTTTCTTGCAAAGCAGTTTTCTTCACAAGCCCATTGGCCTTTACCTCGTGGCTATAAGTGTGATGCCCTAGAAAAACCCAATGCAATGAGAGAAAAATAAAGCATAGAGCATAAATGGAAGGAAAATGAGAGAGAAGAAGCAGGAAGATGTGTAAATAGAACAAAGAAAAGAAAAAAGTGAAGAGAAAATAAAGCTAAATAAGACACAGAAGCAAAGTATTTAAGTCTGGTAAAAGCCATGAGGTGCAGTGGATCGAAGAAGAGTTACAGAAATATATTTGGACCAAGAGGAAAAGGCTCCAGTCTGGGGAGCAGGGGTGACAACACAAAGCCAAACCCACAATGCTAATTAGAAGACATATTAGAGAAAGCTACAAGCTACAATCAACACAGATTGAGTTCCTGGAGCCCATCACTCCCCAGACAGCTGCCAGTCTCCTTCATTGCAGGTGGATCTTGGGCACAGCAAATCCAGAACAAGCTGGGACATCACATCCCATGGTGACATAGCCAAAGGAATGGGGGCAGATGAAGATGGAAAGAGAGCAAACCAGAAATGGCTTTAATGAGACCAAGCCCATTTATCAAAAAAAGCAGGAAAGAAATAGAGATTTATTTTTGGAGAGTGCTTCTGAAGTGAGTAACCCTGCCCCCTCCCTGCTTGGTCCTCTAGCCCACCTCCCTCCCTCAGTTCACTGCTCTATTTTGGGTATAATCACACACTGTGCACAGGGACAGAACACACCAAGATCTTCCCTGGTGCAGAATTTAAGCTCTTCTGTTTTACCTTCTCCCCATTTTCATTTCACACAGGCTTATTAAAAGAAGGAAAAGAAAATTATTTAGTTTCTCATATTAACCAGAACACCATTTGTTTTTCCCCCCTTCATTCAGGCCTCCGTGCCTCAGTGTCAAGCCAGCTCTGTCAATCATGAGCAAAAGTTTTATGAGGTCATTGTTTTTAGCTCCTTTTAAAAGAGACTGTGGGGAGAAAATGTAAACAACTGCAAAATTTAAAAAAGGGGAACTAAGAAGACAAGAAGGGGGAAAGGACACGTTGGATTTTTCTGCAATAAAACAAAGGGTCTCACCCAGATACTGGAAACCTTTTCTGCTGCTCTGGTAATGTTCCCCCAATATCACTGGAGTCCATCTGACAATACCAGATAGTCAGTCTTGGTGCAACAGCAAGGTGCGCTGGGCCTGGTACATATCCTTGGCCACTGAGGTGGGCAGTGGCAGCAGGGAGAGACCTGCAGGCAGTGACAGGCCAGAGAACATGGGGCTAGAGAAGCCCATCCCATACAGAGACCACCTCACATCAAGAGACCAGCATCTCCCCTACAGTCCTGGGCTGCCCCTTGCAAGAGGTGCAAACCTCATCTGGAGGCAACCTGATGAGGTTTACCTGACCTGAAGAAGAGAGCACCAGTTTTGCAGACAGCACACAGTGAAAACTATGAGCAGGCTAAAATAAATTAGCTCCTCCCAAGTTAGAGGTCAGAAGTGCCAAGAGCCCACACAAGATTAAAGAGAAGCTGGCATCACTGCAAAAAACCTGTGCTGATGGTACCCAGGATAGACTCACAGTTTCTACATACTTCTTGTCACAAAATAAAGCCTTTCTTTTCCCAGCCACCCAGCTCCAAAGTGTTCCTCTGCTGCCCAAGACCTTGCAATTAGCACTACTAATTATTTGCACAACTGCAGTGCTTACATGGTCTAGTCAGGGCTCATATCCCAGGTGCTACACAAAGGAAGAGAGATGATGCCTTCCCTCCACCACAATCCACCAAGCAAATCTCAGCAGCAATATGAAATTGGGGTGGAGGGGGTGGCTGCTCCTCTGCAACCTTTAAGGGCAGGCAATGCAATCCCTCCTTGCAGCAGGCTCCCAGAAAATCAGGCATGTATGGCTTTCAGATGAAGGGAAGGATGACAAAACAAGGCGCAGGGCACAGAGAGATGTCAAGGCAAGGAGCCTTCTTTTATGCAGAGAGGTACTGGTGTGGGACCTTCCTCCTTTATTCTTCATCAATGGAAAGATGAATCAGTAGATGCATATGACAGACTTAAAGCTCAAATATGTCAGTCTGAGGAAATATGGTTCTTTAGTGAAAAGATTAGGCTCACATACAGAATACAAAAGGACTGAGCAAGTCACAGACTCATATGGAAAGCTGATTTAACCTTAACCCAAGCCAGAGATTTTGAAATCTGTGGAATGCAAATTCATTTTACAATTAAATGCAAATTTAGGCTCGAGACAGCAGAAGCAGCTATTCCAGGTGACATCGTTTAGAAAAGAGAAAAAGAAATCCCCAGACCCAAAAGATACAGAAAACTAAAGCAGTCACAGATCATCAAACTAGAAGTATAAAGGGCCAACTCCACACCTCATCACAGCCACTAAAAGATCCTCTGCTGCAGCTGTAAAAAGCTTTACACAAACAGGAAAATAAAACCAGAAAACACCTAGCATTTAGTCAATTACATCATCATCTTACACACAAGAAATGCTTTCTCAAACTTACATTACAGCTATAGACAAAATTTCCTGCATGCTTGGGCAGCACTGGGACAGTGATCCACATGTTTTGGTAACTGTGGTGACCACAGTACAAACTGCTCCAGGAACTGGTCTTCCACAATCCTTGTGTGTCCCTTCCAGCTCAGGATATTCTATGACTCTGTGATTGCAGCTGCAGCTGAATGGAGCCAGAACTCTATCTTGTTATGCCAGACACTGGTGCTCTGAGCAACATTAATCATCAAAAGTAAATAGCATATCTAAGGAAAATGCACAGAAATCGTAAGACAAGGCATGCTGCTTATTGAGGACTCAGAGTACAAGTGCAAATAACTATTTCCACCCTGGTCACAGAGGGGAAAAATAATAGCAGTAGTACTTGGGGACAACTTCCAATATGGTGCGCACAGATTAATGCATTGCATCCAGACACCTGTGTCACTGCAGTGCCAGACATGGGGATATGGGCTGCAGGTCTTTCTTGTTACAGCATGGCTGTCTGCAAGGCCCTGCACAGAAACACGGGACTCCCCTGTGGAGCTGCCCTTCCTTCATGAATTGCATTAAGATGGAGGGTAATCACCACTGAGTCACTCAGGATTGGAAAACAAACTCCAAGCAGGAGGAAGAGGAGGTGGAAGCAGCCTTCAGGCTGGAGGTCAGCTATCAGATGTATTTCAGAGGCAGATCCTCCAGGAAAAGTAGTTTTAAAAATAAATTTGAAGAAAATCTCACCTCTATTGTGGACAAATATTCATCTTCCGAGCTGCATGGTTAGCTGAGGGATGAGGGTTTCCCCTCTGCTGACGTTAAAGCAGACAACTAGCAGACTCCCAAGGCACGGGAGCTCCGCAGGGAGCAGGGGCTCCCTTGCATGCATGTGTTCCAAGGCTGAACAGCCACATGGAGTCCCTGCTGTCTGACAAATCCTGCACACGGCAGGATTTCTGCTGCAAAGACCTTTGCATGGTCTTTTAAATCCATGTGATCTCCTTGCAGTAGCTTTGCTTTGATACCTCAGCTTCTTTATCAATAGGGACTTGAGTAGGACCAAGGGATTCAAGAGATGGATGATACAGACACCTAGGCACTTTCCTTAAGGAGACACAGCTAAAAATTTTATTTCTCTCAGCATGCAAAATCTGTAGTAGTATAGAAAGTGTGAAGAGTTATAGAAAAAGTAAAGCTTCCTGTAAAGCCACTTTATGGCTGTTACTGATAGTGTGAACACTGCCTGAGAAAACCCACTGCTGAAGAGAAAAGCCAAGTTCCCAAAAGACACAGGAGATTATATATACAGGTACATACAAGCATTTTGGCAAAAAGAAAGGATTAAGCTTAAATTAATGATTGTGCACGCTGTTTGGATATCCTATGAGAGCTCTCTAACTGGCTTTAAATCTCCTCTTCAGGTCTTGCTTGCAAAGACTAACTACTTAGATCATTACAGAATTACAAATTAGTGCATTTTAATTATTAAATAATGCATTTCTAATTAGGGTAATCCATTAAAGGAACAATTAGAGAACAGGGCCTAATTCTCCCTGTTTTATTCCACTTCTCCTAGATTCTGCCATGAACATGACATAACAAGTGGTGAAGAGCACCCTACAGACAAGCTTTGCTACAAATACACATGCATTAACTAGTAAATGCATTAAAAGCACTCTTATAATAGAAAAAAAAGTATTTGCTCTCCACAGCTGAGATTTATGAGATGACACAGATTTCAGCAAGCCACACAACAGCTCAATTTCAAAACCCATCACAGATTTCCCAAGAAAAGATTCCTGCTGCTCTCCAAGGTCACTCAACCCCACCTTTTGAGATAAAGGTCACAGATATTAAAGTATTCTGCCACAGTAACAGATCTCAAGTGTTTCACTTCTCCTGCTTCACTTATCTATGTATCTTCAAACTACAGGGCGGCAAAAATTTTCTGGTCCCAAGAGATGCTGAACATTTACTTGCTGAGGGGGAGAATATTATGAGGAAAAACTGGATGGCCACTCACATGTCTCATTAAATGCTGAGAACCTCAGCATGCTGGCATAGGTACTCTCTGGTGCTGCAATAGTCACACAGAGGCTTTTAAGTCTTCCCATGTGTTCAACTCAAATAACCTACACACAAAATCCATACGGCTATGGCTGATCACAGCTGCACTCATCCATGTAAGAAACAAAGTGAAGAGATGTATCTTCCACATGATAAACTTATGTGCAGGGTTTGCATGTATACATGAAAGCAACCTTATTTGATGGTTATGTGTGCCCAGAAAAACTAATATGAATGGACACATTCATATGCAAAGCTTTAAGCACACATTTCACATCTGCTGGAGCATGTAGCAGCACTTTGGTACAGGAAACAATATGGACATTCCTTCGTGCTGTTCTCGGCAGGGCAAACAGATCATCTCTGTACATAAACCCAGCTAAGAACAAACACACACAAGCTCCTGATGAAGTCTAGGCAGATAACACAGAGGAGAATTCTTTACCTGTGCCCAGATAGGAGCCAAGCAACAGCCAAGCTCTGGATCATCCCCCTTTTATAGAGAATTTGACTTGCAGTGAACAAGGATAGCTTAAAACAAAATAAAGGTCTATGGGAGAAACAGCCATAGCAGAACCTAATCCACAAAGACTTGTGAGTGTGATAAAAACTGAATGAAAAAAAAGAAAATCTACTGTTAAACAATAAAACCACTCTGGAAAAGTTCTGGAACATGGCTTGCCTCCATCAGCTGGTTTGAGGGATGTAGAACAGTTATATACACTCATCACCAGGCTAGCTGTAAACTATAATTTAAGTAAGTCAGCTGTAATGCCAGCACCATTTATCCCTTTCCCTCTCTGCTCCCAAAAATATCCCAAAAGTTCAGAAGGCATTTTGTTCCCTCAAGAGCAGCAGCCAGTTGCATTTGGATTGCAATCCCGACATAGAGCTAACAGAAAACATGTCCAGGTGTTCTGTAACCTTGCTTTCAAAAATAGTGTTATATAGTAGCAAGAAAGATTTAACTGGCTGAAAACCTTTTGAAAGGTTGTATGCCCTTTAGCTGAGTTTATTTTATGCTTACCTTTTAATACAGAATAATAAACTCCCTGATCTAAAATTACAATCTCATAATATCAAATAGATGGCTGTGAGCTCCTCTTAAGAGCACGCTTTGGAGCAGCACCTAGACTACAATACACAATGCCAAAGCTGAAAAGATGACAGAGCTCGTTTCACCTAACAGATCCACTTTGCTTTTCTAAAAACTACTATGTAGCAATGCATGGAGGGGGGGGTAGAAAAACTTGCCCTTTATTTCCAGGTAGAATACAAAGAAAGAAAACTCCACATCAAGGAAGGTGATTTTGCTTTTCTGCCCTGATCTTAATGAGAAACTCTCTGGAGTTGTGTGTCCAGCTCTGGGCTTCTCAACACTGGAACACGGACATGTTGGAGCGAGCCCAGAGGGGAGACAGAGATGATGCTGGAACACCTCTTCTGTAAGAAAAGTCTGAAAGAGCTGGGGGTGTTGAGCATGAGGAAGGGAAGCTTTTCAGTACCTGAGAGGGGGCTTAGAGGAGAGCTGGAAAAGGACTTTTTACAAGGACATGTAGTGATTGAACAGGAGTGAATGGCTGCAAACTGAAAGAAGGTGGATTTAGATTAGATAATAGAAGTAAAGCTGCACTATGAGGATAGCGAAAAGACAGTGGCGCAGGTTTTCCAAAGAACTGGTGGATGCCTGATCCCTAGCAGTGTTCAAAGCCAGGCTGGATGGGGCTCTGAGCAACCTGGTCTAGTGGAAGGTATCCATGCACATGACAGGAGGGTTAGAACTAAATGTTCTTTAAGGTCCCTTCCAAGCTAATCCATTTTGTGATTTTATGAAAAAGGTGAGCACACCCATATCAGCAATTGCTTCAGAGTGACATCTGTCTGTATGGAGGTAACAGCAGACCAGCTGCTTCCACAGGCAGAGCAAGAGCACTTTCCCATCAACACTCGGGCTTGCAGTTCTCATGAAAGCATTACAACTGGCTGCCTCAGCTTTCATTAGAAAATCTGCTGCCTCAAAGGATGTCTCTCCCCCAAGCCATTTCAGCAGAGTTTTGAAAACTGGCACCATTACAATAAAAGAATGGCACATATTAGTGTTTATTGCTTGTGTGTGTGCATCACACTGCTCAGAGATGACAGCACTCTCATAAGCAGGCTTTCACAGCTTTGGGGAGAACCAAAAACTGCCCTGGCCTTGTTATTGCTCAGTTCTAAGATGTTTCCTACGGAAGCTATGCACACATCATGTATGGCAAGCAATGCACACCCCACGCTTGTGCTCAGAAGCAGTGGGAAGCTGTGACCACACCAGAACAGCACTGAGCACAGGGAAACACTCAACATGCTTTATTGCTTTATTTCAGTGCCACAGGTAATGCCAGTTCAGAGTGCAGGTGATCAGAGTTTGTGCCTACATCCAAAGGATGGCAGTCACAGCCTTAGGAAAGCAGCTGTCTCTACACATCCAGATGTGCAGCTTTTCAAGCCAAATGACAAAGAGATGGCTTGTTTTGCATAAGCAGCAATTAGCAGTTTCCCAAAGATGGCTTGCAGCAGAAGAAAATTGGGATGGCATTGGCCACCAACAGAAGAGATCAGTGAGAAGAATATTCTCACATGAAGCAAGACAAATTATTTGAGCAACACTGAGAAAGAGACACTTGCTCAAATGCATAGTGGTCACTCCTGCCTTGGAAACAAAATGCAGGTAACAAAGGGACTTAATTTTATACTGGGAAGAAAAGTTCAAACAGGATACTAGATCATTTACTGCAAACAAACACAGGAGACCAATTCTTCACTGTGAAGCTTTCTAATTACACTAAACCACCTTCATTTCACCTTTTTACCTCCTCATTAAGATGCATACAGAAAACTAGACATCCCATTGGACAGCAGATATATATGACTAAAAGAAGCTAAAACTGACAATAAAGAGTTTTATCTATCTCTGCTGGATCCTAGAAACACACCAATGGAAAGATTAGATTTCCTATCACAGATGCCAACAAGTAGACAAACAAGTACTTTTATCCCCCACAAGACATCAGTTATCCAAATCCAAGCAAATCCCAGGCTTGCAAACACAGCTGGGTGAGAGGCAAAATAAACTAAAATTTTACTATGACATATAAAACCATCATTTAGATGATCAACCAGTGTGGCTGAGATCAAACAGTTACAGCTGGAAGTCAAAAAGCAAAGCTGCTAGCCCTGCTAGCTATGCAATTATATACTGCAGAGGGCAGCAGGTCAGAAAAATAAAGGAAAATCTTTACTTTTGGCATTAAATCAAAATACTGATTACAGGAAAAAAAAATTAAAATTAACCATTTGAATTCTGAAATCCAGCTCCATGGGGCTCCTATCCACTTGTCCATTAGACTTCTCCCTGTATTCAGTCCTTGTTCACGCCACTTTTATAAAGCAGGGCAGCTATTTTGGCAGCCAGGGGTGGAAAATCCTGGCAGCCAGGCATCATCAAAAATAGTTGTCTGGCTACTGTCATACCCTGCAGAAGATCTGCTCTGTTATGAGCCAGAACTTACTACAGATACTCGGGGCTTGCAGCAATCATTGCAGGCCCTGTGATGTGCTTGTTACCCCACATAATCCTTTTCTGTGAAAATGAGACTTTTCATGGCAAAGCTTCCAGGAAATTGAGAAAACTACTTTCTGTTGAAAGACAGTTGTGATGAGAAGCTCTCTGAAAGATCAAAAAATACAAAGGCACAAAAGAGCAAATAACTAATATTTATCTGAAATACCCAAGACAAAGCAGACACAAGTTCAGACAGGTACATAGACCAAACGAGATTCCTTCAGTGGAACCATATTTCCCACACGGGAAATTGCTCAAATATTCCCTGTACAGGAAAAGCAGAACCCATATTTTCCTGCTTGCAAAACTGACAAGAGTTTAACACAGGTGTTTGGCTCCAAAACAATAATTGATGGATACTTCCACCAAGTGCCAAGGCAAAATCCCAGTGATCAGTTGTCCCTGAGAAGGCTGCAGCTTCCAGCCCTGCTGAAATTCAGCAGGAGCTACACAGCCAAGGGTCTCGCCACTGTAATCTGAGGGAGCAGCTGCTGTGGCACCACATGATCCCAGTGTGGTGTGCAGCATCAAGGGTGGTTAAGCATCAGAACAGGGTGCCCAGGGAAGTGGTAGAATAACCATCCCTGGAAGTGCTCAGGAAGTAACTGGACTTGGCACTGAGTGCTGTTGTTTAATTGGCACAATAGTGGTTTGGTCAAAGGTTGGACTTGATGAACTTGGAGGTCTTTTTCAAATTTAATGATTCTATGATTCTAAGATTAGGCATTTCAAGCATGCGGTCACTAATTCTGTTATTTCCATTATGCTCTGCAGACCAGAAATCCCAAGTACAGCTTGGGGGATGACTTACCGCTCACTTCTGCATCTAGGGCACTTTGAATATAGCAAGTGCTACACTCCACAGACTCTGAAAATTACTAATCCCATGTAATTCTAATTAGGATTTCAAAATTACTGAATGCTTCTGATTTCAATCTGTGCCCACTTCCATCTCCTCTGTATAAACTGAGAGCCAAGAAAAGACCTTTCCTCCCAGGAGCATTGTAAAGATAAATTAATGTTTGTGTAGCACTTGGGTTCTATAGTGATGAGCACTCAGATACTACCGTGATAAAAAAATAAAAAGGACTATAAGGAAATCAATAGTCCTATCTCCAAAGCAGGACTTACACAGTGTGTTGTCAATAAGGCCCAGAGCCACTCATTGAACCAAACACAGGAAAACAAAGTGTAATCTGGCTGCTCATTAAGTGAACACCATCCTTCAAGCACCTGACAGAAGTAGAACAATGGGAAAAGACATGGTCTCTGAAAACATAAGAAAAGGCACCAGCCAACTTATTTAATTCTACCCCTTTGAACAGCAGAGGACATGGTTCTGCAAGAGTTCCTTATGTTTCCATCCTCCTCTGCTTCTGTTCCTCAAGGAGGCCTTAATTAGACACCATGTGGTAAAGCACAATTATTTTTATTTCCAGGTGAGTAAGAAATATAGGCAAATCCAGAAATACACCTAAGGTCAATCTCAGAGGGAAAGGGAGAGTTTGGCTGATTTCAACCTTAAATTTTCATGGCAGGACTGCTATCCTGGTTCTGGCTGGAACAGAGTTAGCGTTCTTCCTAGTAGCTGGTACAGTGCTGTTTTGGATTTAGCACAAGAATCCTGTTGATAACACACCATTGTTTCAGTGGTTGCTAGGTATTGTCTTACCCCAAGTTGAGGACTTTTCTGTTTCCTGTGCTCTGCAAGTGAGGAGCTTCACAAGAAGCTGGGAGGGAGCACGGACAGAACAGTTGATCTGACTGGATAAAGCAATATTCCATGCCACAGATCATCCTGTCCAATACACAAGCTGCAGGGAATTTGTCAGAAGCTGCCTAGTGTACTTGATTGCTGTGCTACAGATTTGTCCCCAAAGGAGCTTCAAGACTTGGCTTAGCCTCCAACAAAAAAATAAGTTGGTCAGGAACACGCGAGACACTGGTGAGCAGTGATGAGCAACTATACTGTGCACTCCTTTTTTCTGTCAAGTGTTATTCCTTCCTCTGCTTCTCATTACAATTATTATCATAATTAGCAGTATTGGTACTGTTATTTTACTTTGTTTCAATTATTAAACTGTTCTTAACTCAGCCCACAAGTTCTATCTCTTCCCACTGGGGCTGGGGCAGAATGAGTGAACAGCTGCATGGTACTTAGTTGCCAGGTGGGATTAAACCACAACAGCAGCTCATGGTTGAGTCAGATCCCTGACTGAAAGACCAGGCTTGAGGACACAAAAGCTGCAATGACAATGCTTTCTGCATCACAATTCAGGCAAAAAAGGAAAAGTGGTCAAACAATACTGACATTCTAGTAACAATTACAAGAGAATGAGCAGCTAAGCACCCATAGTTGCTTTCTTTCTGTGGAAAACAATCCTCACAGCAGTTTAAAGTGGCATTTCCAGACAAAATGAGGCCATAAATCCAGTGCTCAATTCCAGTGGACCCAAAATTTAGTGCTGTGACTCTTGCCTAAGTTGAATGGACAAACCTGGAAAGCCTTGCTCCCACAAAAGTGTACCCCAGGTTTTGTTTGACTTATATTTCTTCAGTCAGAGTTATTTTTTTATATCATGAATAAAATTAAGAGGATAAAACAAAACAAAAAAGGAAAGGATACTACCTGTTGTCCTAAAGTTAAAGAGCAAGTACTCTCAATAGGGTTAAATTAGAGCAAGTCTGTACATGCCATGAAATAACTATTCACCAAGGAGAACAGCAAATTAGGAGAGTGCCAACAGCCACCACACATTGGATTAATGACAAGAAACAACATCTTTATATAATAAGATCCAGTGCATCTAGCACTGTAAACTGCAAGGAAAAATTGAAACATGTACAAAAAAGCTGAACCACTTCCAATTTTTCTTGCATTTTTGTAAGGCTTGTGTACACTGGAACACCTCTTCCTGCCAAGGCAAAGAATAGAGAGGATCTGGGGAGTGAAGGCAGGGAAAAGGCAGCAGCAGAAAGAGCTCAGGAGTTAGAGAAAGTTCCTCGTGTCCCTACGCCGGAAGAGCAGCCGCACATTTACACACACACAGCTCCACTGACAGCCTCATCACCTCCTAGAAACCAGCACCAGGGAACAAAGCTCGACTGCCAGCACTCAAAATGCCAGCCTCATCCCTGATGAGAGCACCCCATGAGGACAGGATGCCATTACTGATGAGCACAGTGATGGTGCAATCTGGCTGATAGCAGTCCAGGAGAGCAGGACAACAATCAAATGATACATGTTCATTACATATAATGGGATAATGGCAAATAGCTCTCTCATACACACATACATATTTCACATTCCACTCACATCCCTTCAGCCAGAAGACAGGGAGCCCATGGGAAAGTAGGGATGCAGATTAAGTTGGTAAATCAGGCTCCCATTCTAGTCATGGGTGGGGTACTAGCATCTCCATAAGTCTTCACTTTCATATCTCATCCCCAGCGAAAAGCCTGTCTGAAACTGAGAAATCAGCTCTCAGACAAATAAACCCATTCCTAGGGAATCAGGCTCTCTCTGAAGTGAGTTGGGTCTAGCAGCACAGTGCTCACCTGAGATCAAGAGCCACTGCAATGCCAAGGTGCTTTGGACACATGCTAAAGCCTGCACATGCTCCACATGAGGTTGCAGCTAATCACAGCCCCTTTGCTATCCAAGCAGCTCTTGTTAGTAGCTCTCCTGAGGGTGCCCATGCAGAACAGATCTGGACAGGCTGGAGACATCTAGGGCTCTCTGCCTCTCAGGTGAGCTGACTGATCGCACAGGTAAGCTCTGCTGAACGTGGATAGAAAACCAGCACCATCAACCCTCCTGCCAGTTTCATATCCTTCTGGCCAGCTCCCTGTAACACCATTTAGGAAATATGGGTCTGTCCCCAGGCCCCAAACTGCTTTAATCCATGCTTATTCCAGGTTTCCTTATCTTCTGCTCTCATCTTCAAGCCATCTCTCCATTTGATATAAAATGTTTTCCTGTCCCTCAGCTGCCACCCAAACTGCCCTCGTGCACCCTGACCTGGAGGATGAGATGCATGGGAAGAGCCAGTGCAGGAGCAAAAAGCTCACTACTGCAACATCTCTGAGCATCACCTGCCACATAGAGGAAAGTTTCTGAGCCCCATCAATTCCCTCCTTGCATGAACATATAGCCAAGGTTTTCAAGACTGGTTTTTCTATGCCACCAAAGTTCAGAGCTGACTTAAGTTACATAGGGAGCCTGGAGGGGCCAGTTCCCAAGCCAGGGAACACCAGATGCGCAGCTCCCCCAGGGTACTACAGCTGCACTCTCTATAATTTGAATCCCTTTCCAGTATCCACCAAGAAGTGCTTCTCACCACTGCTCCAAGGTAAAGCAGTAATGTCAACTGAGGGGTGGGAAAAAATAGCATCAGGTAAAGGAGAACTGCAAGAGACAAAGGAGAAAGCACCCTGGGGGGGTGATGTGAAGAGATTAGAGATAGAAGCAGACATACTTAATAAGGCAAGAGCTATCAAGGTGATAAAACATTAGATAGGGACCAAGGTGCCTAAAACATAAAACAGATGAAGAGAGTGGTTTGGGAAGAAGGCAAATGCATTTATATTCTACTACAGGAGACTTCAAGGTAATGTTGCACATACACCTGAGTGCTCTG
>VWYI01027285.1:184201-315618 GCA_013399455.1 Anthoscopus minutus
ACATACACCTGAGTGCTCTGCCTACAAACCACCCCCACCCCCCCCCATCTGAGGAGTACAATATTCATCCTTCCTCTTCTTCTAATCAGGGCTTGCTCTAATAGAGTCTCATCTTGCCTTCTGCCCAGACAGGGATAACCCAGTCTGAGGGAGAGCTCAGCCAGATAAATGAATCAGTGTCCCTACCCCAGTGCCCATCAGGCTGCGCTACCCGCTGGCAAGTGGAGACCTCTCCAACTCCCTCCATGTTGTCAACTGCTGCTGAACAATCATTTTCACCTTCTAAACTCTAGCCCGGTGCTAGGTAGAATTTTTACAAATTGTCATTTGCTTTAAGCAACCTCTTAGGCAAATTAGGGACTTTATTCAATTTGAATTAATCCCTCCCTTCAACATCTGCTCTGCTCTCAACCTAAATTCTCTTCAAAACTTCTAACATCGGCTGTATCTAAACATTTTTTTCATTTTCTCTTTTGACTCACTTAGGTGTATAAGATGCTTCTACTAAGAAGGGAGAGTGAGTTCACTGATGATGCACCCCTCCAAAACCTTGATAACCTTTGTCTCCATTAGCGTTGGTCTGTATTACCCTCAGTATAACATCTGTGTTATACTGTGAAAAAAAACGGCTCCTGGGGCTTGAAAGCACACTTTACCAAGACGGACAGCATTTGCTCATCATTCTCATTAAGAAGTTAAATAACACTCCTGCCTGACCCTAAGTTCTTTACAAGGTTGTTTCTTGGATGCCCATCAAAGCTTGTGCTCATTTATCCCACTGCCTTCCTTCCAGACTACTTCATGCTTGCAGTATTTTATTAGGTGTAGTCCTGAACAGTAAGCATGACTTTAGAAAACAGCTCTGTAGGTCTTAAAACCTGAAATTATGTTGAATCTAAAGAAAGAGGCTTGGGAACATCACCTGCAGCTAAATCCATTACAAAAGAAACATTGGGTTGGGCAGATAGGAGAACAACTTCATATAAGTAACACAAAGTTACTTTGAATATGATTTTAAAGAAAAGTCAGAAATAAGTGATTCTCACACACAAACATCCATCCAACAGCAAAAGAAAACCAATTCCATTTAAGTCACTTGTATGTCTTGCTGGCATATATTGATGTTATGACTAGATCAGAACTCCAACCTGTGGTAGCTTGAGCTGTTGTGAAGTTCAGAAAATACTGCAGATCTGATGTAAAGCCACAAATGGGAAATGCAATAGCTATGCAACAAGTCTGTGTCTTTGTGCAGTGGAACAAAATCTTCTGCCCAGCCAGTGCTTTCCTTCAGCAACCTTAGACTGCTGGATTGCCTGTGTACTTGATTGCTGCGCTACAGATTTGTCCTCAAATGAGCTTCAAGGCTTGGCTTAGCCTCCAGCAAGTAAATAAGTTGATCTTGAGCTTTCCTTATAATCATGGACTGTAACTATCACAGCCTAGAAGGAAAAGGCCACCATAATTAAATGTTTAAACCACAACCTCATATACAATCAAAAAAGAGGGGAAGATGAAAACGAAGCAAGCCTTGAAGTAAAATTCAGTGTACAGGTTAATCAGAGCCAGGCTAATATGTCCAACCAAGGACATATTAGGGTGCCTCACTTGGAGGGTTTCTCTCCTGTCAAAATGAGCAGTTCTTCACTATGTTGCATCTATTTTTTCCAACAGATGAGAGTCAGAGCCTATATTCACCTCCCTCTTGTAAGAGAGCTCTTACTCCTGATCTGCTTTCAGCAGGAGGAATGGAGGGTGGGATACCACAGAGCCTGGACACGGACACTCAGTTCTCTAGACAGCAGATAAAAACATGGGGTACCATCAGGTGATGAGATTGTGGTCTCCAACCCCACACACTTACTGATCATGAGCAAGAAATCTTCATCAGGAAGTGCTGAGTAGAGCAGATCCTGTTTCTTCAGCTGCAGGTCCTATTTCCCCCTAAATGGGAGCACCCCCCAAAAGGACAAGTGTCTTGAAAGAAAGCGGAAGGGGGGGGATGGCAGATGGTAGTAAGAATTAAGAAGACAGGATGTTTTAAAACAAAACAAAAACCACAATTGACCTAAGAGTTTACAGACTCCTAGCCTACACAAGTCGGGGGCAGTCAGAATAAAATAACAAAAACAACTAAAAATGAGCATCTCAAGTTGGACCAAACATCTGCCCAGACTGGGCAGCAACACAGCTGCCCAGAGAAGTGTGCAAAAATGGGATGAGCAGACAATATTTCCCTTAGGCACTCTTCCAGCTGCCAACCACTCTCAGCTCAAGGACTTCCTGAGCCAAATCAGGTTTCTATGTTTTTCACTCCTCCTTCATGGATTCCTCCTAATGAGGGAGGAATGAGAACAGACAAAGAGAATAACATTTAAGGAGAGCTAAGGTAATGCTCAATATCAGTCTTGATATAGGATTATAGAGAGACAGCATCAACATGCAGGCTTCTCATGCATAATCTACTCAGATATGAACTGCCATGCTGCTCTTGCATTCAGACACATGTTTCACATCTTTGGAGGAAACCAGATGAAATGCTGCTGTCTTGTACTGTGGCTGTTTTATCAATAGCCGTAACCACATATTTCAGTACCTAGGAACATTTACAAAAATGATGGGGGAAAAATCCAAAAGGTTTTCTGAATGTTTTCTCTCTGTGAATACCAAAGGGTGGAAAAAAAAAAGCTCAGGTTTATTGGAAGTCATCAATCCCAGGAAGGGATGCTAGTTCATTATGAAAGCCTGTTATTTTGTTGTCTGAGATAACATTTACTTTTTGTTCACTCCTTCACATTTATTAACTCATGCTGGTATAGACCTGTAGCACATTCTGCCTTTAAATATAGTAGCAATTGTCTGTGTCCTGTGATATTTTCTGATGCCAAACAGAGAGCAATCAAGAAAACCTGCAAACCAGTCCCAGGCTCACTTGCTTTGTGAACCATGTCAAATGTACTTCATATCCTTCCTTCCATTGCCCAACTCAAAAAAAATCCAAACCCAAAAACTAACATGGACTTGTTAACCTGTCACCTGCAGGCCTCAGTTGGATCAGTAGCAGGAACAGACAATTCCATCACCTTAGAAAAAAATCAGGCACAGTTCACATGGACAGGTAGGCAGCAAAAGTGGCCAGGAAGATCACAAAAGAAAGATGCAGTACCTGCTATGCCTAAATGAGATGTCCAGAGCTGAAACATTCAGAATTAAATCTGGAATTCTTTCTACATTTAAAAACAGCATCTGCTACAGGAGTTGATTTTTTTTTTAACATAACCAAATCCTGATCTAAATTACTGAGTGAATTTAACACTGGATCTGTAGAGCATGGGCTGGGAACATAGTAGTTATTTATTGTACTTTTAATTTAGTGGACACGGTTTTCTCTCCATTCTAGATTCAGTTCCCAAACTAGGTCATGGTGATTACACACATCCAGTCTAAAGGCAACAGCTCTCTCTGCTCTCATGAAGGGAAGCAGGAAAAGCAAAGGGTGATGGCATTGCATAATTATATTTGTATTTAGGCAAAATGCAGGACACAGTGGTCTAAAACCTCATGAGCTGCGACAGTTGAGCTTTCTGATTTCTCTTGGAGCCTGCCATTGCCTGGATCCTCAGGCACTTAGTGACATTCATTACACTTCAAGAGTTTTGCCTTTGTCAGCCAGTGTGCGATAGTCTGAGAAATCCTTGTGGACACTTTTACAACCGGACTCTGTTCCTGCATCACTTCAGTTGAGCTCAAGGCTTCAGTGAACTGATGCAGGTCAAGTCGTCCCACTCCCAAGAGCAGATGGCAAAAGGACCAGGCACCAAATGGAGGAAGAAAAGAGCTTGAGAGGGTCAAGGAAGACACATTTGTATATAAATGAGATAGAGCTACACCCTCCCCCAGCAGCAGGAGAGAGGAGCAAGACCCAGCTAGACTGGTTACTGTGTGGCAGGTGCTGCGAGTTTGGGGAACAGGGAAAAGAGGAAGAATGTGAGTAAATATAAAGCAAAAGCAAACTAAAGCCTCAGAGTTTGAAGCAACCTGTCTTTGTGTCCGGCACAACTACACATCTCACCTCTGGAGAAAGTAGGATCCTAGAATGACTTGAGATGGAAGGGCCCTTAAAGTTCATCTGTTTCCAATTGCCATCCCTCCCACATCCTCACAAATGCCACCCACTAGATAAGGTTGCCCAGGGCCACAGAGATAGGAGAGATGTAAAGAAGAGAGCTACATGTTGTCAGAATATTTTTTTTTAATTTCTTTTTATCAGCCAAATTTTTCTTGTCCCTCCTACCCAGAATCTCACCACCATTGAGCAGATAGTCTGATGGAGCATCTTAAATATTTCATGCAGCCTTCAGGCTTACAATCCTTCGGTCCCCATCTGCTTCAGCCTGGCCATGCTGACTTCTCAGTAGGCCCATGGCAGACTGCCTGGGCAAGGGCTCCTTTGACCCTCCTTTCTCTCCATCCATCTCTCTGTCCTCTGTTGCCCTATTAAG
Organism: Anthoscopus minutus; assembly: GCA_013399455.1. NCBI lineage: Eukaryota > Metazoa > Chordata > Aves > Passeriformes > Paridae > Anthoscopus > Anthoscopus minutus. The sequence continues at coordinate 188,704 of VWYI01027285.1, forward strand.
ACTTAGCTTTTTCCTTCTCTCTACTCTACCTCCAGAGAAACCAAGTCCCAAACTAAATTTCTTCTTCCCTTTTTTCACACTTTTCTCTCACAATTCACTTTTCATGAGCTTTCAACCTCTTAATTTCCTCTCTTATTAATTTTGTTTTATTTTCATTAGTGAGATACTGCTTTCAGTCAGGATTAATAACCCAAACTTCAGACACCATCAATCCATCAGTAATCAAATGTATGCATAAGAAGCCTGGCAGTTCACTGTGAAGGAGAAAGACCCACTGGCAAAGCTGCGCGGGTGCCTGGGAACCCCACAGAGCTGAAGAGGGGACAGAAAACAAAGTGGAGAGCAGCCTGGGGCAAGAGAGCAGCAGGGCTCCCCAAACACAACTCCCCTGGGATACCTCACCTGTAACAAGACTCAAGTCCAGTTTTCCCAAGCAAAGGGTGTTTGCAATGAGCCCTGACAACAAAGGGCTTCTTTTCACTGAAAGTGGCTCTGGCTAACACAGGAGTATTTTTGGCTGTTGTGAAAGGGGAGATGGCATGAGACAGGGAACCTCTCCATGGAGAAGCAGCTGCTTATTAGAGCAAGGAGAGAGACAGCATACTGCACTCTGAGAAACAGGATTGTTTCTTCACTATTTTGGAGCTCGCTCCCTGAGCAGGGGTTTGGCTCACTCAGGAGCCCCTGCAGCAGTTCCACCCCACTGAAGGGAATCCTGAATTACCTGAACTGCTCAAGAACTGTAGAATGGTCAACCCCATGTAGAAAAGCAGCAGCAGCTTCTCCCTCCACCACCACTGCTCCTTCTTTAGACATATTTCCCCCTTTCTTGATGCTGAAGGAACAGTGATCTCTCCATCAAGCAAGGGGAGTGAAAGGAGAAAGTGATTTTGCAGATAGAGAATGATTGTAGGCACAGACAAGTGAGGGCCACCACTGTGGTAGATAAGGACAGGCGCTGCGGAAGATTTCGGGATGTGACGGAAAGCAGTAGGACCCCTTCCCCCCTCATCTGTGATATGCAATCACCCCCCATGGTATGCAAGCCCTCCTAATTCCAGTAGTTTTCCACTCCTCACTAACCCTACCTGGCCTCACCGTCCCCCTCTGACGTAGTGAAGCCCCCTTGACTATTTAGTTCCACAAGGTAAGGTAATAAACGCCATTTTGACCATCCACCACATTGGTGTCAGTGTGTCAATGGACCAAGTAACCCGGGCAAGGCTGGGTCGCCGTGCTGTTCTCTGAAACCAGGTCATCTTGTCTTCTATCAGAAGGCAGCACACCATGGCTGCACAGAGGCTCCTGTGTCACAGCAAGTCTTAGAGAGAAAAGGACCATGGCAGGTAATGAGGCAAGACACTGGGCCACAATCCGAGGGCTGGAGTGAGCAAGTTGTGGAAGGGCAAGGGGTGAAGATAGTGAGATTTGATAGGGCTGGCCCCCAGCACCCTGCAATGGAACAGTGTGGCTTACCCAGCAGAGGGGCCAAGGCAGGAACAGCAAAGGCACCAGAAGGCAGGAGTTCTAGAGACAGTCACATCACAAGGCAATGTGAGGTGGACAATGGTGAGAAAATTTTATGGAAGAGACAGAGGAAAGCAAGATGAACAGGGTTAAAGTGGCATCCAGTGTCTTTTCCTTGCTACTAATCTTTCTAGATCACATTACCTGTGATATCTTGCAGTCAAAGATCTTTTGACATTTCTGCTACAGAACTATTAACACACCCAGAAACAGCTGACGTGGAAGCTAATTAACACCAGACCACCACAAACCCAGTTTTGTTCCCGTTTATCTTAGTGGAATTACTGCCATTGATTCTGCTGCCTTCAGTCCTACACCCACACTCCTGGCTTAGCAGAAAGGTCTCTTCTCTCTCTCTGCTTTGCTGTTCATGCAGAAGCTGTGGCAGGTGTTCTCCCAAGCCCCCACAACATGAGAAAGCAACACATTAGCCTGGGACAGCAGGTACCAGAGAGGTTGTTTCACCCAGCCCCTGTGGGGGACTGAGTTGCAGAGAGACCTGGGTGGTGAAGGGCACAGGAGCCAAGGAGAGCACACTACAGCAGGAGACAGAGAGCCTTTGCTCTGCATTGTTTTTAATCCCCTCACCATTCTTCTTTGCCTGAATGGAATTAGAGAAGCAACAAGGGAGCTTTACTGCCAGGCACACCATGGCAACACATCAGCTTTAAAGACATACCAGTTCCTAGAAGCACTAATACAGTGCTTCCTCTCATCCCTCAGGTCCTCTTTCCCATGCTGTCTTCACACTCCAGGCTACCTGGCCATCCCAGGAGGTCCTCCCTAGAAGTTCTGCCTCAGACAGTTAGACAGAGGACCAGTGAAGTACCCAAATTGGGAACCTTCAGGATCCTTGGACTGTTGCCTCTTCTCATGGACCTTCCTCCTCTTTCCGTCCAGCAAGACCTGCCACATGAGCCCCTCCATGGAGCAGCATCCCACTGAGGCACAGGCAGCAGCTAAGTACCAACACCTCTTGGAGCTCAGCTCCCTGGCTGCCACCAGAGGAGAAGGCAGATGATGTTCTGCTTTGTCTCCTCTTCCCACTGTGCCTTTGTGAAAGCAGAGAAATGACAACAGCTGCCTCCCTGTCTGGGGGATGGGGTGGGAGGTAAGAGCATTTGGGGGAAAAGAGAATTAATCTGAACAAAGCACAAGCCAACTGAAGCCGAAACTCAAACTCAACTTGCCAGCTCAGATTTAATTTTGTTTCAGTAAACACCTGATTTGAACAGAAGCATGAAACCAGCACAGACACAAGGGCTCTTCTTTATGGTTTACTCACTCTGACCAGAACAAGGTGGCCAAAGTTCTGCAAGATACAGCTTGTTCTCTGTCCTAAAATTCACACCTCAGTTTGAGAGTCCTGAGAGGCCCTGAACTGGGACTAGCAAAGAGAACTCTAAACCAGCGGAGTGGTGCAAGTTCATTAACTGCAGCACATACAACTCAAATGCTTGAGCAACTACCTGCACTAAACCCAGCACCTCTGGAGGCTCAAAACACCTTGCATGCAGCCAGCAGGCAGGGGCATCCCTATGTTCACCTCTGCCAAAATAAGGCTTTCTCATTACCAGCCCACTTCCTGGGTATAAACTCTAGTCCATGTAGCACATCCCATTTTTTCACCAAATCACACCTCTCATCTTCACTGGGTGTCTGGATATGTCATCCCACAGGTAGGTGCTCAGAAGGAGTTGGAAGGACTTCACTCCCACCATCAGCACAATTTTTTGCTCTGGTGATTTACACTGGGATTTCAATACACCTGAAGAACATTTGGGAGCTCCATAATTTTAGCTCTCTCGTGCCTTTCAGTCACTACCCTCACAATCAGTGACCTCCAGATGGCCCAACGTACAGCAGCCCACTAAATTTCCGCTACCATAACCTGTTGTCTCCTCATAACTCCAGACTTCCCTCTATCACCTGATCAGTAAAAACAAGTTTAAATCTGCATCTTCCCCTCAAAACTTTTTCAGTGCCCCCAGAATTTTAAACACTAGTGAAAGGGGCCCCTCCTTCTCCCTGTATCCCTCTGGTATCACCAAGACAGATGCACAGGGGAAGGTACAGCAAATCTGCCTAAGGGGTAATTGCAGAGGAATTCACCAGTAGGTCAAATATTTACCCAAATTCATCAATGCAAATGCTTTGTAATCCTCCTGCATCTTTCAGGGATGGCAAAGGAATAGTGAGTACATTTACACAGATGCATATCAATTAGAGTAATAAATAACTCAGATGATTTATTATGTAATAATTGTATCGCTTAGTCAATTATCTTTATTGTGTATGTGTATCAATATAGGAGTTAATAGTATAAAAACAATATATACATTGAAGTAACAATTCACTCTTACACTTTCATCTGGCCAATTTTCAGTGACCTGACTGCTGCTTGTCCACATTTCTGCTGTGAGTGGCTCTGGCTCCACGAGGTATACAAGGCCTTGACACAGTTTCCAAGCACAAACTTGTAGCTATGTGCCTGAGGGCACCAGACATAAGCAGCATACTTGGTGGGGAAAGGGTGCAGAAATAAGTCTCTAAATACAAACCTATTTGGGGGAAGCAGCAGTATCTCAGAAGAGATCATTCAGTGGGATGGAATAATCCCAGGTCTAACTCTTAAACCCAGAAACTAAAGATTTGGCATCAGATCCTCCACTGGGAATGTCTTTCTTTTCCTGAAAATCTACCTGAGACCCATGAAAACATTAATCACCAGAAAAGAATAATCCAGAGTCCAGTGGGGAGAGGTGTCACAGCAATGGATGAGGAAATCTTTTGTGCATGCAAAACAAGAATGGGAAATGCCATAGGTACAAGACAAAGTCTCAAGTGCATGACACTAATCAGCTTAATCGTGCTCAAGAAGTACCCAGAGAAGTCAAGTGGCTGCAGAAGGAAATAATTACTTTTGTGCTCTCGTGCTAGATCTGTCTAACCTGCCACCTTTGCTTCCACTGATGGGACATTCCAAGTTGTTTACCCACACATCTTTTTGCTTCCATGCAGGAGGCATGCCTCCATATCTGTACTTCCAGGGATATCCAGCACTTTCCTGCTTTCCCAGATTTGTGCCCTCAGTGACAGCTTCCACCAGAGCTGTGCTCCTCAGTCCCTGGAAACTCTGCTCAGAAGTGCCTCAACAGCAATGTGCTTGTGCTCACACATACCAGCAGTGAGGACACCAGCTTCTACCACAGCAAATAATTCTTGGGCATTTTTACTGCCCAGAAACTCAGGAGTGTGTCTCTGAAGTTGTGCACAAGAGGGGTGTGCCAAGTGCCACAGGCAATCTTTTGAAATGTAAAGCTGGAAGGCTCTTCTGTCCTAACATGACTAAACAGGGACTGCTGGTGCATTTAACTACTTTTGTAAGAAACACCCCACTGCATCTGTCTCGGTAAAGGGGCGATGTTGGCGCAGGCAATACCTTCAGGGGCTTGCAGTAGTTTCCACCCCTGCCTCAGATATTGCAGGGAAAACAAGCCCCAAGCACAGTGCTCAGTCTGGGAACAGGAAAGAAAACACAGCGACAGCCCACCATAGCACAAGGACAAGGGGACACAAAGACACATTCAGGCAGAGAGGAGAGGAAGGAGTTAGAACAGAAACACAGATCTGCAAACAGATCTGCAGACAGAGATTGTTGGCCAACACAGATGACAAATTCCCTTCTGTCTGTCCACAACCATGCAATGGTGGCCTGGCACATCTCAAGTGATTGCAGCCCTGGCATTTATGATTCCTCTCAAGGAGTCAAATTTAGCGCCACACAACCCTGAAGTGCCAGCTCACTTGAGGAACCTGGGTCACAAGTATGAGGACTTTCGTTAAGGTTTGAGTAACCTCAAAGCCTGCCTCTTCCTTACAGAGGAAGGTCCAAGCACAGACTTAATGTTACATCTGTATGTCCAGAGCATGCTGAAAAGTCCAATGGAGAAGGGTATCCTAGAGCAGACCTCCCCATCCTGTTTTCCTCCCTTGTAGCCCTCAGAGGATATTCTTCAATGGGAAGTCCCCTTTCACCCAGGGAAGGGAGCACATCTTGCTTTGTACAGTTTACGTATTATCTGGATTCATGTCTCACACCCAGACAGAGAATCCCTGATGTGACAGCTCAGGAAAAATCAAATGAAGTGTCAACCCTCTTTCATTTTCCAGTAAAATAACCCCCATATGGGAGAAAATACAGTTTCCCCAGACATCTGCCGCACGTTCCAGAAAAATGCATTACAGACATGCCACTAAGTGTGAAATAGATTTTTAAAAGTTAAAAAGCTATTGGATATTTAAAGGATGTGTGACATATCACAATATGCTGTAAATGCATTTTAAAGTAATAACAGCACCTCAAAGATACTGTGGAGGGATGCAATTAATTCTGTGCTTTGAAAAAAATACTGGGTTTTTAGGAGGAGGAATTTTTTTTAAGTACCTTCTTTAATAGTTAATTATCACGTTGTAGGAGAAACTTGAGGCTTCAGAGAGAGCTGACCTATATGGCAGAAGGCTGCATGCAGCTACACTGATAACACTAATTTTAATTAATCCTACCACAAACTCTTCTTCCTTCCAACACCCTCTCTCATTTGCTTAGAGCTTCATTTGATTGGCAGCTTGAGCTGAAACTTACATAGCAGATATGACTGCTATGAGGAAAAACTAAGTTGAATGTCAATGATTGCAAATAAAGGACTTATTTTGTCTGTTTTTAAGTGTCCCAGATGGTTTTTGGACTAGCACTTACTTCTGGATGCTCCAAAACACTGCTTCCATACTGGGTAGCAAGGTAACCCAAGACCTCTTTCACTCATCTTCTAACAACCCACCCAAATGGAGATAAATTAGCAACTGCCATGGCAAAAAAAAATTGTACTTTGAATATGCTCAGGAGAGACGGCTTGATATGACTCAATCCAATAAATTAAGACAGAATTAAGGATGAATGTGGAATCTCAGTTTCTCCCTCTCCACACCACCTTCACAACACAACCTTTCATTATATGTTCACACGTTCAGGTTTGGTTTTTTCCCCCCCCCCCGCACTCCACAGTATCCCTGCACCCACAGGGAGGGATGGCATCAGTGAAGACAGTAGTGTGACACCTCTTTAGCCAGTGAGCTTGCAGGAGTTTGCTGGCAGCAAGGAAACAGAAATAAGTAGGAATGCAAAGCATGCAGGCTCTAGGGTAGAGACATGACTTCACCCCACTCCATGGGGCACTCCTATCTCACTTCTCCTTGCTCCAGCCCTGCTTCCACTTGGGCTCACTGCCCCAGCCTTCTCAGCCAGCTTCTCCCACACAGACCTTCTCCTCACCCACTCCTCTATTAGCCTCACCCAGCCCAACCAGCCCACTCTCCAGGCTACTCCCTCATGCCATTGCTGTCCAGTCCCTCCACTCTGAAGGGCAGATACCTGGTGGATAAGCTTTCCACTTCAGATCCCTGCTGGCTGCCTCACCCAGCAGCCTTATCTTCCTCCTGGGCTTCTCTGTCCCCCACTTAGGTATCCTTCTCCAGGGTTCTGCCTGGTCTCTGCCTCCCAGGCCTCATATTAGGGTTTTATTAATAGATAAAAAGACTGTTACAATGGAAAAGTTGGACAGCTTTTGTGAACCATGCTACTACCTCATGTAACAATGGAAACTCTATCTTCTGTTTCTTCAGTTTTACTTGTGTTCTAGCCCTTGTATGAATTGTGTGGTATTCTTCAGAGATCCTGCTGGGCAGGAAAAGAAGAAAAACATTAATAAGCATCCAGCAAGGAGAAAACACATAATATGAAGAGTTTGTCCACACAGGGAAAGATAACAGGGTCAGCCTAGAAGAAAAAAATTTGGAAAAATTTACAGCATGGGATGAAAAAGAATGCTGCAAGAAAACAGTGAGAAGACCGCTGTTTCCAAAGGATTTTCCTGTACAAAAAAAGTGGAATAACATCTAGAGTCTCCTCCACCCACTAAAATCCCACTTCCAGAGAGGGGTCCAGATGGGAAGATAAGAGCAGTTGCCAGCACAGAGGCTGCTAAACAGCAGGTCAACAAGTACAGAGAAGAGAAAAGCAAACTCCAAAGCTGGGAAGGATCCTCCTCCATGAAGAAAATTAATCAGAAAGGAGCCACAGGGAAAGAAAAAGGCAAGGAAAAATTGCCTTGAGGGAAAAAACCTTCATTAAGAGATATCACAGCTGGCCAGTGGCACTGAACATCAAGCAGTACCAAAGGCAATATATTACTACTGTTGCACTTCTATAAGCCTGTCTTTTTTAATATAACTCATTTATGACAAACATTTCCAAGGTCTGGCCTGAATTTCACATGTGGACAAAGCAGAGCCTGCCAGAATCACCTACAAACCCAAAACACTTAAAAGCAAAACTTACCTCACAAATTGGTAAATAAGTGAACAAAAACAATTACGTAAAAACTGCAATACATCACAAAATCTACTTTTCTAAAATATGTTTAAGCTTGATTATTGTTAACAATTCTTGTTAGCATCTGCTAGCTGGCTGGTAAATGATCTGTAGAACATTTTGTAGAAAATAAGGACATTGTATTCTTAGGGGAGCACTAGAGTGAGGCATTCTTGGCTGAGAAGCAAGATGCAGGATACAGGTAAACACAGGGAGCATTCCTTTTGGGGTGTGTGAATGACGGGGCAAGGCAGATTTGCCAAGTACTGATGCTTCAGTATGCTTCCAAATAATAAGCAGGGCTTAAAAGATAAGGAGATATTTTGGATCTTTGATGCGAGAAACTATCATCCTCTGCATGGAAGAAAATTCTTCTCCACCCTCAAATACTGAGCTCCTACATCTTTCATGCCATGAAAGAGAACAGCTGCTGTTTGTTGCAAACTGCCTGTTCCAATAGGGAGGTTAATATTTTACCATGTGTTTTCTTTCCTTCCTTCCCTTCTTGCCCGTTGAGGCAAATCTCAGAGCTAGCATTACAAGCACTGGATTCAGCAGCTTTCTCCTGGATCAATTTGTTCTGATGTTAGCCTTTTTCATCCATGACTTTCTGAGAAGAGAAATCCCCCAAGAGGTACATTTGGTTCACTCTGCCTCTCACAGAATCCAGTTCCTACGAGCTGTCTTAAAGCCCTTGTAGTATTTCAGCATTTTTTTTGCTACCCTGAGGAGGCAGTGATAAACAATACCAAGTTATTAAAGTACAGATGAAACAGCCCTGAAAAAGGTCCAGGGGTCAGGAACAAGGCTGAGACAGCACTGTTGGCTCAACTTTTGTAAGCAAATCCTTCAGCACCTTGCCCAGCTTCCAAGCTGGGGCACAGGGCCAGGAGAATGCAGCCATGCAGCTCCCAGCCAGCATGCTGAGCTCACATCTGTCTCTGCCAGTCCACAAGAGCCAGACCTGGTTTTCAGGGATTAGCAGAGCATCAGCTACATCCCAGAGAAGGCCAGGGCTAGCTGATCCAGCACCAAGTGTCACCCAGCCTAGCTCAGGAGGTGGTCACCTCCCAGCAGCCTGTCCCTGCTCCCAGGTAGATGCACCCCTCAGACCCTGCCACTCAGAAATGAGCTCACTTCTCTTACACACTGGCAGTTCAGGATGTGGATGTCAGAGGTGCAACTGGAATGTCAGAGAGTACAGGAAGATAGGAGATGATCTGGGCTTAGACTGCTCTAAAGGGAGATGGAAGCAGCCTGTGAATACAAGGAAGAAGCAATCCCACCCTACCATGTAGAAATCGCTGCAAGAGATAACAGAAATCTGCTGTTTTCACAGGTGAACTCACACCTCTGCAGAGCCCTGGCCTTTTTCCTCATTCTAAATAAGCCAATGAGCGATGTCCTCTGTTTAAATCCTACCTTCAGGTCTTCCCTTTAAGCCCTGACCTTTCACCCCAGGAAGCCTGGTGTCCACAATACTGACCAAGAGAGGCAGTTAACAGAAGGAGCCAATTCAAGGGCAGGAACAGTCAGTGCAGACAGGCTGCTAGCAGCAAAACCCAGGAATGACAGCAAGAGAAATAATAAAAGAGGGGAAAAATGACAGGCTGCCACAGACAGAGAGGAAAAGGGATAGACAGGGTGGCTAGTCACAGGGGAGCCTGTTAGAGGAGTTGCAGGGACTCAGAAGCAAATCACACTCAAGGAGGGGGAGCAATGGCTTCTTTTATAGACTGAAGCACAGTAGGTGATGACAAGGGGAGACTGGGGGAGAGAAAACTAAAGGAAAAAAGGATAAGCAAAGAGTGTGATGTATCATTAGCCAGGACGGATTTATCTTTCCTCTTGGATGAATTGCAGTACGTAAGTGTAAATGGCACCATTGTCTCAGGGGGACAGATGGTCCCCCACATCACAGCTTTGCGCATCCCCCATCCTGCCCGAGAGAGCTGCTCCCCTCCCCAATCTGCACTGATGCAACGGGCATGGAGAAAGCTGGAGAAGGGAAAGGAAGGGAGACCAAGCTAAGCTTTCCCCACATGCTGACCTTCCAGTCAGAATGGACAGGTGAAAGTGTTCTAGCACTGCACACAAACTCCATCCCTCAGACCAGCCAAGCTATCCAAACAGTTTATGGAGGTCCTCTTGCAGAAGGCCTACGCTGCCATCACACCATCTTCTTACTTCACCAGCTCTTAATGCAGTTAGACCAAGCACTCATGCTGATTGTCTCACATCTATCAGCTGCCTTCAATACCATTGATTTCAAGGGTTTGCTGAGATGCCTGCCAAGGTCAGCAGAGATTTGCATCATCTGTTCTCAGCTGAGATAACCTCACTTATCATTCCCCATCAGTATCTTACACCTTCATCATCAGACTTCATTTCTCATTTTACAAGTCCAGCTGCGCTCTCCTCTGCCCTTCTTGCTCATCTCATCCTCATTCCCTGGATGCTGGTCACAACTCTGATGTCTTCTCAATATGGAAAAAAAAAACATCCCCCTGAGCTAGCCTCTCTCTCCTCCGCCAAAGCTTTTACTGAGATGATTCATTCTCATTTCCACAGCTGAGCCCTCCAAGGACGGGAGGCAGGTAGGGCAGCAGTCCCTCCCTGGTGGAGCAGCACAGCTGACAGGAGGTAGCACAGCACAAACACACAGCCCGAGGAGCAGCAGTGACAAAGAGCAAGGCAAGCCAAATCCACCACCACAGCAATCCCTCTGATCAGACAGCCCCAGCTGGTGGCCCTTCCCACCACTCTCAGCTCCCATCTCATTGCTCCCACCAGCCAGAGGCTGGAAAACCCCATTTACGAGAAGTATTTTTCAAACAGGACCTCCTTCAGCCCTGTCCCTCAGCAGACAGGGAAGAACAGGAGAGGCAGTGGCACAGAGATATACAAGGCACTCCAGGAAGGGCTGACCAAGGTGTTCCAGGCCAACTGGGACAGAACTGGGTGCAAGCCTGAGCCTGGTTCATCCTACACCAGACCAGAGTCTTTCTACACCAAAAGGCAGTGTGTATCCAAAGATAGTGTTTCTCCAGGATCATAAAGATCTTTCCAGCTTAGAGGTTGACAGCTTGGCAGACTCTTTGCTCCTGCTCTCTCCATAGGTCTGCCATGGGCCAAGTTTTTCATAGCCTCATCTTAGCCATACTGGGACCAGCTGCAAGCCTTTTGCTGCAGAGGAGCTGCAACTCTGTTGACTGTTCCTCACCTGAAGAATCTGCTGTCAAGTATTATGCTCACAACCCACAGCTGCAGGCTCTTTCCCATGATCTAGGGTGGGAAGAATGTGAAGTCCTCAAATAAGCAGCTGGTCAATTTGTTAGTGGTCAATTTCATTAATTCACATTGTTATAACAAGACATGCAATTAGATGTCTGGTCAGAGTATTTTATAGGTCTTGAACTCAAAATGAGCATTTTTATTGCCCTTTCTATTCCTACAGGAGCCCCTTTGGCACTCTAACACACCCTGCTTCAGCGTTCACAAAGGCTGAAAAAGGAAAACTGTCCATTTTTCAAAGAATAAATGGTTCTCATCTTCAAGGCAAAATATATTCCAGTGAATAAGCACAATATGCTCCAGAAAGGTTTTTCAGTATTTGTTTCAGTTCAGCAACGCACTTCTCAGAGGGATAGGGACGTTCCCCAGCACAGGCACAGGTACCATCTCTGCATCCAAACTGAGCATGTCATCCCTCTCTTCTGGCCTAGCACTACCAGATACCCCCAGACTGCCACAAATACACAGTCCTGTATGACAAGACAATACCAATCTCCCCAGCTGCGCATGAAGAGAAATGGCTGGTGCGTACAGGTCTGTTCTTACTAGGTATAACAGGATAACACTGATTTCAATCAGACAATTATATGACTTGCATCTTCTATGCTCTTTCTCCTGCTTCCCTGCACAATCCACGTTCATTGGCCATAAACCCAGGGACCATATTAAGGTGCCTCATCAAAAGCTGTTGCAGGAAGAGTCCTAGCCTCGCTTTCCTAAAGCATGAAGTCATGCATGCCTAAAAAGTCTTTTATTGGGTATGAAATGTATTAGGGAAACAGAGCATTACAAACACACAGCAGAAATACCCCCCTCCTAAACCACAGGCTTCTTTGTGCTTTGCAGTTAGCCCTTCATCCAATAGTAGGATTCTATCCTTCAATAACAGCAAAAATGCTCAGAGCTTTGAATGAAGACAGTAAGGATACACTACAAATTTTCAGCCTTATTTCCAATTTTGTTAGACCCTACAAACATTTAATTTTCAGTCAGAGCCCTGGTTTTGTATGTGCTGTTCTCCTGCTTAATTTCCAACCAATGATCTTGGAGTTCTCACTATAAAACAAAAAGCCTCCAGGGAATAAGCTAAAGGGATGGGAGACAGGGATTTATCCCGTTCCAACATTTGTGCTTAGATACACGTGGCCATCTTGCAAGGCAGCCAAATTTAGACCTCATCCCTTTACATCTGCCCACTTGTCTGGAACTGCATACATCTCACATACACACAACCCAGCCACTTTCTTACAGATCTCAAGCATGCAAATCCTCTTCAAACATATCCATCCCTTGTGTGCTACTAATGACAATGCACGAATTTAAATTCCATTTACACCACATCTGACTGTGCAAATGGTTCCTCTAAACTTCCCCTCATAAATCTGCACATCAAATGACCTGCACTAATGGCACTCCCTTGCCACTAGTTTTGTGGAGACAACTTCCTTCCCAGATACTTGTGAAGGCCCTGAGCTCTATCATGCTTCCCCTGACACCTGCCTACCAACCACAATCAGGAAATAACTGTCCTATGAAAAAGCTGGAATTCAGTTAATTGCTTTTCCCCAATCCAGAGTCCAGGTGGATGGGGCTCCTCTTCTCCCACAAAACTAAGATTACTCAATATTTCATTATGGAAACATTAAAATGTTCAGACTGTGCAATTTTCAAAACTAAACCTGCTCCCTATCTCTGCCTCCTTCTAGCGCATCTGGGAAACCAAATAATACAGCAATCCTAAATGCAAACCCTACACCCTGCTATCCAGAAACTACTTCTTTGCTAAAGGAAGAACAGGAACCTCCAGAGAGCTGCTTTACCATCTGAAGACAGGAGTTCAGTTAAGCACACTGAATTTCCTGCTGCAATCTGTCAAATACATACAGAGACCTTGGATTGTTTTTAGGCAGGTAGAGTTAGATGGGGTAAAGCCTATCAGCTTTCCAAGGGGAGAATTAACAGGCAAATTAAGGATCAGTTCACAAGGGTAGGACATGTCTGCTCTAAGGCACATTGCTAACACAACAGGTGCTAATAAAAAGAGCACTTGATGATAGATTGAACCACTGCATTCAGTGCCTTCAAATATTAATCAAGATAATGGGCAACTGACTTATCAGAAGTCACCCTTATTTGCTAATAGCAGCTTCATTCCAGCAGGAAGGCTGTCAGACTGGCAGAAAACCCATCAGAACCTAAAGCAGTCTTGTTCCCACTGAAAGCTTTAAAAGCATCTGGCACATGCCCATGGGAACACCAGTGCCCCCAACACTGCACACCCAATGGAGAGCTCTAGCCAGCTCAGTTTCCCATGCAACAGGAACAGCTGCAAAGCTGACTTAGAATGTTGTGGAGTGCAGAGGGGTTAGATAACCTCTTACAGAAAAGAAAAGTGCACTTGGTAGGGCTTGGCTGTAGAGATATGGCCTCCTTGGCTAGAAGGAGGGCACAGAAGGAACATCTGCCTGGTTACCTAGAAAGCTGTCAAAAGCCGTCAAATAAATGCCAGACTCTTCATATGTCTTCTGAGATAGACTTTTTAAGAGAGAGCGGAGAGCTGCCTTTAAGAAAACACATGAACAACATATACATTTTACTGTTTTCCAAATATGCATATAAAAGCTGATCCTGATGACCCCAATAGCAGAAAGCCATGATCCCTAGGTCCTCAAGAATGATGAATGCTGCTTAAAATTCATAAGCCACTCAATTTTTGATGTATTATTATATTTTCTGGTCACATTTCCAAGCTTCTCTCTACCTACTAGAGATGCAGAAAAACATTATTTTTAGTTATATATACATACACATGTAAAAACAAAAGTAAAATTCAGATGATTACAGGAGTTCAGACCTTAAGACAGTCATCAACTACTACAAGATTTGCAATGAATTTGCAGATATTCCTTGTTGATTATAAAACTCCATCCAGTCATTATGAATACTAAGTCCAGGGTTTGACTGTTTGACAGTGTAAAAATTTAAGGCAGAAACAAGTACAACATACTACAGAACCTGCACATACAACTTCACTGGATATAAATGAATTTCCCAAACTGATATTTGACACAGGCATATTTTAACTATATAACACACATTCACCCACAGCTTAATGAGTAACAGATTGCTTGTCCCCTTAACCACACAGCACCCAAAAACCAGTGATTCTGACAGCCCACAGTCCTCATGCACCATGGCACCACCTGCCACTGTCACCAAGAAAAGTATCAGTCAACACACACATATTTTTTCTCCTCCAACATTTGATTTCGCACTTGGCTCTCAGAGGGCAGTGCCAGCATGAAACACCACTATTGCCATCACCAGCCATCCTATACTCTACTGACTCCTACATAAATGATGCCTATGGCACCAGGCTGGGAAGAGGTAGGGAATAAATGCAGAGGTTTCCTCTGCTTCCAACCAAAATGCTCAAGGCCAGTCCTGTTTCCATGTGCACAGAGCACACAGCCCAAGTGTTTAGTGCATTTTAAAGCTAATGGGCTACAAGGCAGCTCCTCAGTACACACAGTCACACCAGATTTAAGAGCTCACCCTGCTCAATTCTCCGTAAAATAAAGCTCCCAGTATTAAAAATTAAGTTCACATATAACAGGTATGTGTTAATCTGTTAATAAGCTTTTGCTCATCTGGGATCTGACCTACACCACTGAAATCAGCTGGAAATGCAACACTTCACTGCTTGAGAGCAAAACAGAAGCCCAAATGGCTTCACCAAGGGGTTGGTACACAAAAAGCAAGAAAATGACAGGAGTGAACTGCAGAGCCTCTCATGAGGATCTATTTGTAAGGTGCCATGTGGCATACCCATTAGTTAGTCCTAAACATTTTATAAATTCATAAGATAAATGCTATGCTGTTGGTTTGGAAACATGTTTTTACACTTTTCATCCTATACCCCATCCAAGCTTGACCTCAAATCCTATATGACGGAGTTTAGGTTTTATAAAAAGAAAAAAAAAATCTTCTAGCCATTCTCATAACCATATCTCAAATATTGACTGTACTAATGTAGCTGCAACAGGTCCACGATCTACAACTCCAAAAGGTCCAGGCTTCAGTTATCAAAGCACAAATTAACCTAAACAAGCCAACTGGCTGGTTGCTCATGTGCTGCATCACAACTCCTTTCTAATCAGGAGACAAGACAGGCTCCAGGTACGTATTGTGCTGCATTGCATACCCAGCTGATACAGCACTTATCTGTCTCTAATAAGGTATATTAGGAATAATTTTTTTAAAAAATCCTACTTTCCAAGGTTATTCAAGCATTCACTTGTGCTCTATGTAAAGCCATCCCAAAAACATGCAAATCACCAAGCTCAAAAGCATCATGCTCCTTTCCACCACATACTACAACAGCAAAAAGCACAGTAAATACTCCCTTTGGGGATAAACACCCCGACTTTCACATGGATCACAGTCCTCTTCTTAAAAGGGAGTTAGGATCTACAACTTTTGCAATGACAGCATCACACATCTACACTGATATGCTTCCAGAAGCAACTTTAAAGCAAAGAAATAAATGGTTCTTTCCCTTATTACTGCACTGCAGCAAAGCAATATAGCAGCTGTTTAATAGTACACAAAAAATTGCAGGACTGCTCACAAAAGGAAAAATAATCTTCAGGAGAGGGAGATTTAAGTAGTTAGAATGCAATTACCTAAATTGAAATTTGATAGTTAATGATCTCATGCTTAAAAAATTATTACATAGTCCTTAACTATCAGAGCTTCCATTTTAAATCTCATTGACAGTACTTCCATAACAGCAATCATGAAGCTCTAGCCTAGTAAAAAAATCCCACAAGATTAATAGGCATTTGATTAACTCCCCATCTTTTTGCTGAATCTTCAGGTAAGACCAGATGTTGACCTATGACAGTGACTCATCCTGCCCCTGCTTAGCCTAAGCACACTGGAGACTCAATAGTTCAGTGTAACAAGGGTGAAAAGCAGGCTAATATATAGATTCCTACAAGACATGATTTGATTTTCACAGAAGCATCTCTTATGAAGGGTCTGATTCCCAGCTAGGCATCTACCACCAGGCCATGCAAACATATCCTTCCTATGGTGCTGTTAAAAAAACTGTGATGCCAAGAGCATGATTACATGTAAAAAGCCTTCGGGGTGCAGAAAAAACCCTCATTTGAGGAAAAAAGATAATTATTTATTGCAGGAGCCTTTCAAAAAGACAAGCACAAGGAGTTGAAAGGAAATCAGAGGAGGGGCTGAATCCTCACCTCTCAGTCTCCACTAGTCATGTAATCTCCCAAATTCACACAACTGAGCTGAAACCTCAAGTTTGACACAACCCTTCCCAAAGGTTACCAGCAGCTCACCCTGCCGTTGCTCTTCATTCCCTGGTGGCACCCTGTAGCCACCTGTAAGGTCATCAACAGGTGATTGGATGAAGCTTTTTCCTTCTTTGTCTAATTTCTAATAAGAAAAAGTCCTTTTCTAAGTCAAAGAGCACATTTGTCTGCAGATAAGGACCAAAGCAGCACTTAAAAACTAAAAAAGCCCAATTTATTGAATAATAGTTCCAACAACTTAAAGCAAACTCCTTGTAATATACCAAATTAGAGTGATTATTTCAAGTTACTTTTAGCCAGTAATAAGGACAGGCTCTTGTCTTCTTCCACCACAACCTCCTTCCCTCATCCAAAAGCAAGCCTTCATCCCAAACCCACACTGTTACTCTTCTTTCACTTCCCAAATCTAGCCTTTTATCGTGACACAAATGTCTCATGCTTTACTCTGTGTCCTATTCTGAGTTCTGCTCTGCCTCATGCTGGGACAAGATTCCTAGGACATAGTAACTAGCACAGGCACAAAGTGATAGAAAAGCAATGCATAATTCAAGACAAAGTTTTAAAATTTTATAGAGCAGCCAGTAGAAAGGAAAGCAGAATATCTAAATCTCCCATGTGTTCACAGCCATAACCTGTGTTTGAGACTGCAACATCTCTTCTGTGACTTTTGAACTTTAAGACAAGAGCTCAGAGCTCAAATACAAACCTTTACCTACACTTGAAATTAAAACAAATCTCATCCATTTAAGGTCAACTGTTACTGCTGACAGTACTTCAAGTCCTCACCCAGGGTTTGGCTCTTAAAGCTGAAAATACTCTTGGAAACATTTTGCTAGTCTCCACTGTATGCCCAGACATTCAGATTTAATCTAGAGGCCTACACATCAAAACCAGAACATGCATCCTTATAGATAATACCCACCTAATTAGGAACTAAGAAACTACCAGGTTTCTCAGGTAGAAAGTGCTGCCACTTGAGATTTCCAGCTAGAAAAATGTTCACATAAAATGTCAACCTCTCTGATGACTCATCGTCTCCATTTCCTCCACACCGTAAGTGATCCCACAGTTCAAGGAACAATAGTGCTTCTCAGCCTGGTTTTTTTTACCACATTGGGCTCAGGAGCCATGGAGCCCAGCTGGCAGGCTCCTGGTGATGAGCTGTGCAGGTGGCCCTCCCACCATCGAGGCACTGAGTGTGAGTGTGATTGCTGACCATGGAGAGGAGGACATGCCTGTGTCCCAGGAGGTCTCTTCCAGGGTGTGTGGAGCACACACTCTCTCATTCATTCCTGGCCAGGCATCACAACAAGACACTGGCAGGGCAGTGACACGTACTAAATGGAAAAGGAGCACCTTGGTTTCCCTGCAATAAGGGTGCAGAAGAAGTCGTGGTTCCCTCACTAAAGGCAAGGTGAGCTTTCAGTAAAGCCTGTATTTTCAGACACCTCCACCATTCATGGCAGTTTGAAAAATTCCTGGGCTGGCAAATCCTACTGTGTCTCAGGCAAAAAGGGAACTGGGAAGGAGAAGAACGGGCCTTTCTAATGTACCTCTCCTCACATCTCCACTCTCCTCACTCCCAGTCCCCGTGCCTGGGACTGTTGGCAGCTCTTTAAGTCCTTTCTTTCATAATCAAAATTTCTTTTGATCACACACTAAAACAGCAAAGGTTCTGTTTAATCACGAACAATGAACAAAGAAAGTCCATAAATATTTAATAGAAGTTATTCCTTACCTGCAAGGCACCCCAGGAGGGCAGAATGAGGGGAGAACAGGGCAGGAGGGAGCCAGAGGCGGGAAGGGAGAAGGGGCAGCTCAGAAAGGATATGGGTTGCACACCATTTTGATGCACCAGCTCCGTGGGCTGGTGGTCTGCTTCAAGCAGAAGAAGACAACTGGGGCCAAGTCTGGGTAGGGGACATCAGGATCTGGAGGGGAGGTGACTTCTTCATCCTCACCCAGCTCCAGGGAGGACGGTGGCTGCTCCAGTGGTGTTTGTTGCTCCAAGATCCCCAGATCCATGGGCTCCAGTGGGAAGATGGCAGAAGTGTGAGGGGGCTGTGGGCCTGAAGGCCAGGTGGAGGGAGGCTGGGGGATGTACTCTGCCATGCCAGCCAAAAGCGAGAACCTCTGGAGAGGAAACAGAAAGAGAAATTAAATCCCACAAGAAATCAGCAGCAAAAGCACAGCATATCTGTGCTCACCTAGCAAGTCCAGAGCAGGAGAGAGCTGCAGGACTGATGGCTCTGACAAAGGATAAACCACTTGGTGCTGAAGCAGTTTTAAGCTCTTTTCTGCCAGACACTCTCTCCACCAAGACTCCTCTGGCTACTCCCCCCATCACCATTTAAACCATTCCTGTAGCCCCTGAGACACCCTGGCAGGGTGCTGCACCATCTCAGAGGATGGTGCTGGCTCTTTTGGGGACAGCTTGAGCACCATAACAGAGCACAATTTTTTTAACTGTACAGGCCCATCCTGATACTACAGAGACATCCTGCCCTTTCAGCCCCTAATGGAGTCCTGCCAATTCCAGGTTCAGCTTTGCTGGCTCAGCTCTCCCATCCAAGGGCACTCTGGGTTAGCCCTGTGTCACACCATCACACAGGCTGCATCAGACTGACACTGACAGATGCATGTCAAACCCATGCACAACAGTCACTCATTCAAAAGTGAGAAACACAAGCCAGAAGTGGGATTAAACATTATGCACCTTTTACCTGAGCTTGTTGAACTCTCCTATGCTGGAGCAGTGGAAATACCACAGACATAAGCTGCAAAAGTTATTTCACTAAACAGAATGATCAGAGATTATGGACAGGCATGAGAAGAGCCGATCTCAAGCTCACTGGAAACCTACACAGGTTTTGGCTGGGAAAGGGTTAATTTTCTTCATGGCAGCTGGAGGGGGGCTGTGTTTTGCATTTGTATTGGAAACATTGTTGATAATACCGATGATTTAGTTACTGCTGAGCAGGGCTCTCACAGCATTGAGGCATTTTCTGTTTCTCACATCACCCCACCCGTGAGGAGGCTGGGGATGCACAAGAAGCTGGGAGGGTTTGCAGCCAGGACAGCTGACCCCAACTAACCCAAGAGATATTCCATATCATATGACATCATTCTCAGAACATAAAACTGGGGGAAGAAGGAAGAAAGGGGGACATTTGGAGTGATAGAGTTTGTATTCCCAAGTCAGTGTTACGTATTATGGAGCCCTGCTCTCCTGGAGATGGCTGAACAGCTGCCTGCCCATGAGAAGAGGTGAATGAATCCCTTTTTTTTGCTTTACTTGAGTGCACAACTTTTGTGTTCAAATTGCCTTTATCTCACTTTTCTGCCTTTTTCTCCCTTTTACTCTTTCAATTCTCCTCCCATTCCAGCTGAAGGATAGTGGGCAAGTAGCTGTGTGTGGCTTAGCTGCCAGCCAGGGTTGAACTACAACACTCCTACATGTGCAGAGCACCAAACTTTTCCTAAAAAACATCACTTCTCTGCCTGGGCGCTGTCCATTTAATAGCAGGATCAAAGTGGCTTGTCAAACTGAGGAGAATTAAATTAACTCCAAGGCTTGCTTTTGGAGCAATGTTTCATGGATACTCTTAGGAAAGAGAGCTTAGCCAATGACTGCCTGTTTCTTCCCTTCACCCTGTTGGCATGTTCAGCCATCTGGAGTGCCTATGCTGCAAGTACAGATTTAAAAACCACACAAGAGCCCTCAGACACACTGCAGTACAGAAAGGGATGATGAGCAGCAGGAAAAGATGTGTCTGTCCAGACCTCATCTCCTTGCATACTGGCCATAGGTTATCCTCCCAGGCACTTTTCTCAGTTCTCTTCACTTTAGGATCACAAAGCCCATGAGCAGCTCTGTTGGCACTGTTCTGCCTTGGCAATGCACCCTTGACATTTCAGCCCTTGACCCTTTTGATGCTCACACTGCTGGATCCATGATCTGCAATGCTCTCCACACCACCCATCTGTCGGGTTTGCCAACCACTCCACCTCAGGCTGCAGTGCCCCATCATTCACAGATGAGACCCTGAAACCTCTGCCTACCCATCCTGTTTTCTCAGGCTCCTGCTTCCAACATACACTCTGTTTCAAAATTTTGCTTGTTCTTCGAGGCTTGGTATTTGTCAGAATAAAAAGCAGCAAGTGCAGGAGTTTAGAAAGCAGACATAGTGTCCCTTAGGGGATAGCAGAGAGACTCTTTGAATTCATTATCCCAAAGGCCTGCAGCTATTGGAAAGAACAGCTACCATGTCACCTGACTGGCTTTGGGATGCTGTTTGTAATTTTTTAAGCCCTGTGAAAAAATTGCCAGTGCATCCTTCTCAGCATCTATCATGGGTGTTTTCAAAAATACTTTCAGCAGATTTTTTACTCTGGGCACCCATGCAACTACTTGTACCACCTTTTCCATTCCCTATTCCCACCAGCTCCCCATTGCCTGCTCTGAGCTGGCTCCCTTGCAGGCTATTAACATGCGGTGGCTGAGCCCAACTTCCCTCCCATTACAGCACAGAGGAGAAAGATTAGCAGAGACAGCCAGGAGGAATTACTTATTATGGTGCTCAGAGCATGCACACTGATGAGGGCATGACAGTTCCAAACTGCAGCTTACAAAGCTTCATAATTACCAGTAAAACTGAGAAAAGGAATAGGAGAAACAACCCCATCATCATTTCCCTGCTTTCCCTTCAGCAAGCATCCAGGGCCTCTTCTCCATCTCACTACTGCTAGGTGCAGCTGGGACTCAGGGATGCTGCTCTGCCCATGTGAAACACACTTGCACAAACTGGGTAGTGAGTGTATCACAGACAGCTCATCACTCTAATTTGTGCAGCTCAGATTGACTCATTAGGGCTCATATGGACACAGGGCCAGGTGAATCCCTTTGGAAGTCCTGAAGCTAAATATGGTCCTTGAATGATAGCTGCCCCAATGGAGATGTGAGTAATACTGGTTACCTTCCTGAGATTAAATCCTGTTCTGCCTCCCAAGGCTGTGATCACAATATATTTCCTACATTAAGCAGGATTAATATTTTGTGTCAAAAGAGACAGAGGGGAAAATCAAGCAGTGGGGCACTTCTGAGCTCTTCACAAAGTCAGTCCTCCCATCTCAATTTCAAAAGAAAGAAGAGGTTGTTCCCGTTACCATTTCAGATATGGAGGCTGGAATCAGCTATTTCCCCTATTTTGGTCAAGTTGCAACTCATGCTATACTGCTGTTTTCTCTGGACTTGAAATCACTGGCCTTCTCTTGATGTTGCATTGCTCAGTAACTTGGTTGGAGTCAGCCTGCTACTGTATTTCAATCCAGGGGAGTCCTGTTTAAATCAAAATGAGGAATGAGTTTGGCAAATATATTTACCTGCATACCCAAAAATATGTGCATCAACGGAGAGGATTTCTACCTAGACAGTAAGACTCAACAGAATTAAAAATCTCCAAAATTTGTCTTCAGGATGCCTCTAACCTCCCCTTTGTGCAAGTGCAGCTTACTGTGAAAAGGGCAATACAGGAGGACAAGGATAGAAGACGATGGTTATGCGGTAGCCAGGTGCATGTTCTTCTCACTCAGCCTTTTGCTCAGGTAAGCCTAACCCCAGTTGGTGCAGCAGGCCAGATCAGAAAATATCAAATTTATCTGGCGAAATGTACCCTAAATACACAAAAACATTCTGCTGCAAAAGTCACATACCACTGGAGGAGTAATGCTACATCAGCTGCACTTCCCTCCCAGGGGAAGTGGGCTGGCAGGTCCTCCTGCTTCTCTCCCTGCACAGCCTGTGCCAAACCCTTCTGTGGAGCCAGGTCTTAAGTCTGCACTGTTCATGCCCAAGGACCATTTAAAACCACCACCATCCTGAGCTGAGCACCCACTGGTGCTGCATCTGGCACGCACACCTGCCCTGGACATGTGTGCTGGCAGGGAGCTCATTGTCTTGGCAAGCACAAGAGAAGCTGACAGCCTCTTGCTCAACTCTTCCCCAGAAGCACCTGGTCTTGCCAGACTATTGAGGAGGAAGGGAGAAGGATGCTCTGAAATAACAAGAGAAATTGTGGACTTAACGAGAAGTGGAAATTGGTTAGGAATAAAAGGAGAAAATATCACAATGCTACAGATTAGGGGTGTCTGTCCAAAAAGGCCAACATCACCTCCTGGCAAGCATTGCAGAGGTCTCTGCTCAGATGCACTCCCCCTTTAGGGCTGCAGCTGGCATCCCTGGGCTGTCAGTGCCATGACATGCCATGAACAAGCCAGCCCAAGGTGTCCTGCAGGCACAACCCTCCAACCAAAGCAGCCTTCCAGCTCCTCACTGGCCCCTTGGCAGAGGGACTGACAGGGGCCATGGGTGAGGGAGGGCTGATAGGACCTTTACAAGGCTCATGCAGCCCTTTCTGAATTATTACAGCTTGACAGTGAAAGTGCATTTTACAGCCAGCCAGGAGAGGGAAATACTGGAGAGAGGTCCCCAGAACACTAACCCAGTGCTGGAGGGGGTCCACCCAGACCCCAGTGGATTACAGCTCCACTCTCATGTGGGACCGTCCTCAGAGTTCACCCTCTCCACCATCATCCCTGACCATCCCTCCCCACCATTCCTTGCCAGTCCATACTGCCTCAGAGCTGTTCCTTCCTGCCTGCACACTGATCACACAGACAACACTGGGGTCCACGTCAAAAATGAAAGTGCAGAGTGTATTTCGTTTAAGAGCAGCTTAATGTACACACAGCACCTCCCATTCTGAGGGCCTACAAGTCCTTTCCAAACCATCCATCACCATCAGTCACCTATTACTCAGAAGCAGCAGGAAGCACAGCAGCCACTCTGTCCTGCTAACACCCTTGCAGAAGAGGGACAAAGATTACAACCTCCAGCTGGTGTTGCAGGGGAGAACAAGATGGCCCCATCAGCTGGAACAGCACCTGAGGCACACATATTTATTTATCATCTCCAAACATCCATCTGAAAGTTGACAGGCATCTAGGGCACGGCTTCTGCAGCACTGAAGGCCACTAAATAAGGCCCAGACTTATTTAAGGAGGTCTCTGACTGTGTGGCATATTTAGGAATGTGTGTGGGTGACCCCGTTTGGCGGCTGCATGAGTCTCCTGGGGTGCTCTACTGAGCACGGCGGTGAGCCCGCATTTGTTTGTTGCTATAACTGGCAAGTGTCACCTTTGATGCGTGCGTCTGGCTGCAGGGATGTGTTAGTCATACAGGTTTCACATTTGGAGCGTTTGTCGTGGTACAATATAATTAGTGGTACCCAGCTCCCTCTGTGTTTGTGTTCATCTGGCACTGGCATGTTTCTCTGCCTGTTCGTGTGAGACAGCGTCTGTTCTCATCTGCTTGTGTGTGTGTAGGGTTTTATGAGTGCCAGTAAGGAACAGGGTCACTTTTCTTAACACTTAATTTGAAACAGGAGCTTTTACATCTCCATCATCTCAGCACCTCCAAATGCAGTGGGACATGGCAGAAACCCAGCAGGGAGTGTTCCAAATGGTGCCCAAATCCATTGCTCGCAGCTGCTGGTGTCTCCACACACCCCTAAAGCACAACAACCATGGCCTGCACCAGAGCCAAGGTCCCCCAGCTTCCCTGCTCTGGTCAAATGCCCATGGCCTGTTGCCTTTCAGCTGCATGCTGATTGATTACTGTGCCTTCTTTCCACACATGCTATTATCCTCTGCTAGATTTGCTTAAGTACCTGACAGCATCACCCTTTTCACCTTGGTCATTTTGCACCCCTCCTCCTGCTAGGACAGGGAGCAGAAGAAATTCCTGCATCCCACTGAGCAGGGGAAGGAGCAGTCCAGCCAGCATAGGACAAAATAAGTAAACTATCTGTCCTGAAGCCTCAACAATACCCTGCTTTCAACCTGTACTGTAGACAGCTCTCTGCAGCTGTAGGAAGAGCGAGGCCTGATCTCCTAGACACTTCCACCCTCATCATCACAGTCAATGTCCAATATATCACTTTCCTGTCGTGTGGCTGGGATAGCCTCATCCTGTCCATAGTTCTGGTCCCTGCCCCTGGTATAGCAAAGCGGGGATCTGCTTACATTGCGAAGAAGGCTTTGGCCAAGCTAAAGGAGATGTTATGGAGACCAGTAAAATTTTTGCTGGAGATATGGAGAAAAAAAAAGTAAACTAGAAAAGAAAAGGCATAGGAGTAATATGGTCTCCTTTGGTGTAGGCAATACAGAGGGGAAAGAAGTTTCCCACTGGAAAAGCATTACTTGAACTATGTGCAGTGTTTGAGACCCAGAGATGAGTGCTGCTGAAGACCCTAACCTTATCCCACTGCTTCTCAGAGAATATGCATACTTGTTTTCAACAAAACATTTTCATTTTTGGTGTTCCAAAAGGAGCTCTAAAAATCTACTTCTGGGGATGACTCCATACTGTAGCAGACCTATCTATGTGGAGACTCTACTCCAGAGTCAGTGTTTCCCCTTTCAAACCTGCCCTACTCTCCCCGTGCGCTGCTTTGGTCTGCACAGCTCCCAGTGATACCTCCTCCTTGTGCACACGGACACCTTTCATGCGAGAGGATTCCTGTCATGTCCTCTCACTTAAAACCACTGCTTAGCCAAGCTGCACATCTTTAGCACTTAATCCTTGCTCATAAATCCATCTCCTTAGCCCCATGCTTGTCCCATGCGGATCTCACTGCCGGTATTGATGTGCCAAGTGTCGCCTTCCCGCAGTGCTGGCACCCAGGCCGGTCGCAGGGCCTGGCTGCCAGCCTCATGTCTCTTGCTGGCCCTGTCACACTGCAAGTCCATGTCTGATCTGCCATCTGCAATCATATCTCAGTCTTGTGGCCTGAGCCGTCCCTTCCTTGCCCCTCACCAGGTCCTCAGACGCCATGTTTCAGATTTTTCATTGCCCCCAGATGCATTAGCTTGCATTTTTCCTAAGATTAATCTCATTAAGCTATTTTCTTCCCATCTTTCTGACCTCACTAGTTCCCTTTTTGTTATTTTACTGCATCTCCAATGGCAGGCAAAAACCTCATTTATCATCACCCAGGGAAGTCATTAATGTACTGTTTACTCCCTCCTTCAGGTCAGCAGTGAACATGGCAATTAAGATGATCAGATGAGGATGATGAAGAGGAAGACAGTGGTGTCATAGGCTACCAGCAGTGATGGCTTTGAGGCCATCCTCACACTCTTAGCTCTTGATCCAGATCCTGAAGCACCAGCAGGAAAGACAACATTAGCTAATACCTCAGCTGTGCCTCCGAGAGAAGCCCACACTGGGAGAACAGAGCTGCAGCTCCTGCCCACCACAAGGACAGGTGTCCAGTGCTGCAGCTGCCAGCATTGCACCTGTACAAGTGGATGGAAAAGGGCAACCTGGGACTGCTCCCATGCAGGCTAAGCCAACAGCAAGAAGCTCTGCTGTTTCACACCATCCTTCCTGGATTACATCTTTGCTCTTTTTGTCTTGATCCCAGTGCCTGGCCCAACCCAGTGTCCTCTCAGGACCTGTTGGAGTGAGCGGGAACAGCAAAACAGCAGCATACAAGGAGTAGGGAGACCCCAGGAGACTCCCTGGTCCCTGTCACAGCATAGCACTGAATGCAGCTTCTCACTTCTGCACAATCATCCTCATCCCACCTCCAGGCTTTTTCCCAACTCACTTTCACCCCTCACATCTGGAGAGGAGATTCTCTGGGGTGAAAATTGAAATGAGGAGGTGGAGACAGTAAGTAGCACATCTAAAGGGAACACAATATGAAGAGCTTTGGGGAGCATCAGGAGTTACATCTACAACCTTCCTCCTCCCTAAAGATTACTGCTCCCCCTCAATACCTCCAAAGGAGATAATCTGCATAAATACAGCTACACATTTGGAGCAAACTCTTGGCAAAAACAAAAACAGGAAGGGAGATGAAGCTATGTGGAGTGTGATGATGCCTCTGGCTCTGCCTCCAGAAGGGAGAGAGGATATGGGAAAGAAATGCAGCTATGAAGATAGGAATCTTCTAGAAGCGGAGAAGAGACAATGTTGCTAGCTCTTCTGCAAAGGCCTACAGGCTGTTCAATCTCAGGTCAACAGATGGACCATGACCTTGTGATGGTTCCCCTGCATCCCACATGATTTGATTACTGACACTGCTCATTTTCATAAGCTTAAAAGTCCCCTCTCCCTGCTGTCACCAGGGGGATAAAAAGCAAAGCAAAGCTGGAACTGTTGCTTGAATAATCACTGAAAAGCAACAAAGACACCAATGCAAGCATATCTGACCATAGACCTGAAGTGGACCCCAATAGACCAAGCCAAATCCTTGCAGCTTTGCCAGAAAACCCAGTCTGAAAGAGGCCATAAGGAGTCACTCTGCCCCCTACCTCCACCTACCCCACTGCCAAACTCAGAGTGGGTTTTTAAAGGCAAAGTAAGGGAAAAAAAAATGCCCAAGGAAGATAAGCAATTGAGGGCATCAATGCTTCCAAAAGTCCCCACTCAGAGAGGAGATGCAAGATAGTGCTGGGCACACTGCACACTTGTATACACATGCACACAATTGCAAACACACACGTGCAGCAGCAGAAACAGGATGCCATCCACTCCTGAGAGTCTGACCTGCTGGAAAATTCATTCCTAACCTCTGTTCTGGAAAGCAATTTAATTGAGCCTGTCAGACAGATACACTATGCCGACACCTGAGAAACGTTTAATACCACTAACCCCACCTGTGCTCTCTATACAGCAGTGTTTTTTGTAGCCACAGCCAAACCCTGACACTTCAGAGAAAGGAAATATAAACCTTCCTTACTCTCTGGCCCCCCCCACAATGATCATACCAGACAAGCACTTTCAGCAGTCACATCATAAAATCTCTGGCACTTGTCACTTTACCAGCTACCAACAGCACAGGTCAGCAGCTGCTCTCTACCCCATGGCCATAGCCCCAAATCCAGTCGTTTCACAAGGATATGCCCTTTGCTTGCCCTCCAGGGATGCCCCCATGGAGTTTTACATGAAGGCACAACGGAGCAGGATGTGCTGCCCATGCTGCAGACAATGGTTATCTCAGAAGCAGAGACCAGCAGTACTGTTGGTACTGTTGTTTTGGTTTTTTTTAATACGCACACACATTTGATAAGAGGGTAACAACCTTTGCTTTCAAAGGCACCCTTCCGATCCTGCCTTGATCACACAGAGACAGGGCTTCTGACTGCATTCTGCAGGTGCTGAGAAGCACAAGCTACTGCAGAAAATGCCAACACGCGGGATTCCACACCAGAATCCCACAGCATGTCCAGTCGCCCACAGGCTGCAAGGACTGGTATGAATCTGCAAAGCCCCTGGTAACTGAACCTGGCTTGGCCCAGAGACCGCCTCCCTCCTGCACCACCACACCAGCACATACCTCCAGTTCAAGGCAAGAGAGAAGGCATTTTCTGATATCTTCTCATTGCAATTAGTCCCTGATACACTGGGCTGATTGCTCTTCAGGGCACACTGTGGTGTTTCCACACCAGGGCCTGACAAGCACCAGGAGAGCGAGTTTATTACGAAGTTACTAGGTTGATTTATGCAATTTGAGTTATGATTAGAGGGCTCAAATAAATTTTGCATCAGTATAAGACATTTGTCAAACCACTATGTGATTTCTAAGAGCTTCAAGGTATGCACTGCAGACACAGATTAATAAACTAAGTAAGCTGCCTGTATTAGGTCTTTACAAACAACAATGCACCTCTACATAATTGACAAGAAATTTCTACTTTCCAAGAGCAGTTTAGGGTTTTACAAATCTTGAACAGCCTTTAAATCAGCCCTACATTATGCCATCTAATAATTTTTTTTTTTAATACAAGTAAGATATGGTACTATATGATCTTGCAGATCTACCTATACCTCTTGATTTCCAAACCCATTCATGGACCCAGAGGTTCTAGTAAGTCTCTGGGCAACTGCAGAAATTCACCTACTTGCTTGAATGTGCAGGATTGGCACCTTAATAAAAGATTAAATTTATTTTAAATCAGTGCCCTACTCTTTCAAAGACTCATAACACTGTGTGTGCTTTTCATGAGTTTCCAGCTGTAGACACTTGTTCTCTTTGAGAAAAAAATGAATAAAAATTAGTTTCAACATTTTTTTCACTAGGAAAAAAAAGCTGACCAAGCATGTGGCTTCTTTGCAGCACAGCCTGGAATTGCAGGCTTTTCCCAAAATCAGAGGTGGCCAGGGCTCAGTATAAGCCACCCTGGTGTGGAACATCCTCCTGGTGTGCCTTGCTGTCATGGGACAGGGCAGGGCTCTAACATTAAACAGGGCTGTAGGCTGACACCATGTCACACTGGGCATGGACACATGGGTTCTCCAAAACTGAATCAGGCAGCAGAGTTACAGCCAGGTGTGAAGTGGGTTGGTGGAAGGAAGCAAGCAAATAAGCAAGCCCAGGACTAGAGGAGATACCAGAACTGTAGCCTGGGGCACAGGTGCATTATTGGCACTTTGAGGATGCTCAGGACTGGACCAGCAAGGAAGGTGCTACTTGGTGGGAGCAAGATTGAGGACACAGGAAAGCTCACCCAGCATTGTAGGTGTACTGTAATAGACCCCAGGAAGCCCAACTGGTCTCCTCATACCCCAGCCAAGGCCACTGTGCCTACCCAGAAACACCCACAGGCAAGCACTGAGCTTCTTGAGAGACAGCATCCCCTTCACATAATGCTTCTCCTCACTCCCTTGATGGCTGTGGATGTCCTGGCCCCGTATCAGACAGATCCACAGCCTGAAAACCATCCCAAGGCAGCAACAAGCGGAGATTTTGAAAGATAAAACATGAGACAGGTTGGCATAACCCCCTTTATAATAGGCACTGTCAGATTGATCCTGGCTTCACAAGGCAAACCCCTCAGATGTGGCAGATCAAAGATTCTTTGTACCCCTGACTCTCCTCTGAGATATTCACTACCAGATCCCCTGGGAAGGCACGTGTGTATCTTCTGGTGCATCGAGGTGGCCAGTGTTTAGACACAACCTTCCAGTCAGATCTACAGGAAAGCTGCTTTTCCCCACCTTCTTGCTGCAGTCAGGGCCGAGGCTTTCTCAAACAGGTACTGCATCCTTACCCAGCCAGCCTGGTGCAAGCACCCTGGCAGGGGGCAGGCAATCCAGTGCAATTCCTGGACTCCATCCCTGCCTTCTTCCCAGCTCACCTGGGAGAGGATAGTGGCACTGGACCTTCACTGATAGGCCTGCACTGCTGCCTTCTGAGGGAGCTCACATCCAGTGCCCATGCCATGAAACTATTATGTTATTTAATGGAGAGAGGAATAAATGCTCTCAGACTCTTGCAGGCAGTGGGTAGCTGCCTCCTGCCTGAGACTGTGTGCCCCAGACCTCCGGGATGGGGCAGTGCTGGCTGGGGACAAATGCTCGGAAGTTGTCCTTAAAATATAGAGGGGAAGGGGGGCAGAAAAGGGGCTCTTAGATTCCCTTCGCAGTGCTCTGAATTAAAAGTTTCTTTGCAGATACGGTGTTGAGAAAAGAATGTGCTTGAGGATTTCTTTCCACAGATAGAGAAGCTTACGTGTGAGAGTTAAAACACTGAGGGCTAAGTGAGATGGAGAGTCAGCAGACCCCTTCCTTCTCTGAGATAATAAATCCTCAATCACCATCCCAAATTTAAGACCAGGAGCTCTGTAATAGCACACAGAAACAACTGACAATTTACATAGCAATCTTCTAAGCGACAGGGACACAGAACCAGTAGCAACACCCAGATCAATGAGAAAAACACTTCCTATCAGCAGAGAGAAAATGCATAACAAGTTCTGCTCTAGATGTTTACCATTTTTATCTGCAATAATTTGCAGGGAAATTATACATATTTGTTTGGTTTTTTCTTTCTGGCTTTTTATTTTTTTAAAGTCACTTGTACTTCTCACACAGCTGCTGTTACCAAGAAGCAAAAGGTAACCATCAAGGTTACAAAAACCTGTACTTGCAGTAAACATGCCTTATAATTGTCGGTCAACAATATCTAACATTTTTGTTTCAGTTCTTCTACTTCCACCCCACTCCACCCCCTGACTCCAGCCAACAGCTTCCAGTGATGTACAGAACATGATGTATTTGCTATATTAAAGTACATCCTATTCCATGTCCCTTTTCAGGATGTTGCACATGCAATTGAAATGCAATAACAACCATAAACAAAACAAGAAAAGACCATTTGTGAAACTTGAATCTAAGACTGAACTCTTGCTTTGAAAAAAAGAAAAAAGAAAAAACAATACCTCAAACCCAAGAAGATCTTAAACAGTGAGAAGGTTTTAGGAAAAGTTATATATTTACAAGTCTCAGGCAGTTACCTCTCCAGGGAGGAGATTTTGTAACCTTCCTTCTTTCCTTCCATCCTTCCCCATCATAACAGAGCAAACTAACCAGGGCTAAATTTGAAATTCCTGGAATTATTCACACTTCTTGTATCATTTATAGTCATGTATAAAGAGCTGATGATGATCTGTGAGATATACATTCCCTGCTGCAATTGCTCATGGACATGAACTACAGGACACACAGTTGTTCCCTTTCCACCACCACCGCTGTTCAAAATACACACCAAAATCAAATATTACTACTTTTTGGGAAAACAGAGGCAGTCTCACATACATGGGCACTGCACTCGGACATACACGTACCACCGGACATGCACGCAGAAACAACTTTCCTCTCTGGAAAGACAGAATTATTCACATTACAGACATGTCTACCCTCAGCTTTTACTTCTGCCAGAGAGGAAACAGGTATGAAACAGAACAGGAATGCTGCAGGTACATGGGTAGGCGCAAGTTTTCTATTAAAAGGACAGCAAAACCAAGCAAAACAAGACAGGCACAAGGTTAGCCAGGTGTGCATGCGTCTCACCTACCTTTGCATGGAAAATAAATCTCCGAGAGAGAAGTCTCCAAGTCAGAGAAGCAAAATAAAATAATAATGAAGATGCTTTGAAAAAATTTCCCCACCAAGAAAAAAAAAGACCCCCCCACCTCCCCCCCCCCTTGCACACAGGCACACTCACACGCAGACACACACACCTCGGTGCCCGGGGTGGGGAGAATAGGAGGAAAAAAGATGAGGATCAGCTGAGTGATGGGGAGCAAAGAACCTGCCGGCGAGAAGCGGGGAGTTGTGTTAGATCCGTGCCTGCAAGGACTGAGCGTGTGCAGGAAGGAGATGGTTTAAAAGGAGAATACATGGTAAGAAATTGTGCCTGCTCAGGCTGGAGTCTGAAGCGCTGGAGTCAGAGCAAACAAAAAGAGGTTAAAAAAAAGGACCTCTTCCTTCACAGGAGGGCTTAGGGGGTTTTGCCTCTGTGTGTTTTTCCAGGCAGGTGGTGTTAAGAAGTGACAGAAGCTTCCTTCCAAAAAGACCAGAGGTTCAAAATAATTGCAGGACGCTGAGGGGTGATGGAGGTGTGGGTGGGGGCAAGGTTAGCTATTCCATGGTGGGAAAGTGAGGAGGAAGGGCTGGTGTGTGGTTTCTGTCTGTCTCGCTGCCTCTCTGTCTCATGGTATATTCACCAACGGCTTATGGAGCGAACTGCACAGAGAGAGAGAGAATAACTGTACAGGCAGAGAGGGAGAGTGAAACACCGTCCTTACAGTGACACCAAATGTCTTTAGGGGAACCTACAATTGGAGGCACAGAATGCAGGAATTCTTATAACACAGGAGGAAAGGAAGAAAACTCCTTGCACACCATCATACGCCTGCATCCACAGTGGGCTCTCAGGACAGCTGGTTTGCCCCTGCCTTCAGCCCACTCATCCTTCCTTTCCTGGTGGACACTGGCTTCAGCATGCTTGCTTTTCCTTGAACTTTTAAGGAGTGTCCCTCTGCAGGTCACAGATCAAGCAAGTTAGAGAATTATCATTTGGGAAGAGTTAAAAAAACAAACTAACAGCCCTCCCCCAAACGTCCTTCTCTCACAACCAATCCCTCCTCTCCTACCCATCCTACTCCCAGATCTGTTACTGGAACTCAAGGGGTGGGAACAACTCTCTGCAAATTCATTTCCCATGTTTTGTGAAGCCAGGGGGAAATGAGAGGGGTGGATAACATGCAGGAATCCCACCTTCCAGTGGCTAGAACAGAGTACAGCCTCCCCAAGCCTCATCCAATGGAGGGCCAGCACAGCCATCTGCCCCCACTGGTCCCATTCTGTGGCTGAGCATCCCTACCCCACATCAGTACAGGCCTCTCATTGTTGAAGCATTAACTTTAAGTTTTCCTTCTGGGGATCCCAAGTCAGCTCTGGGAAAGAGACACTACAGGATGCTACCACAGTCCTCAAGGCTTTTCATGGGTTTTTCCTGTTCAGACCAATAAAATTCCAAGTCTTATGAGATATGGGATATGGAGACATTCTTGCTTCTATGGTGGGCATATATTGTAAATAAGCTAAAAAAATGCTCATTTGCCAGCTAAGGTATGATACAACATACACTGCAGCCTGGAAGCTCCACTGCTTCCTTTCAGGGTTCCGCAAAGCCTCTCCAAATCTTCCTCACAAGATAATGTCCACTCCAGCTGTCACAGACTTTGCAGTACATAGCTAGAATAGCTGGGTCAAGGTAATTAACACGTCTAAGCTAAAAATGGCTAGGAAACCAAGCACTTTCATCATGCTGAGAAACAGGCCCTTGGATGTTAACTCTCCACAGGAAGGCAACAGAACAAGCCCACCTTCTGGTAAAGTCAAGACCACTCTGGTTTCACCTCAAGTTAGCTCAAGTGTGTTCACCACCTAGGGTGAAAAACATTCTGTAAATATCCTCTCCTCTGCAATTCATCTCTGTGTGGCTTGTTTTTGCTGTGCCAGGGACTTGAGGCAGAAGTCAAGGAGCCTCTAGACACTTACATCACATAAGCCAGACTCCTTGGAGCTTGAGCAATGTGGTTGGCACCACCACTGTCTCTCACAAGGCCCTTAAAAGTCTTTTGAACAAAGACAATGGCTGCTGTCCACTTTTAAAGCAACACTTTTGTGTTTTTTAAAGTGTCTAATCTTGTTACCTCTCCTGAAAGGTAAACTCATCCCTTAGAGGATCCTCAGGCTGCTCCAGAAGTGCTAAAAAATAAAAGACAGCAGTGTTACAAACAGGAATGTTGTGAGCATCAAAAGTTACCCAATTAACAGCTTCCATGAAAAGCAGCTCTTCCTTGGAAAAGTCCAGCCTGTCTTTTTTCATAGCTTCTGACCAGGGCTGCCCATGTGTATGTGTGACATGGTGTACTCATGCATCTTTCACAAGCTGGAAAGATATTTTATTCCAGGATAATAACTTTCTGTTGTGGTCAGACCTCTCCTTGCCCAGGGTCAGAGCCTCTTTGTATGAGAGCTGCACAAGACGCTATCTCCAATCACCTTCAGCCCCAAAGATGGTTGTGGTTACCCTGAGTTCATTGTCCTGCATGAACTGGAAGGCTCCCATCAGGAGCAAGGAGCCCATCCACAGCAGGAAGTCCTTGAAAGTGAAGGATTTTGTGACATATCAACCTCAGCTTCTCAGTGTGATGGAGACGTGGTGCTGGGCACAACCACAGACACAGAGTAGAGTTTGGGGGGATACTAGAACTGTGTAAGTGTCCCAAAAGTCAGCTGAGGCAGATGCTCAAACAGATCTCTAGACAGTCTCTCTAAATACTCAGGCATCAGGCTTCTCCATCTTCAACCAGTTCTGGGCAGCCCCCTAAGAGATTTACTCCTCCCTGAGGGCCCCACTAGCACCACACAGCAAACATGCAGCAATCACAGGCACTCACATTCCACATACACACACCTACCTACATACACCTTCCCCATTCAAACAGCAAACACGGGAGGGGCTGGCTGACCTTTTAGTCCTCTCTGATAGCAGGTCCACCCCATGCTGCCAAGGTTAATCTCCTTGGCTTCTTCCTCATTGGCCACAAAACACTCACCACTCCCTCTCCTCATAAAAATCATATATTTTTCCTTCCCGAGAAATAGAAGGTCTTCAATTCTGTCCCCGAAATGATGAATCTGAGCATTATATGATTTCAGATGCTTGTAATTCACCAACAAGCCCCTTCAGGGGAACAGGGAAAAATGCAATTGAATTTATTCATGCATGAATATCAAATGAGGAAAAGAGAATGAGGAGGAGGGCAGGAGAGAGAGGGAGAGGGTGAGACAGGTTGGAGAAGCAGAGCAGTAAGGAGAGGCAAAAGAAACAAAACGGCAAAGGCAAATAAAGAGTACATGCAGAGGGGCACAGGAGAACAGAGGCACATAAATACATGCTCAGGACAATATGTGGGTCATCTCTCATGTCTTCATCCAGGATCATGTCTGTTTGCCTTCCAGAACATCCACAGCATGGGGATAAAGAGACACCTGAACTCTCACTCAGACAAACCCTCCATATCAATAAAAACATGCAATAAGCCTGGGAGGAAAGGAGAGGGAAAGGGACTGGTGGGGAAATGAAGTCATGATTGGAGTCATGGTTTTAATACATCACAGATTTGGAGCTGGTGAAAAGAGAAAACTCAGGGCAGCTCATGGTCCAGAGAAGAGCTCACTCATCCCCGCACTCCTCCCTGTCTGTACATTCTGAGTGGGATTTCCTTGGGTTTGCTAGTGCATACACCACAGGCATCCCTCCAGAGCAGCAATTCCAAGCCTTGGGCTGGGAAGCTGTTGCCTTCCCTGAGCAAGGCACTCGTCTCCATCATCTGCAGGGATTGAAGATGGTCTCCTTGTCCTGCAGGTCACAGTAGTCACAGGGATCCATCTTCCTCTCCCAGTGCACTTTCAGAGAGTTTTGTCATCTGCCCTGAGTGATACAGGTGGCCTCACTTGGAAGTGACCTGGCAGTAGATCAAACCAGACATGGCACAAGCTGGTCGCACCGTTGCATCCAGAGCATTCCCAAGAGTCCTTCTCTGTCCTCTCTGATTTTTGAGAGGAACAGGAAAGTCCACCTTGCTCCTGTCGCTAACTGAGCCAGCAATGCTGGCTGGTGAGTTAGTAAGGAATGTATGTGATTCACTGCAACTGCTTTAGAAAGTGGACCAGGTGAGAGGGAAAAAAACAGGAAAGGGGAGCTGCATCAAAGCAAAGGCTGCAGAGATAGTTTGATGAGATGCAGGCGTCCCTTCACTGGTTTGCAGGTGTCTGTGGGCTGAGCCCACTAGGCAGCAACCTACACTGCATTGAAAGGCATCTTCTAGCCAAGTCTCACAGGCATCACCTTGCCTCCTGCCAGGTTGACCCAGCCCCAGTCCTTCTTGACAGCTCTGATTACAAATCCTGCTCCCATGCATGGCACATGGGAGCCAAGCACTGAGAATCCTCTTGCTGTGGCCACAGCCCATGGGCTGTGCAGCCTATTCCATCATCCAGCTCATCTGCACAGTGCACAAAACCCCTAAGAGCTGGGTCCACTGTGTGCCCAGATTAGCTGTGGCTGCATATTGTCTAAGCTCATCCCCAGGCATGCAGCAATGAAGAGGAGCAGTCAGACATAAAGCAATATTTGTCACAGTGCTCCCAGGTAGGGCATCAGGTCCTGCATCTGTTGCTGTTGTGGGTTTATGTTTGCTGCTTCCAGGAGACAGTGCCCAGTTTTTTCCACATCCTTCAAAATAGAAACAGAAAAATAAAATGAGAGTGTAAGCTCTGACGTGAACCTAACTTTAGATCCAAGGGCTGATGACTCACTCCACTGGGGGAGAAGTGGCTGAGCTGGCTGTAGGTTTCTGTTTATCTAGCTCACCGAGCTAAATATATAGACTGAGAAGTTCTTCTGTTCTGGCCCAACAACTTCAATCTGCATTTTATCCCTCTAAATCTTAATGTTGCCTTCCCTACTAAATCCCTCTCTCTTTTCCTCCAGCATTGCCCTCCTAATCTCCTTTATGCTTGCTTTGTTGTAGGAAATTGAAGAAACACATGTCCCCACCTTCCACTCTGATGTTTACAGTTAGACTGACAGGGGATTCCTGGGAAATGATTCAGTGTTGCAGCTCTTAAGCACAGCTCTTCACACAGATCTGCCAATGCATTTCAGACCTGGCCCAGTGCTCCCAGCCATGGCAATCAGATCTCGTGATGCCTCCTGATCCCCTGGTCCTGATAGCTACACAGCTCTCAGGATGAGCACCAGTTCCTTCCCAGGGATCCCTCGTCCCATTGCTCCAGCATGGAGCTCCACTCCTGACCCCACCCATGTGTCCCAGGGCTGGAAAGGCGCTGTCTTCTCCAGCCCACCACCCTGGGGCATGACGTCACTTTGCCATCGTTCCTCAGGCCCTACCTGTCACACCATCAGGTGCTCCATGAGGAAGGGCTGACAGCCGCTGCCAGCTACTGTCACTTCTGAGACTAGAAAACAGACTTTGTCCTCAGCAAAAGGCAGCTCTGTGAGACCTCCAAAAATCTTTTCATTTGCCAGAGCATGGCTAGCACTCCCAGTATCATCCCTCATACCTGCCCTCGTACCTTGCACATTTATGGCATGATGGTGCCATGGTCACTCTCCCATTTGCAAATCATGTTTCAAACTTGGGCTGCAAACAGTCCATCAGCTGCACAGGAGGTCACTATGGATCTGTAACATCTTCCAGTTGAAATATCCACTCACCTCATCCCTCCTCACCTGAAACAGCAAAGAAGGGGATGGTAAAAAAAGAAGAGCTCAGAAAGAGGCAAGGGAAATTATAAATTAATCCCTCCAGCAGAGAAGAGAAACAAAGAGTGTGCAAGAGAGAAAGGAACCTCTGCCCTCAAAGGGCAGCTCTGATGGTGGCAGACAAGTTTCTAGATAAGAAACAAAGACCATTTACAAAAAGGTGGTTTTATGAAAAGTAACAGTGGAGAAGAAAAGCACGGTGAGAGAGTGTGTATTTGACAGAGAGGTCTCCAAGGGATGAAATTCAATTTAACTCAACAGCTCAGTCCAGGAAAGGAAGATCACCTTTGCAGCTTGCTAAGCAGCTGCTGGGAAGAGGAGCACTGTGTTCAAAAGCCCTCTGTGAATCTTCTCTAGATGTAAATCTGTGGGACTCAATGGTGAAACCTGGATCTGAGGTTCCCCAAGGCACCCTTTGGGTTTGGACTCAGACCATGGTACGTCAGTCTCTAAGGGACAGGCTCATACAGTGCCTGTTTGTCATCTTGCTCCAAACCTTCTCATCTTCACTCAAAGTATTAGAGAGTTGATTTCCCAGCAAGTATCAAATCTGAATCATTCTAACCTGCTTTACCCCACTGATCATCCAAAGGACAACATGGAGAGTCTGCACATTCTCCATCCAAGAAGAACTAGCACTTCATTTGGAGAGCATAAGCAATCTAACAAGTGTGTTTCTGCCTGTTGCAGAAGGACAGGCTCTGTTTACTCTGAGGTCAACAACATCCAAGAGATCCAATACCCTCTTGGCTCAACTGTGTTCCTTGGCTCTGCCAGGCAGCCTCTGTCTTCTCTCACACAGCCAGAGGGAGGCCAGAACAGGCAAGAGGCATCCTCTGATCAGCACCTTCCCAGGTGACCAGAGAAAAAGGCAGCAAGGGCCAGGGAGCACTCCAGCACAGACTGCAGATTCCTCTCAGGCATTCTCACTTCTCCTTAAAAAAAAAAGGAGAGAGAAATCTGTACCTCAAATAACAGATAGACCTTCTCATTACTCATCCATCCCTTCAGCCTTGACTCTCTGATGCTCTGTGCCATGTTCTGCACAGCTGCTTTCTCTCACCTGGATTTGGAGACAGGGCAAACATCTGCGCTCAGCTGGGTGGCAGGGAGCAGCAATGGGTCAAAAACCAAGAGGACTCCTGGGGCCAGTAAGAGTAAAGAAGGAAGATTTAGAAAGACAAAATAAGAAGAAAGGCAGACTTGTGGTGCCACCTCATGATGGGTTTGCACAATGTAGCCCGGGCCAAGAAGTCCTGGGAGCAAGGGCAGAAGTGGAAAAGTACTGAGGTGGAAGTCTATATGATTTAAGATCAACAAAAAGTGAGACCCTTTCATATTTGCTACAGCTCAGGAAAGACTGAGCTTGACTGAGACATCGCTTTTCCTGAGAGTAACAAAAGCCCAGGGAAGGCAGTAGATAACTCCCAGCACAAATGATAGAGGACACCTAAAACACTGATGGATTCAACCTTTTTCCATCATACTGTACCCTCTGGCAGAGAAGCTATGGACTAAAGGAACAAAAAAATATAGGAATGAAAAGTAAAATGCACTTTTTATGGTAGGACTCACCACTGCAGTGGAGGGGTAGCTGCAAAAATGCCTTTTGCTGAATCAAAAGCATAAACCTGCACAACATGAAAGGTTTGAGACTCACTTGCTCTCCAATATAAGTGAAAATTTATTTCATCCAACGACCCTTATTCTGGACTCCGGAGCAGGAAGAAGCAAGATCAAATTCCCAGGACATAAGCCTAGAGGAACCTTTCCCATTGGGGTGATTATCTCCCCAACATTATCTCTCTCCAGTGCTATCTGTAGCATGGTGCGTACTGATTTCTCCCTCATCACGGGTAATATGCCCTTCCAGGGACTTGATGCTATGAGTAAGGAATTTTCCAGGTCTAGAGATTGCTGATATACTTTCTTTTCTATTGTTGAAGTACAAAACAAGGCATCTCCTCCAGCATTTTTCAGCTGGAGAAATGTTACATAAACACTTAGTTCTTATCTTAGGGATAAGGAAACCAAGGTCCAGAGAAAGAAGGTGATCCATTCAAGATAGCCCTGCAGAGCAGGTGTAAATCTAGGTCTGCCCAGTCCCAGCTCAGCACCCACAGAGTGGGTCAATCTCTGCCAGCAGCCAGCTGGGAGATCCCTTGGATACCAA
This sequence comes from Anthoscopus minutus, assembly GCA_013399455.1. NCBI lineage: Eukaryota > Metazoa > Chordata > Aves > Passeriformes > Paridae > Anthoscopus > Anthoscopus minutus. The sequence continues at coordinate 228,181 of VWYI01027285.1, forward strand.
AGGTCATCAAATGGAAACCGAGTCTGACACTTCAAGGTGGGCACTGCCATGGGGAGGGTGAAGGTGTTTCCTACCAAACTTTCTATCACACAGCTGTGTTTTTCACTGGGATGGGCAGCTTAATTCTTCCATGGAGGGAGAGTATGGGCAGAAATTAAGACCTTGGAGTAGATTAGCTGATCAAATGTAGCATATCTCGTGCTTCTAACTCTTCCCAAGTCCCACAGTTCTCTTGAGTATATTTTCTAAATAAGAAAGGAAATAGAAGAGATAAAAAGATATAAATATTGGAGTCTAAATTTGAGCTACAGCAGTGCCTGAGGGAGAAAAAAAGAAAAAAGAAACAAACAAACAAAAAATAATCAGAGAACAGTTTATCAGATGCAAGGTTAAGAAGGGACAGGGGTTATGGTTAATAATAAGCCAATTTGCTGTTCTGCTCCCAGGCTAGAGCCCAGTCTCTCACCCCCCCCCCCCCATCACTCCCAAGCCACCTCCCTCCCTCCCTGTCGCTCACTCTTTCTGCTCCGTCACTTCGCGTCAGGCTGGGGATTTGATGCAAGGCTCCTGCCTCTTCCCATGGCTTCACACCGCTGCCCGGGCTCACCGACCCGCCTGCCAGCCCTCCACCGCTGGGTGGGAAGGGCATGCTTGGAGCACACTAAAATTGGAAGGGTTCTGCACTGGCTGACAATGGAGCAAGGAGAATGGTCTGTCTTGAGCCCCCAGGGCTGCAGAAGACAGCCAGAGCTGAAGGATATGCACAGAGCCACTACGGTCAGCCAAACCAGTTTGTCCTCCTGATACAGCTGCTCCAGTGCTGGTACCCTGGTAGTATCTGCATGGCACTGTAGTGTGCGTTATATACACCCATGGGCTGCTCAGGAGGCCTGGGCAAGGACACCAGTGTTTATTTCCAGCTTGGAGCACAAGAGCACCTCTTGTCACCCTATCCTGCCCTGTCTGCTGTACACACTTTGAGGGGAAAAGCCTTCTTCTGCTACTCTGAACCCCACTGGGACATGAGGTCAGACCCAGCAATGTGCAGGGCAGGAAGGTGCTAGTGGGTTGGACAGGAAGGAAAGGACTCCAGCACTTAAAACTGGGAGATGAAGAGTAAGAAGTGTTCCATGTGAAACAATTCCCCACAATACACCAAGAAGACACCCACAAAACACTTTGCCTGCATGAGGACAGAAAAAATATGTGGCTTTTTGTCTCCATCAGTACTCCAGAGTCGTCACTTCAAAGAGGAGATGCCTTGATCAACTGGGAAGTAGGGTGAGGGCCCCAAACTGGCCATGAGCATTTCAGAAATGCTTACTCTCATCTGCAAATCAAAAGAGCACAACACCATCCTCCCCAGCAAAAAGGCTGCCACACAGCTCCAGGGAGAAGGCTGCTTGTCTAAGACCCATGGCTACTAATTGGCCTGTCTATCAAGCTAACCAACTGGGGTACTCCAAGCCCAATACAGAGCTCTCAGGAGCCAGACCTGAGGTGTGATAGAGCCACTGTTAGCCAGAAAACTGCTGTGGCATAGTAGGCATAGACTCTGTTTTCCATCCCTTCCAGCCTCCCTGCCATCATCAGTTCCTGGTGTCCTTCCTCATTCCCCTTCCCTGGCCACCATGGGTCTGAAAAACAGCCAGGAAGAGAGCTTGGATGCTGTGGAAGCCACCAGGGCCTGGAGGCCTGTCTCTGCCTAGAAATGCCCTCCAACATTACTCACATATCTGCCTACAGATGTGCACAAGCACTCACAGCCAAAACAAGGTCAGCCTGTGCTCACATAGGGGCATCTTCACAGGCACAGACATCACCATTGGCGGGATGTCTCTCAGGCAAATGCATCCAGAGTCAGATAGGACTGTCATCAGACAGGGCTTAGTTTAGGCTACCTGCATTTTCCTCCCAGCTCGGGCAGGCTGGGCATCTCTGTGTGAGTCACCTTCCCCTTCTGTGCAGAGGCTAATATCTCAATCATTTTGTTGAAGTGTGTTGGAGCCCAAGGTTGAAACGCAGCCCTTTGGAACCAAGTGCTTATTATATGTCCTGAGCACATGCTTAGTACTTCTGCATGCGTCATTGCATATGAGCTGAACTTTCAGCAGTGAGGGAAATGAGGGAGGGAGAGCATGGGAAGCAGGCAGGGAGAGAGAGAGAGGGGAGAGAGGACAGGTGACAGTTGAGCTGGATGCAGCAGGAGTGGTGAAGAGGTGCAGGTAGGTGGCTAGCAAAGCAGTCTGAAGCAGTTGCCTGTGAGGAAAGGCTGAGAGAATTGGAGTTCAGCCTACAGCAAAAGGCTCCATAGAGAACTAACATCAACCTTCCAGTACTTAAAGAGGTCCTGCAAAAAAGATGGGGAGGTACTCTTTACCAAGGACCATAATGATAGGACGTGGGATAATGGCTTTAAATGTAAAGAGGATAGATTTAGATTTAGATTTAGATATTAGGAAGAAATTATTTGCTGTGAGGGTGGTGAGGTACTGAAACAGGTTGTTTAGAGAAGCTGTGAATGCCCCACATCCCTGTGAGTGTCCAAGGCCAGGCTGGATGGGTGTCTCAGCAGCCTGGGTTAGTGGAAGGTCTCCCCTCCCACAGAACTAGATGATCTTTAAGGCCCTTCCAACCCAAACCATTCTATCATTCTGTGATTCTGTAAGTGGGCAGAAAGAGGATGAAGGTAAAAAGAGGGGCTTGAAGCAAATGAGATATCAGAGGAGAATGAGTTTCTGCTAACCCATAAAACAGACAGGGGGTATAAAAAACTGTGGGGATAAAAAACTGTGGAAGGGTGTTCGCAGAATTTTGCTATATCATTTTCGTGTGCAGTTTTGCACCGTGGATGGAGGAAACAAAATCACAACCATGCAGGTATGTTGGCTGAGGGGACCTAAAGGTTGATTTTGGAGGCAGCCACCCAGGGAAAGCTCATCTGTTTGCTGACTGCAAAGCTCCCCAAGCAATAGAGTGGGTTTCCACTGCTTAGATGGTTTTCCAAGCAGCATGGGAGCTACACAGAATAAACTGAAAGGTTCTCCACCCCTTAGATCAACACTACAGACACTTTCAAAAGGAGAAACACATGTACATAAAATCAGTTTTCCTTGAGACACCTTTTTGGCTCACATCTAAGCCAAGACTGAGCTAGAATTAATTGCCTTAGCGAGCAGCAATGCACTCCAATCCAAGCCTTGTGAGGCAAATCTGATGAATTACTTTAGTTGTCTCAGAAAATGACATGCAGTCAAAGCTGTATTTGAGGAGTGAAGGATAGCATGCCTCTCCAGAAGGACTTACAGTTCCATGGGTGATGGACAGGCTTTCTTCCATCAGCTTGAGGGTGATGGGGGAAAGAGGACAGCGCTCCTCCAAATAGCTGGGAGAATCATGCCACCATGAGCAGAGATGCAGAAAGCATAACCTACCAGAAGGGTACTGAGCAAAATGAAGTTGTTTGGACTACAGAAGATTGAGAAGCAGCATGACAACCATCTTCAAACGCATATAGGTTTGCTAAAAAAGGGAGATTTCTCAGTTCTTAGTGTCCACAGTGGACAGGAGCAACAATGGGTTTACATTGCAGTACATGACATTTAGTGGTAAGGAGATCAAGGCTTGCAATGCTCAGACTGTCTGAGGATCATCCTGCACTTCAGGGCTTTGAAACCAGGCCAACCCAAACCTCTTGGGAATAATGCATGCATTGATCATCCTGGGATGAATATAAAGTCAGTGACATCCTGAGGACATAGCCAGGCCTGTTTTCTGTGGGTGTCTAATCCCCAATGGCCTGTGGCCACCACCACGATCAAGTGTTGCTATTGTGGTGCTTTTTGTGGAGAAACAGCAGCTGTTTCTCCCCTGGCCATTTCTTCCTGAGCAATACCCATTTATTTTGTCTTCCTAAGAGTCTCACAGAGCCCAGCATGTGTTTGCAACACTTTGTGAATAATAACACTCATCTATCTCCAGCAAAATAAAAAACTGGGTCAGCTAAGGCATAAGCCTGTGTACATGAGGAGCAGCCAATGCATCTGCCAATGAGCCCTACAGTGCTGCAAAATCCAACCCACTAGGCCCACAGGGGTTATAAGGCAGTGTGCCTCCATAGGGGAAAGAGGGGAGAGTTCATCTATAACTGGGAACATACAACCATTTTAGTGACACTTCACAGGTGAAATCATGAATAAAACAGGACCTGAGAGAGGGTTCTAACAAATTGCTCATACTAATATCCTGGCCACTGGAAGAGAGGGAGTGAATGTGCAATTACCCCAGCTCCAGAAGCACTTTCAGTGCCTCCAATTTGCGTGCATACATATCAGAAAGGGGTAGGTGCAAATAAAAGCTGAGACAGGTACCTACCTACGGTAGTGTGCAGGAGGGTGGCTAAGGAGGAACATTCAGAAGGAAAAAATTAGTCAGGAATGTTGGGGAAGAGCAGAGACAGGACAAGAGCATAGCACACTGCAATACAGAGACTTTTTTAACTCAGAGGGATTTAGAATGAAACCAGGATCCTGGCTCATAGGTTGGAGCAAGCTCCACACAAGCGGTCAGAGGGCCACAGGCCCCTGAATCAATATGTTCTCTGCTGCAGCCCATGTACGTAGATGCCAAAGCAACTACACTGCATTAGAGAGAAGCTAAGTTTGGGATGCTTGCCAAGAGACCAAAAATGAAGAATCTTTGATTTGCCTCTCCGCAGTGGGCAGGACCATCAGCAACCTCACGTATACTCACATGCATGTGCACAGTTGTCCCTCTTGGGCCAAAATCCCGGCTGAAGTTACACTCTTAGTTAGAAACAAAGATGTTTGCTGAAGCCAGGCAGCCAAAATGGAGAGAGAATAAACTTCAGCAATGGGAGTCATGGGTTGCTCATGCACCACAGGAGGATCTGCCCAATTGGCCATTTCTCTTCCAATATTTTACAAAGCCCTGGTCACCAGCAGTGGGTTCCCTGAAAATGCTGTGCTATGTCATCTCAGCATGACCCCGCATCCTGCACATTAAGGCACAGCCTCCAGAAGACTGAGAGCTGAGTGATGTTACCCATTGTCCCTCAATCATCGCTGATCACCTCAGTGAAACTGGCTTGGGCCAGTCCCCTCCCCAAGACATGGATGGGAGACAGGAGAGGGCAATAGCCAATTTTAAAGTGTCCAGCAATAATCAGGCTGGCAAGGATGTACAGAGCACAAAATCGAGCAGCAGGAGTACACAGGCAGGGAGCTGGAAATAATTACCATGATACTGTAACCAGAAAACACAAGGCCAAGCTATTTAACATACTAATTAGTGTTTATCCCTGTTTATGGCACATGGCAGTAGGATTGGAGGCCTGATTGGAGGTGTAAATGCTTAAAGGAACAAGCTCTAAGTATTAGACACCAGGTTGTGGGAGAGCTTCTGCTGAGCAGAGGACAGGGAGAGCTAAGCTGCGCATCCCTCTCTTTTTCTACCCAAGAGACGGAGTTGCTGAAAGGAAGACCCAGATGGTCCTCCAGAGCACAGTTATGGGGAAGTGCCCAGAGACTGCTACATGCTATTTATCTGCTAATGCATCTCCATATCTTCATTTCCCTCAGGTCTTTTTCTCCTACACTGTTTCTCTTGGATGTTGCAACCAGATTAAAGATTTCCCTGAAGTGTTCCTTAATGTTCCTCCTTCTAAACTAAGTCTGTCTCAACAAAATAAGACACAATTTCCCCTATATTACAGCAGAGCTATTTTTCCAAGGCAGTTTTCCCACATCTTCCCCCTCCGTCATCTTTTTCTTTTTTATTTCTGAACAGATTTAGAGCAGGGGCAAGAGAGAAAGGGAGGGATCTGCTGCAGTTTACCTGGTTGCCACTGACAAAGATGAGCATTAGGGTGAAGATTCAGGAGCTTCTAGCAGGACCCGCTGCTCCAAAGCCTGGCCCACCACTCCCTTCTGTGTGATCTCCCACTGGGATGTTTTGCCCAGCAGCAGCCAGACTACCTCTGCTGCCTGTCCTCACCACTGTCTGCAACAAAGCCACCTTGACAACAGCAAGAGGTAGCTGAAATACTTCCCTTACCATTTTTTAATTTGTTTAATACTGTAGGCTATGCCACAGGGAAATAAGTCTCTAGAGGTGCTGCTCATGCTAAGGAAAAGCCTGAGTGTTCAGGCATTGGGCACTGCTGATCTTTCCAAGCCTGGGTCTATCACTCCATCCTGCAGGGGCTGATTCACTCTTCCCTTGCACAGCTCATTGCCCACAGAATCTCCCCCCTAGAAGCCCTGCAGCTGGTCTTGTCTATGCCCCTTGCACTTTATTCTTCAGCTCAAGGATTAAAACAGTGCCTGCCTCTGTCCTGTGAAGCTCTCTCCCAAAATAAAATCAAAAAGCAGTGTTGGCCCCAATCTGTCCCAATCTGCTACATTAGCAGATGCTCTCAAGGAGCTTGGCATGTCCTATTTGCTTCCATCGAGGATGTGATATCTGAAAACCCCTGGGAGACAATGGCTTTCCAGTCTGGAGAATTTGCCTCCCCCTCTGCATCAGATGTGTCAGAGCAGCATTTCATTTACCTTTTCCAGTATTTTTTATCAGTCTGGTTATTAATGAGGAAGTTTAACCCACTCCTGGGCTAATCCCTGGAAGTCAAACAAGTTACAGTGAGGGGGAACCACTGTGAGGGAAACAGTCTTAAAGTGAAACAGTCTCCAAGCAGGCACTGACCCTTTGGTGTGTGAAGAATGATCCCACCTCAGTTGATTCTGTCCTCTGCAAAGGCCTGTGGGCACCCTGCTTATCACCAGCATGGGTGGCTATGCAATATAGCCATGTTGCTGTCCCTAGCTCTCCCAGTATCAGCACCCTGCACTGCTGAGCTGAGAAGCCATGTCAACCATGGCCACCTCAAAACAGTTTCTAAATACAGCCATGGCCAAATCATTGGTGTCTATCTGGGAAAGGCATTGAATTTCCCAGATAAAAAATAATTCACAAAATCTATTCGAGTTTGTTTGTCTGATGACCTGTGTCTTTCTTCCATCCTCCTCCTCCAGGATAATGTCCTTATTTGCCCAGTGTCCAGACTTTCATCCTTCTCACCCATATTGTCCCTACCATCATCACTGCACCAAAGGATTCCACCACAGTCCAGACACCAGAGAAATTGCCATCATGAAATGAAAATAAACTTCTCAAGAGGAAAATGTGACTACACCAAAACCTCACTCCATCCTTCAAAGAGGGCTGCCATAAGCTGTTCAAATTCCAGTGTTTCCCCTCCTCCATGCGCTTGTCACTTTGACAAACGCAAACATACCTGTAATGCTTCCTCTATACCACTGCCCTTCCAACCAGTGTTCCCATAATGCCAGAAGATATCACAAGTGCATCTGCATTTACATTTTGGCCACAGGTGAGGGGAACCCAGAGCCACTCACACAGTATTTAGCCTGGCTCTTGTACAGCTGCATGAGGGAGCTGAGCAACTCCCCCATAGCCACCAGTCTGCACATGACACACCCTGATACACAGCAGTATGATCCATGGATCCATGATCCATGGATCATGGCAGAAATTTGCATGCCCATATGTTGGCTGCTCAAGCAGTACAGACTCACACCTTGGCTTGTGGGTGCAAGAGGCAGCTCATCAACTCTCCCAGGACACATAGGCTCCCTGGCAGAGGACGCTCCTGGGGATTCCTGGGGTCCTACTGCTGCACCAGAGGTAAGTACTCAATGCCATTTATTCCTAATGCCTGTGTGCATCTTGCAGCCTCAGTGCAGTTGGTTTAATAGCCAATCTCTGCTGGGAGGCAGCTTAGGGAGGAGAGGGAGAGAGAAAGAGTGGAGTGATGGGGAAAGCAAGCAAAACAAAAAGAGAGCAACGTGAGTAGGAACCCATAAAATAGAACAACACTGCCAGGCAGAGCAGCAGCTGAATTGACTGTGACAGGCAGACCCTCTATGCACCTGGGATTCAAACACAAGCTTATTTTCCTGGTTTCTTTGAGAGACATTGAGTCCTGACTACCTGTCAACGTGTACCCAGGAGACATCACCAGCAGAAGAGGAGCCCCAGGTGCTCCTGACCTATACGGCTGACACAGTTATGAAGGCTGAGGTCACAGGGTACGTTTCTCAGAGATGAGCAGTGAGGAGCTTAGAGGGAAAAAACTGTGCATAAGCAGAAACCAGAGATCCAAAACAATGCACCTGTCATGACTCCTGAAGTTCCCAGGGGATCCAGGACAGCTTTGCCTCCTGCACAGTTCCTGTTCTGCTCATCTGAGGGGCAGGAGAGCAGTTAAGCAATGTGTGCCTTCAGATATACTTCTTCCCCAAGTCCCAGCAGGTGCACAAGTGAAGACATTCACTGTCTTTCTTCAGCTTGCTAGCCATGAAGGACATATTCCCAGAGAGGTAAGGTCAGGCTGTGCCAGGTCTCCTGACAAGCAAGCTACACTCTCAGCAGCCCATCAGGACAAGGGTATCAAAAACAGCTGTTCGTGTTCACCCATAAGGGACCAATAGAGGATCTCTTGAAGAAGACTAATTTCACTCTACAGCATGGCTCCCCTTCCTAGGGCTGGCAGCTGGTGACAACCACAAAGTGAGGGGCCACTAGATGGCATTTTTAGCCATTTTTAGCCTTTTTTCCTTTCTGGAAAGGAGCAGAGCAGTCATGCCACATCTCCTGGTGAGACAACCAGCTATTCCTCTGCCCTCTCACGTGTTCACATAAAGGCTCCACCTATGACTCAGCACCTCCTTCTGCCTCCTCCTCCTCATCAAACCACCTGCACACCTTTCACTGCTGCAAGAGGCCAAGTAGCTGCTTCCAATTAAAAGCGGCTGTTCTCACCAGATGTTTTAATAAGAAAAAAAGTAATTGAAGTGTAATTTAGTCAATGGTCAAGCAACAGGGTGTGAAAATGAGCCAGCATTGACTCAGGTTCTATTAGGAATGAGGTTGAACCAAGAGTTGTGGGAGGGGATGGGGGAGTTGCCTGGGGTAGCTGAGGGAGATCTGTACGTGAGGTTTTGAATCAGGGTCTCCTGAATCACCACATCTGCCAACCAGATTTCTTCCCTAGCCTACCCCTAGCATTACGCGTAAAGCCTCTATGCACCCTCCTTCAATAATCCCCAGACTCCAGTAAAAGCTTCCCATCCCCACAGCCTGCAAGCAGTGCCTCTTTCCTCCCTCTTCCCATCTCTTTCCAGCACCTCTGCAACTAGAGCCCCGTCAGAATTGGCAGCCACAGGCCAATCAGCTCAAACTGCTGGCTGAGAGAAAGGGAGAGAAGCAGAGGAGTCTTGGGGGCCCGAGAACAAGACAGGACTCGTGAGTCATCCCCTGCATACCCGCAGCCCCCGCTGGCTACCGCCAAGCTCCAGGAAGATGCTGAATATTCGATGAAGGGGTTTTTTTTAGATCTGCTGAAAATGGCAAGGGAAACTCCACTGACAATTAAAAAAAATAAAAAAGGAAATAGAAAGATCACAATCTCATCTCCAAAGCCAGCCTTACACCTTACCCGAGGGTATGTTGGAACAGCCAGGGGTGTGAGAGGAAAGCAGCCCATGGCAATCTGTTTCTGGCAGGCTGAGGGAAGGGAGGACAAGGGAATGGATGTGTGAGGATGAAGTGTTGCCATCCTCACCAGTCTGGATGGGTGCAGGTGCACAAGCAGCCTGGGTATGCAGGTGATGGAGCAGAGCACGCACACAGGGAAGGCATCACCTGGCTCTGATGCCTCTACTAGAGATCTCAGCATCTCTGCTCTGGTTGCCACTAGAAGACCTCATTTGGGAAAGGCAAGGTTAAATACAATATTTTGCGATGCCAATCTGTATGGCAAGGACAAGGATCACTGGTTGTTTTCACACAGTGTCACATGAATCACTACAGAAGTGTGGGGTGACAAGGGACTACATGGGGTCAGTGAGTCTGTCTGTTCTTCCCCAAATCAGTGAGGCAAAAAACCACCTCTTGCTAATGTTAACAAAGTACTTACTCTTTATCTTGGAAAGCGCCTTCATATCAGCTGACAAAGGGTTAAATCTTCCCAGTCAGTAAAACTTCAGCCCAGTAAGAGAGGAAGTTTTCTGTTGCACCATGGTGTGCCTGTCAGAAGGAGATGTGGCACAAACACTCCGTTCTAAAGCAGAGTGCTTGGCTGGGGAGGTAGAGGGGAGGGTGGGAGTCAGGAATTGCAGTCAGGGATATGGAGCAAAGGTTCTGGGCTGAAGCCCCTCCGCTCATCATCAGAGGAAACAGAGTGCCACCAGGATGGTGCCGGGAGAAGCACTCAGCACAGCTGAGGGAGAGGAGGATACTTGTGTGAAGGAACAGGATGCAGAGATTTAGAGAAATTATAGAAATTTTCTTTTCTCCCACTCTCCTCCACCCTGTCATTTTCTCTTCTCCACTTTTTCTTCTGGTCTCTGTCTCACCTTCTGTCTTTCCCTCTGTAATTACTTGTTGGCAAATCTTATCCAAAACACAGTTATTTTGAATACGTGTTCCTCTACATTCCTTACAATATTTTCTCTCTCATTCTCAGTATCTTCCTTGCTGGTGAAGCTGATCAGCATAATGACAATAATATTTAACATGGTAAAATAGTTTCTTTGACACCAAAACCAGCTATTAGTTGCTTTTCCTTGTCACTTCAAATGCAGAAACTCAAATATCGCCTTTTTTCATTCTCCTCTACCATCTTCTCCACAAAGAAGAGAAGGACATTCTCTATCATATATTTTTAATCTGCTCCTTGAGAAAGCCTGAGATGTAAAATGGACTATTTTAGCCCTATCCCTCTTTCCCAGTCAGGTGTCACTCTTGGGAAAGCCAGTCTCCTCAAGTTAATGGTTTGCCTGGTGTGGAAGTAGCAAATTATATATTTCTTGTCCTCCTGACATCCAGACCTTTGCCCAGACCCCATTCCCATCACTTCTGCGCTCACTGCACAGGCATAACTCTCCCAGTACAGAAGCTGATGGTCCACAATAGGGTCATTCTTTTTCCAGTAAAAGAAGCCAACAGATTAGTTATGCTTGTGATTCATCCTAAAAGAGAGGACAGTGTGGGCTCGGCATTTCACTGTGCATCACAGAACCTGCCCCCAGTGGGAGCTCACAGAATGACAGGTGTCAAAAGGTATCTCAGGAGGCCTCCAGTCCAAATCCTCGTTCAAAGCAGGCCTAACTTCAAGGCCACAGCAGGTAGCTCAGCACCTTGTCTGCTTGAGTTTTGAGTATCTTAAAGGAGACAGACTACAAAACACCTCTGGGTCACCATCTCACATCGGATCCACCCTAATATTTATGGTTTTCCCTCATACAGAGTTGAAATTTTGCAAGCTGCAATTTGTCTCTGCTGCCTATTGCCCTTGATGCGCACCTCTGGGAAGAGGCCAGTTCCATTTTCTCTACACACATCTATCATTGCCTCATCAGTCAGATCCCCCTTGAACTGCTTTCCTCCAGGCTAAACAAAACCAGTACTCTCAGCATCTCCTTACATGTTATATGCTACAACTCCTTAGTCATCTCCATGGTTCTCCACTGAACCCACTCCAGTCTGCTACTCTGTCTCGTAGTGGAGAGGCAGTACCTGAGTCTACCTCTCCTTGCTAGGTTGAGCTAAACCCTGCTCTGAAAGTTTCCTCCTTATTTTACTGTTAAATGGGTGATAACCAGCCTCAGGCTATCCAAGTCAATTATATTCAATAGAAACTGCAGTTTGGATCACCAGGCTCATAAGACTGTATCTAGATTTTACTATCAGCAAATCAGATTCCCAGTGCACAGGAAAAAATTCCCCTGAAAAAAACAGGATGAGGTATCAGATGATTCTGTAAACCTCTTATCAGGGATGGGGAGGCAGAAAACAGACCTAGTCTTGTCTTTCCTGCCCAGCAGTCACTGTGGTTTGGGAATTAACTCACCATGATTTATTTATCACCAAAATTTTCAGTCACAGCCAAAACAGAAAGGCACATTTTTCCTCTGTAAAATGTACTCAGCCATGCCTTAATCTCTCTCAGCACTCACTTCCACCCAGCACCCTTAAACTCCTTCACTTGATTCTTAAACAGGAGGGAGACAAGCTTCAGGAGTTCCATCTGTAGTTGGTAAAGGGAGGAGGAAGATATGGATTCACACCATCTTGACATGAAAACAAACAGAGAAAGGAGCAGGGCCCCAAGACAGCAGTGTAGAGAAGACTCTACTCATCCTGCACCAAAGATGATTGACATCAGGAACTCACTGCTGAAGGACATTGTCAGTGCAGGCAGCTTGAGTGGGTGTTTAACTGGAGGTGAGTGGGTTTAAAAGCATAGATGGCATTTAAACCTTTCAAATAACTGTGGCAGCATCTAATGGCTTCCAGGTGGACATTTGTGAAATCATTAGGGATCTCTCCTTCCTGCTTTCCTGAGCCTCAAAAGAAGCATCACACGGAGGGGGGGTGTCAAATGGCAAGGATTCACTTCCTTCTGACAGACCTGTGCAATAGCTCTTCCATTCTGGTGGAAGTTACCTGGTGCCACACACAGATTTGCCCTGTTTAGAACATCTCCATGAAAAACTTCAGTGACGCTTCAAATTATCTAGGGGGAAAGTGCCACAGTTCCTGAGGAAGGGCACTGTATTTCAATTACGTGGAGATATTTGAGAGGGATTTTGAGTGAGATGCACAATCCCACCTATTCCAATTCCCCTCCCTCAAGCTCCTGTTGCCATGGCAATGGTACTGACAATTTCAACGCATAAACTCAAATTTGCATTTTAATGGAACATAATTAGAATGCTGAGATAAACGATTCTTCCTCGATAAAAGGTAACATAAATGCCACATCTCACAAATATGCTCTACCAACAAGTATTGCACACACAAACACACAGAGCCTATACATTGCTGGGCTGTGGGAGCTAGGAAGTTGCTTTCAGTTCCTTCATGCCTAGCTGGGAAGTTTTAAACCCACCACAAAACCCCACAATTTCCATAATAAAATTGGATTAGATTTACCAGATCTAATCTAATTTAAGTGGATTAGAGTTACCAGATGTTTGCTGAAAATTGACTCTATCACCTCCTGGCTTCTGTCCTTCCATGCTGTCCTCCCAGGTGCAGGCAGGGTCAGCTCATATCTGCTGTCCCAACACTGAGATTACTCTCTGTATGCTGACAGATCCTAGGGGCTTAGTAGCCTCTGAGATATCCCTAAGATTATATTCTAGGGATGATGAAAAACTTCTCCCTCTCCAAGTGTCCTAATATTTATTTTCCTTATATTTTTAGCTAAATTTGTTGTGAGATATGCTCTCACTTGGTTTTCTGCAATATGCCCAAGACTGTATTTTCCAGTTCCTGAATCAAGAAAGGAGCACTTTGTTAGCACCTATCTCACACTGTCAGCCAAGAGGCCAAATAGCTGCAAGAGGGCAGAAGGAGATTTTAAAAAGGAAATGTTGCCAAGACATCTTTTTTTACTTCAGCAAAAGACAGAGAAAGGGAATGGAGGAGGGGGAGAAGCTATTCTGCACCAAATATGAAACCAGAAAATGAATTTCTCCTGCCCTTGAAACAAACTAAATTCCAAACAGGCTGCTGGCAGGAGTGAATACAGACAGAAGAGAGAAAGAAAATAAAGATAAAAATAAAAAAGAAGAGAGCAGAAAAAAAGCAAACAAGTGAATCAGAAAAACTGCAAACTGCCTGGAAATTTCTTTTGGCTTTTCAATTGGGAAGTGAAACGATGCATACTTGGGTAGGGGCAACCACACCTGGGACAGTCTTAAAGTAGCAGCAGCCCAGACCACCTTCTCCTGACCCAGCTGAATCCTGCTGGGCCACCCAGCCTTCAGGGTACTTCAGACAGCTCTGCAAACAAGGGGATGGCACAAGAGTCAGCTCTGCCATGAAGCAGAGTCCATCTGCCTCATCTCGCCTGCCTGGACTGTGAAAGCAAAGCCGCATGTCCTGCTGAGCAGCACTGACAGTGCACCACTGACACCGAGTTGCTATCTGCCAATGCATCAAGAGGACACAGAAGTTGCTCCTCAGAACTTTGTGGCCTGGATCTGTCCATTTTTTCCTGCAGAGAGCTTTTCAAGGGGTCTGCTTCAAGTCTTGCACTTTCTATCAGCACTGGCTAACCACCAATGTCCTCTCTTGTAGATCTGTATGATTAGGGCTCAGAGGGTTCAAGCAAATTACTACTCCACTGTCATCATCCTACACAGTAGTCAGCCTGGTGGAATCCAGATTCCTTCTCCAAGTCTTTTAGTCTTACTCCTCTGGGCTGCACAAAAAAGAGCATGTCTGCCTCTCACCACTCCCACCATCCCAGCTAGCAACCCCATTTAATCTCTCTGCCCTCCTTCATTTGCCAGAATCAAATATTAATTGGGCTGTACTGTGATAAAGTGACTGTTAATGTGCCTTGGCATGTGAACAAGGGGAGCTGGATTCAGCCTTCAGTGCAGATCGCAGATGGAAGAGCAGGGGAAGGTGAACCCAGTGAAGTCTCTGAGGCTCCCCACCAATTTGGCCAGCCACAAAGGCTGCAGGTCCTGGAAGTTTGGAGCCAGTTGTTTTCACATCCTCTCTAGCACTGCTGCATGTAGCCAGACTGCACACAAACACACACAGTTACCTACAGCTATCCGAACCGTACGCAGTGAACTGGCGGTACGAAACCAGTTGAGGAGCTCACACACAGCACCTGCCATGGCACAGTCTCCATTGGTGGGAGTACACCCAGGTAGAAACTCATGAGGATGCTAACTCAAATATGAGGTGTGCTCTTATCCCAATACAAATCATCGTGTACCTACTGAGGCAAGAGGTTGTACAGCTACACACAACCAGACCAAAATGTTTCACTGGAGCTGATGGCTTTCTACATAACCTTTGTTCCCTTTGTTTGAATCGTTTGAATTTGGTTAACTTAGAAATAAAATTAACTCTCCTAAATACCATCTGTGCCACCAATACAGTGGTTCATGGGACATTTATTAGTTAGCTACTCTTCCTTAGGATACAGTTTACAGGTTCTGCACAGTAGGAACCTCTCAAAGGTTGGAGACATGATCCTAGGGTTTAGTTTACAAGGTTTTAGGAGGAAATAGTGGAGTAAAAAATATAAGAAAGGAAAGAGATGGTCTTTTGATTTTAGAGGAACTCATGTGCTAGGAGTCAGGATCAAGAGATAAAAGGCCCACCTTGTATGCATGCCCCACATCTTCAGCAACAGGAACCCATGACTGGCTTGCCTCCTGTCACTTGGCTTCCTTAACAAGACAAAAGACCAGCCCCTGGCAAGCCTCCCTCCACCGCTCACCCCTACCATCCTTGGGGGCTACCATGGTGCCTCCCAGGGGTCCTCTCCACAGCAGCCCTGCCAGAGAAGCAGCACCACGGCCAGTTAAGAGTACAAAGGTGTGCTGGGGCCAGGGGTACACATGGGTAATGGCAGATGGGACAGTAAACAGAGATCTGGGGCTGAGCACTAATTAGCAAGTGACTTGCTGCCAAGCCACTATGGTGACCAAGAGGAGGTGAGCACGACTCAGACCAAAGTCACCCTAATGCCCTGATGACTCTCAGACAGGATAGGTGCTCAAAGACAGTGGTACGGATTTGCACCCCAAAGCCCCTGTGCATCTTGCTGGTTCTGTTCCCAAAACTTGTCAGGGATGGGTAAAACCTACAGCAGCTCCACGTTTGTCCTGAAAACCTCTTCCATGCCTTCCCCTTGCTTCTGGCGAGGCCTTCCTAAAACTCATCCCCCAACTCAACACCCGTCTCTCCTGGCTGCGGGGCTCGTGGCAGGCGAAACTCAGCCTCACAGTGACATCTAGTGAGGAGAGCCCTAGTGGCACCATGCACCCCTGCAAGGAATGGCAGCAGCCTCGTCTCCCGCTGGCATTTGTTCCCCGGACTTCAGGAGACAGAGGCAGAGCAGGAAACGTGGCCCTGGAAAAGGCAGCCTCGCCCGCGTCGGTCTCATGTCACAGCGTATGGGTCTCATGTTTGGTACCCAGCAACTCCAGGGCTGCCCCTGCGCCCCAAGAGAGTGAGAGTGCCCCAAGTATCTGCCAATGGATTCTCAGTGATTTCTAAGAGAGAGTTTTCTACACTGAGGAGAGGAGAGGAGTGGAGAGGAGAGGAGAGGAGAGGAGAGGCGAGGCGAGGAGAGGAGAGGCAAATATATAATTTTGAGAGACTCAAGTGCTGGGAGTCACGAATAAATAGTAAAAAGTCAGGTTGAACTGTCACCCTCCCACAGCCTCAGAACTTGCGGATCCTGTTTGGAGAAACAAGAGCAGTAAAAAGAGGCAGCAGTCAAGGAAGCAGGGAATAAGACAAGGAAAGACAAAATACAGCTGGTAGAGAGAGAAAAAAAGCAGAGGAAGGGGAAAAAAGGGGACAGAAGATATTACAAAAGCAGAGTGCAGAGAGAGAGGCCTGTCATTACACTGATGAATGCAGCATGCCAGCCACTGGACAGAATATCTTCCCTTGATCTGAGAAGCCTCACAAGTTATTCTGTGAAGTTCTGAGCAATTCTGAAAAAATCCCAGAAATCAGGAAATCACAATGTGCATTGCAGCAATAAACACCCAGCCCTTCAAACCTGAAGGGACTGGGGAACAGAAGAGGACACGTTCCACCTTTAGCAACTGAAGCAGGGACATGCATGACACAGCTG
Organism: Anthoscopus minutus; assembly: GCA_013399455.1. Taxonomy (NCBI): domain Eukaryota; kingdom Metazoa; phylum Chordata; class Aves; order Passeriformes; family Paridae; genus Anthoscopus; species Anthoscopus minutus. The sequence goes on from VWYI01027285.1 coordinate 244,907, forward strand.
CTGCCATGGGAAGATCGGGCTGTGCCAGCAGAGGACAGAGCAGGCAGGAGCCGCGGCAGCAGCAGGCAATGCTGCCCCAGTTCCCCTGGCTCTGCTCTGCACAAAGCAGCACAGACATCCTCTAACAAGGCCTGCCCAAGGCAGCAAAACCCATGATGGCCCCAGCCCACCTCCTGTCTGTCTCCAAACCCTTAATAATTGATGACAAGCATAACTAGATAAACTTTGCTGCATTCTGAGCCAGCTCTGGGGCTTGTAAACGTTTTAAGGAGCAGAGAGGCTGGGAACAAAACACGGAGCCTTCCACCTCATTGTCGCTGCTTTGAAAGCATCCATGTTCAGCAGCCATTCCCCAATTTCACTTCTATGCAGCGTGAGGACACATAAGCTCTCAGCTCTAATGCAACCTCTTCTCTGTGTATTTCCAAGCTCTTTACATGAGAAATCATTAGTTCCACTGTAACTGGGATGAAATACATCTTTCTTGGAAGAAACAAGACTTTATTTCATTTAAGGCCACAATATTTCCAGAGCAGAGAACCACCATTGACTTTTTACAAATCCCTCTAGTTAAAGAATGTTATACATTGAACCTTGCCCTAAAATCCTCATTTCAGTTTCTGTCCATTTTATCTGTAACCAGTGGGGAACTTTTTTGGGGTAAATTTCTCAGATTCTGGCATGGAAGACCTATATTTTTAACTAAAACACAAAGAAAGCCACAAAGCAGGAAACAAACAATGTAAGGAAGGAATAAAGAGTAAATGGAAAGTCAAAAGTGAAACAAAAGAAGGCCAAGTGTCAACCAGGGAGATCAGTCTGCAATTTAAAAAGGAAAGATCAATTCTAGAAGCACAAAAAGAAAAAAAAGGCTGAAGTCCAGAGGCAAGAAAACAAGGAACTAAAGTCAGGAGGTAACAGTCCACTGGCTTGAAGCTGATTTAAAAGGAAAACAAAGCTCTTGGTAAACTTGCAGGCTCAGATGTTGATGTAAGTCTCATCAAACCCACACTAACTGTAAGTTCCAAACTAATAAGGGATGAAGCCCTGGAAGAGTCTGTAAAGACTTCCATGAAAGAGCTCTAAACATCTGATCCAGCCATGCCAGTGACACAGAATCACAAAAATTAACAAGTCAGACCCACAATAAGCAAAATCTCTCAAGTTTTCAGTAGTTCCCAATGTGTACATGTGGCAGTAAATGCTGTCCACAGTTTACTCACCTTTCTACAATGCTTTTCATTCAGCCTGAAAATCTACAAAGCAAACTTGTACTCTCTCCAAGCCCCTGCCTTTGCCCTTTCCTGTGTCTGCCATCTGTTACACATGTTCTCCAGCATTTAGTAGTTCCTGGTCCACACCTCCCCTATATTTTGTTCACTCAGGCCCATCCCTGCTCCAAAGGATCTTTATCATCTTCTCCTAGGTTCTTAGGGATAAAGAAATGCAACCACAGCAGAATAGGTTTTGATCTTTCAAACTGAGGGAAACAGTGGCTGCGAGGTCTGACACTTTCAATGCAGCAGGAATGAAGTAGGTGGGGAGGGTAGGAGGAAGACCTAGAAACCATATCCCCATGGCCCACAGAAGGAACAGGGAAAAGTCAATCACTCTGAGCCCTGGGATCCTTCTTCTCCTTTGTCCTTTTGACATTTAAGGATAGCAGTGGGAAACAGAGAGAGAAATTGTTCCACTCCAGCTGCAGAACTGTTTTGCCTGCTCCACTCTAGGAGGTGTGCAAGACCAGCAGATGCTCTTCTAAAAAGTTTTCCCTTCAGGGAAAAATAGAAAGTATGAAGACACTGGACTCTCAGGCATTTTTGTGAGTCTGGATGCCAAAACCCATTTTTCTGGCCACAAAAGCCTTGTGACACCAACTCTGTATTATATGCAAATTATAACTAGCAAAGTGCTTTCTTCTGGTATTCTAAGTCCTGAAGAAGGGCTTGTTTGTTCAGGTTTTTTTCCCAAATACAACATTTTATGTAGTTAAAATATTTCCTCTATCTACAAAGTGGGCTTTTATAGATCCAGCAGAACTATTGATGGCTGTCCTCTTCCCATTTGGAGAAAAAATAATCAACAGGTAGAGGACAAGGATGTTAAGAGTTGTTTCATCTTTGTGCTTCCTTATCTCCTCTGTATAGGATGTCTTGTTCAGGGACAGAGTGCACTTCTTGCTACAGCATCTTGTACAGTGGAAAGCTGATTTAATCTTAACCTGCTCCAACATTACCCACAGAACCTGAGCAAGGCAGAGGCAGATTTTTGGTGAACTGGAACAGGTCACTGAAAATTGAATGGAAGAAGTAGATGTCTGCATTGGATTAAAAAAAAACCACACAACCAAAAACAGAATAAAAGACTATCTGTCAATCTAAAATAACTAGATACACTAGATACTTTCCCATGCAAATGTATGAATCAAAGTATTGCCCAGCCCTTGTTCAAATTGAGTTGGCTGGAAAGTTAAATTGTTTTTCAAAAGCATGTCACACTGTTAAAGGACAAAGGTTCCTATGCATTTGAGGTACAGAGCAGGCAGTGATCCATGGCTCTTTGTAGGAACGGTGACCACAGCACAAACTGCTTCAGGTTGGCAAACAGAGCTAAATATCAATGACAGCAGCATTGGGTATTGCTGTTCAAGAGAAAATACAGAATATGGGAAGTGGTAAAACTGAACAGCTGCTTGAAGCAAAGCACATTCCCTAATCCACATGTGAAGAAACCTGATGAGGTGAAAATCTGCTATAAATTAGCTTGAAAATCTGTCTGATTCACTTGGAAGAGATAATACAGACACATGTCAGTGTGGACCCAAGTGTTCAGACATCAGGATCCCATTTCCCAAAATCATAACACTTTTTTTTAAAAAAAGCCCTAAACTAAATAAATGCTTCTGACTGTTATATTTTATTTCTAATGCTGCCCTTAGCTACTTTCATCTCACATCCTTCACAACATTCCTTCAGACTGAGACTCCTACATAACCCCCTGAATCCAGAAGCTAGAACATAAAGTAAGAACAAATAGACAGCTATTATGAACTGCCACAGACAGCAGTATGATTAGACATTAATATCAGGTATGTCTTTTTTAGCATGTAATACAGAAAAATAAGGTGGAACAAGCTAAATCAGATGCTTTCCAAAGCCCAGAATAATAGGGAAATAATAGTTGTTCCAAGATGAAACAGGAACTTTATCCTCATATTCAAGCAGGAAAAATTACCATTTTTCAATGCCACAAGAAAGCAAGCAGAAAGTGAACTGATAATATTCACATATGGAAGTTACTTAAAACTCCAACTGATCTGTAGGCTGGGTTATTTAGTATTTGAAAAGCCAGTTACCCACTGAGGCATGAGATTTAAAGAAAGCTACAAAACATGAAAATTAGCATCAGGAAGTTTTCAAAGACATCTTAAATCTCAGAAAGAAGGGCATTCTCAATCTGAAATGCAGCACCTGTGATTTTTTTCATCCAAATTCAGATTATTCAGGCTCTAAGATACTGATTTATTTGGATGTTATACATTTGAATGAAGAAGACCATTTGGCATTCATTCTGTCCCGAAAGTGCTTCAAAGAGCTAACTGAACTGATTTTTGAGGGATTGCAAAGGGATGAAATTTTAATTTTATTCATCTTGGATGAAATTTTAATTTGAATAGAGGCCTTAAAACAGTATAATGAAATACTGATTGTTTTTTTCTTTTGTACTGACATAGACTGAGTCTCATAACATTAAGTTTTTTAATAGTACATACTAGTCTGGGAAAAGCTATCTGTAGGGTCTGCTCAGCTGCTTTCAGTCATGACTGAGTAAAAGAAAGGCATAGTTAAATATATGTATCATGATGACACAAGGAGCATATCACCACTGAGAGACTGATAAAGCCATGGAAGCTCCTGTAAAGAGAAATACAGCATTGCAAATGCTGTGCTCAGCATAAAGCAGATTTATCAGAAATAGGTAGTTGAATTAATCTAAGGTCAGCACAGGATATTTTACAGTTTACAACATGGAGAAGATATTACATGATGCAAATGCCTACATTCTACAGCTATAGTAGAAGTAACATATATTACACAGGCAAAATCCAGTTCATATTAAGAGATGATTTTACATTCCAAATATAAGCCAACAAATTCATTTTGTTTAGCAGTAAAGGGAAAAGATGTAAGCATAATTCTCTCTTAAGGTCAAAGAGAAAAGGAAGACTCTGCACCTCTGTCTGCAGGAGTGTGGCAGGTGTTGGTTACCAGAGCCATCCAGCAGAAACGGGACAGATGCTGCTTTCACCATGTCTGGTAAGACCAAGCACAGCTGCCACCAGACCACAGTCGGGAGAAACAGTAACAATCATGCCCTGAGAAAAGCTGCCAGGTCCTGTTAAAAGTAGATAAAGAAATTTAATATATTAATAATAGATATGTGACTTCACAAAATGTTAGAAACCCCACAGCCTGCATTAGACCATGATCCCTGGCAACAGATCCAAACCTGGGGAATATGTCAAACCACAAAGTGTGCATCCATTTAACTTCTTGGTGAACTAACCATTTTCAAGAGCCTGACCAGACTCTGAGGCAGGAAACTGTGAATACATTTAAAGAAAGTGCCTTACCTTCCCTCTTCAGCAAAGTGACCCCTGTGTGCTCATTAAATTTAATTTTGCAAGTAATTGCTGCGCCAGCCTTGCTGGTCAAAGGAGGAGTTGCCTGTATTTTGGGGTCCTTGCTACTGCAGGTATTTAATAAGAATGGAGTCAGATTTTCTGAGACACTTACATAACCGAGCATTATTAATTGGCACAACAGAAATGGAAATGAGATGGTAATGGTTTACTTTTGAGGTAGAAAGGAATGTGTTCCATGAGCAGGATAATAAATCAGTGCAGCTTCTATCACACTAATTTGTTAAATATGTTTTGCAGTGTTGGTAACAAAGATGTTTTTGCATCTGATGCCTGCATAAAGCACCTATGAGGTTGCAACGTTCTGACACAAAGCATGTATAACAATGTATTAGGTGTTGGTAATAAATGATACAGATATTGTGTTTAATCAGGAGAATAAGCTGTCTCAATTATACAATATGAAACTATTAACAGCTTACAAAGAACCTGTAAATTGTATTTTAGGAGCTAAAAGAGAGTGTTTGACTGATGAAGTATTTTTGAAAATACCTTCCCCATGACATTGGCAGCTACCATCTATCTCGCTCTGATCAAGATGAATATACAAGCAGTAACAACTTTTCTGCTGACTATAATATTCTTTATTGCTTTCTTCAATTTCAGCAATAGGCTATTAACTCATGGCTTATTCAGCTTCTTCACAAATCTACAATAACCTCTTTGTAACTTTGTGAGCTTTCACACAACTGGAAGGACAAATCTGGCAGGGAAAAAGAGCTGAGCAGGCTCAATTTTCCACCAGTTACTAACAGAAAACAAGCAAATGGAGAAGTATTCTGCAGTTACATATCCAGTAACTGTCCCTCCAAATAAATTTTTGAAAATAGCTCATTAAAGGGAAAACTCAGAGTGAGAAGTGATATGCTGAACAAGCAGCAAATGGTTAATTTTTCCCAGTTCTGAAGCCAGGAATAGGCACCACATAAGTCCTGTGCAGAAAAATGTATTAGCAGCATTAGCAGAAACTGACACAGGATGCTGGTATCCATCCAGGGAGGGATTCAGAAGAGAAGGAACAATAGAAGACAGGCACTGAGGTGACATCTGCAGGGGCAGGAGAACGATTTCCAGAGAACGACTCTCTTTTAATACACAGAGGTTTAACTGTTATTAGTCCCTGATACAGATCATTACTATGAGAAACAATGAGAGCCATTTGTATCCCTTTCTCCCTGCAGGACGTGTCTGAGGGAGAATAAACCTTTTTTTTCCTCCAGTGTCAGCTTGTTACTGACAGCACTGGCTATAATTGAATAAGCTTTATTCAAATGATAGCTAAATTTAGCAGATATTAGCATGAAGTCTCTAGAGGGGTGAAAGCTGGAGAAGAAAGCTTTAAACAAATAGACTAAAGTAACCCTGAATAATAAATGCTATTTATGGCAGAGTCAACCTCTCTGCCTGATGAGTCTGGCTCAATTAAATCTGGATTTTGGCGCCTTGCTGAGACAAAACATGATACCATCGCCTTTCCTCCTGGCCTGTGATGACCCCTGTGAGGGCAGGACCTCTTGTGTTGTCCACAAAAATCAGATAAATTACCTGGTGTGCAACAAGCCCATAATTACACACTTAGCAGAGACTTGGTTATTTATTTCAGAGCTGTGTGAGCCCAGGCATTCGGTGACATTCTCCAAACCAAGCACACCCATCAGACTTTCCACAACATCATTCATACATAGAAGTTCAGGGTTTGTAACTTTCCAATTAACTTCTCATTTCCAATTCCCTGTGTTGTGATGAGTTAGTAGGAGTAATTACATAACCCCAGTTAATTTCTGAGCAGGCTCAGAAGAAGGGCTTTCACCTGGGGTCTTTTTGACCTTTAGGCACGACTTTTAGTATTATAGAGAACATATATGGACTTTGAGTATTTTGCCAAGTTAACAATGTACACATGGACATACATCAACATCTTGATTTACTACATCCTAAATGTTGTTAGTTCCAGGATATTGTTGAGTAAGGAATACTAACTTCTATCCGTTCTATTGACACAGAACATCATGACTTACTGCCTCCTTAAAGTTTGTTAGCTCCTGGATGTCCTCGACTAAAGGATGCTGACTGCCGCTTATTCCACAAATTAAGTCTTTTTCCTTGCTAATTAGCATTGAAAGTATTCAAAGGTCTTGAATCAAAGACCATCCTGACTTAAGAAAATCTTGTTATTCACATAATCTAGCGCCAGACCCTGCCAAGTCAATGACACCTAGAGCAGATGGCACAGGAACACGTGCAGGGGATTTTGAATGTCTCCAGAGACGGAGACTCCACGACCTCCCTGGGCAGCCTTGTTCCAGAGCTCTGCCGCCTTAAACGCGGAGACGTTCTGCCTCGTTTCGAGGTGAAAATTCCTACGTTTTAGCTCGTGGCCACTACTGCGCGTGCTGCGGCCGGGCGACAGCGGCAGGAGCCGGTCCGCCCGCGGCCGGCCCGGGCCCTCAGGCGGGTGCGGGTGCGGGNGGCCGGGGAGCGGCGCGGCCATGTCGGCATCGCTGCTGCGCCGCGGACTGGAGCTGCTGGAGCCTCCGGGTGAGGCCGGGGGCCGGGCTGTGCGGGCGGGCAGAGGGGGCTCCCCGGTTCGGCTGAAGTGACTCCATCCCTCTTCCCGTTGCAGGCCGGGCGAAGGCGCCGCCGGGACTCCAGCGAAACCGGGCCGGCCCCAGGGCGGCGGGCGCGGCGAGGCGGAGGAAGAGAGCACCGGAGCCCGGCAGGAACAAGGCCACGGTGAAGGGCAGAGTCGTGAAGTCCGCGATAGGTGAGTTCCGAGCCCTCCACAGCCCTCACAGTGGGGACCCTTGTGGTGTCCCGTAACCACGCTGCCGGTCGCTGTATCCGTCTCGTCCCGTCCTGTCCTCCTGCATGCTCTCTTGGTGACGCTTACTTAAAAACAGCCACATTGGTGGGAGCACCCCTTTCTCTGAGCTGTAGTAGTGTTTTTCATCCGGGGCTTTGTTGATCCTCTTGTGCCATTCCTTGTGAGCTGCCTGGATGAGCGGCTGATGCGTTTTGTCCCTTTCTACTTCTCCCCAGAGGAGTACCATAAGAAGAAGCCTGTGAATCACTTGAGAGAAAACCTGCGATACATGTTAAAGGGACGACTTGTTGCAGACAAAGCAGTCACAGAAAAAGTAAGACTGTAATTTCTGTTGGGAGGGGTCTGTTTCCACTGAGGTGCACAGCTGAATGGGAATCGTCCCTGGATCTTTCAGATTTATACCTTGCATAAAAGAGTCGAGTTTCTGTCTACAGATGGCATTGAGGAATTTCTGTGTGCACTGCCAAAATAACTTTCTAAGCTTTAAACTGTTGTTGATATGTTGCCCCCTATGATGTTCTCTGATTCTAGTCAAAATCATAGAATCATGGAATGGTTTGGGTGGAAAGAGACATAAAAGATCATCCAGTTCAAACCACCCTGCCGTGGGCAGGAATGCCACCCACTACATCAGGTTCCTCAAAATATCCTGACAGCTGTTGGCTTTGATTAATTACCAAAGATACTTTGTTGTTTCAGCTGGCAGAGATGCCTTGGTTCAGACCTTCTCCTTACTGTTGATCAAAATGGCCTTCTGTGTAGCTGGAGGCTGATTAACAAGGAACCAGATGTGCTGCTGGCTCATGTAATAGGAATTACTCAGCCTCTTAAATGGTATTTCTCGTAACTTGAGAATTTCTTGAATGGTCTTCCCCAAAAGGTAGTCTCGTGCCAGGATTTGAAGAGAAGAATAGTTGACAGTGCTAGAATCTTGGGCTGGTTTTATGAGATACAGGCTGTTAACTTATATAAGCAAACAAAGTGGTTTAGGCCAGTGTTTCTCAGACTGGAGATTGTGACAGGAGGTGACAATGTATTAGAAAATGCTTAGGGAATTCCACCCGCTTGTTGGTTTTTTGGTTTGTGTCACAGAGAGAGGGGATAATAAAGAAGATCATAGTTTCAGAAAGTTCTGAATTGAAATCAATGTTCTTATCTCTGTGACAATTACTAGAAAATAGTTTTTCTATTTGACTCCAAGTAACAAGCTGGTATCTGCTGTTGTCCCAGTGAGTTAACATCAGTGGCTTGCCTCTCACTTTTCTTTGGAGGCATTCTGGAAGGTAGCAGGGTTCTTGTAGAACCAAGAATGCTGCAAGTGAGCTTGAAAATCACTGGTTTGTGGTTTGGTCTGGATAACAAATACTGTTGTTTTTTTCCATTTCTGTATTGTCTGAAGGTTCTTGCTCAGAACAGAGGCAGGAAGTCCAAAGACCAACCTCCAGAGAAGACAAAAAAGAAGAAGTCTGAAGGCACTGTGTTTACTGAGGAAGATTTCCGTAAATTTGAGAGGGAATACTTTGGCGTGCCATAAGCATCGTGACAGGGATTCTTGCAGCTCCAGTCTTTCTGCAGCTTCTACAGGCTGGCTCACAGGCCTGGGCATTTTCTTGGTGTGTTTGAGATGGCACATGGGGGATGTGCCTCTGTGTCAGACATGCAGAGCAGCTCTGCATCTGGGCAGAGCTTGTTACTGGCCAGCTAAAGCCACAGAGGTGCTCTTGGCTCTGACATGTGTTGTCCTCATATTCTTCCTGCAGCCAGCATGTCTTGCATTCTTGATGTAGAAGGCTGAACCAAACAAAATCTTTTTTCCCCTTCCTCAGGATATAAGGCTTCTGCTACCAGTGTTATTTGGAAGGGAGCATTGAAAGTACTGTATCTGAATGGAGAAATACTTTGGACCAGTATTTAGAAGTGAAGGATGCTTTGAAAGACTGTTAAACTTGAGTAACCCTGCAGTTTGGGTTCTTATTACAGCCCCTGTCAGGTCTGTCAGTCATTGCAAAACCTTTTTGTGTGTCATTTGATTAAATAGTTGTTGCAGACACTGTCTCTCTTTGCCTTTGTAGTAGTAATTATTATGACAGGTGATGAAGACAAACCACGTCACTGCTGTGATCCAAGCACTCCTCTCTTCAGGATGACTCAGTTGTGTCAATGGCCTCTCCGATTCATGGTAACACATATTAAATCATCTCTCTGACATGCTTAGGCCGTCAGAGAGTGCAGGTTGGAATGGAGATGACTCCTCCATTTTGGCTGCTCACAATCTTCCCTCTCTCCAAGGAACAGCTCTCACATGGAGAAAGTTGTCCTTTGAATGTTCATAGCAGAATGTCCCACCGAGATTTAGCCATGCCAGCAGGGCACCACTGCTGAGTGTTGCCAGGTACTGTAGCCAGAAGGGCTTGTGACTCAGATGTTAAGTCTTGGCATCATATTAAAATCTGAGCCTGAGCTTGTGGTGTTCGGGTTGAAGGGAAATTGTTTTCTCTGACTACCACTAAGTTCCCAGCTGTAACAAACAGAAGGCCCAGCAGGTGGGAGTGTTGTTCCAGAAACTTCCTCTAAATGTGCTTCTGGTGAGCTCTGCCACTGCCTTTTCCTGCCCCTTACCTAAGAAGATGGGAAATGTGTTCCCTTGGGGGAAAAAAAAAACAGGTAAGGACTATTGTCAAGGAATTGATTGACAAGGGACCTGGAATTCATTACAATTGATCTGACCTGAGCAGCAGATGCTTGGTGACAGCACAAGCAGGAGTTCACTTATCCTTTCCCTGCCCTCTGATTATAGTTCGTAGTCTGTCCTCTTAAGTCTGTGCCTTCTCTGCTGAGTTCTTTTCCTCTTGTCTTTACAAGAGGAAAGGTCACTTGGACGTATGAGATCCAGAGAGGGGAAATAAATAGCAAATACACTGAAGTGTGTGTACTGGAAATTGGGAATAGCATGTGGGAGGTGATTTCTTGCAATAGGATCAGGTTCAACTATCTGCAGCAAAAAGTGGTAAATATAGAACAGTTCAAAGAACAATTTCCTCTTTTTAGTTTGTTCTTGCTTCTAAAAAGTGAAAAAGTATAAAAAAGAAAAAAAAGCTTCTTAAAAGAATGGAAGTAGTATTGTACGAAAAAATAGGAGCAAAATGTGTATTCAGCATATGTCTACCTAAAACTTCTGCACTGTGTGTCTGCTGCAGGGCATGTGAGCTGGCCTAACATAAGCAGCTCTGTGTGGAGCTGTCAGGATAATTAACTGTGTGAAAAAGCTGGCTTTGCCACAACTGGACAGAAAGAGTTGGATTTCTGGGGTGTTACTTTGTTTTAAGCCTTCATCTTCGGTATTTGGCATTTCCTATGTCCCTACAGAAGTCCTTCATGTCTTCTCCTGCTACTCCTCTACCCAGTCCTCCCATGCACCCTTGTTTCTGTGATGGGTCAGCTCCTGGGCCCTTCTCCCACAGGCTGAGGGAAGCAAAACCATCCTTTCTTGCTCCAGAAAAGGGCAGGAGGGTAATGTGGTTCACTCTCTTTGTACAAAATCCATCCTGTTTGTTTGCAAATGTAAGCAACAGGAAAGCTCTTCTTTCAGAGTTAATGAGGAACTTTAAAGTGGGGCCCAGAGCAGTTCTCCACGGGGATAGTAACACCCAGATCAGTGGAGTTTCAAAAATGGGTGGCAGTTCTCATTACTGGCTGGAAAGACTATTAGGGCCAACTACAAGTAATCAACGTACTTCTTGAGGCATTATGTTGTCAAGGATGGTAAAACTACCTGAACATACTGAGTTTTGCCATTTGAAACTAAACTTGATTGTAGAGTCAACAGTATCCTTAAATAAATTGAACTTTATTTTGTGGGGAGGAAGGGAAAAGAAGTAGAAGTGATGGCTCTAGAGATGCCATCTGCAAGGGCAAAGATCTAACATGTTGCAGCCTTGACCTTCCCCGTCTCTGGTAGGGTATGAGCTCCTAGGAAAGAATGCCATCAAAATACTGGGTAGATAAGGACAGGTGGTACCCTGTGAGGGGAATTTCTTCAAAGGAAAGGAAAGAACAGGTACCAGCCTGTTGCACGTGCCTGGTGTTAAGCTAAAGCCAGGCACCTTATCATACTCCCAGTTGTCTGTCTAGCCATGCTCAAAGGATGCCAGCTGTGCTGGGACCCCAGGAGGTGGCTACCTTGGAGAAACCTGTGCCATCCCTGTAAGTGTTTGAGGCCAGGCAGCATGGGGCTTTGAGCAGCCTGCTCTAGAGGAAGGTGTCCTTGGCAGGGGGGTTGGAATGAGGTGATCTCTAAGGTCCCTTCCAACCCAAACCATTCTATGACTCCATGATCTCTGTTCTTTGCAAGCAGACATCTCTGCCTGATGGGAGAGACAATAAGGGGTTAGGGAAGCAGCAGCTGCTGTAGCTGCTCTTCCTAGTTGGCCTCCAACCTGTTTCCCATGTTGGAAGCTGACAGGCTGCAGGCCACAACAACCCTTGGACCTGCTGGACAGCATTTCTTTCCCGCACATCCGCAAGCAGCGGCACAGGGACGTGTCCCACTGCTGCCAGGACAATGCCACGTGCTCGCTGAGCTCATCAGGCTGCTGGCTCCCTTCCCAGCTCTGCAACACCAGCTGAGCATCCTGCAGCAGAAAATAGAGGTAGCTGAGCTAGGGAATTGTGAGGGTGCCATCTTACAGGGCATCTCCACCCACACGCAGCAGGGAGTCAGAATGGGCGGCAGTAGCGGCAGCTTTAATATGAATGCAAATGAAAGCTCTGGAGTGTTATTAGTGTGGTAGAACCTTTCCAGGGAAACCATTCAGAATAGTTCCCAGATGCACAGCCTTTAGATGCTCAACGTTTTTGAGCTAGCTTTGTGTGAATAAGATTCATCAAGCCTCTAAGTGGCCTATTGCTCCCTTGTAAAATGAATGGAAAGCAAAAAAAGGAAATTTGTTCCAGTGGGTACAAACTAATGTAAGCCCATACAGCCTCTGCTCTATCAGCAAGTCTCCACTTCCTTACCACAGAAAGCAACAACAGCTACGACCAGCACTACGTGTGTGTCAGAGAGGGGAGGACTGCAAAAGTAAGCCAAGAAAACCTGTTTGTTCAGGTCACCAACTTCTTGCCTCTGAAATGACATAGCAGTAACAAACCTGGCTGCCAATGAAACTTGCTCAGGCAAATGATATTGAAAATATTGAAAATGCTGTAGGAGAAAGTCAAGGAGTAGGGGAGGGTCCTAAAAACCTTAGCCAATCTTACCCTCGGGGGTTTTTTTGCCATAACTGCCTTACATTTCAGTCTTGCTGATGATCAACACAGCATCAGCACCTACAGCACTTACAGTCTCCAGAACGCCTCAGGAAGGGGACTGATTATTTTAAGAAGGCTGCACAGCAGCTGGGCCCTGAATAACTCAAAAAAGTTACAGTGAAATGAAGTTCCTCCTTTTGAGACCTGTCAATTCAAGTCAAAACGGGGAGTGTGAAAGAAGGCAGACTGCTTTCTTGTCTTACAGCTCGAAATGTGGAACTCCAGCCAAGGCAGGCTGAAGGGTTGGTAGGTTGGAGAGGGATTAAAGGTTTGCATTTCTATCTGCAGTTACGTTAAAAAGGATTAGCAGAGCCAACCACTAACTGGTGAGGGCAGGGGACACAAAAAGCATGAAGGTTGCTCAGCAGCTGTCTACAGGTTAACACACAACTTTTCTGAAGGAATAAGCTGTTGGCAGGGCTAAGCAGTAACGTAGCCAAGCTGGTCTGTCCTGAGCTGCACTGTTTGCATGCCAGCAAGATGATTTATCTCCTTTAATAGGAGGCAAAGACCAGGGCTCTTTCTCCACCTGCCTGCATGCTGCAATGGAGATGCAGAGGAGTTTCAGGACTAGGAGATTCTCTGCCCTATATAAATTGAGCTGACGCATCTGCTGTGCCTGGAACTCGCTCCAGCTATTCCTTAAAAGGGTGTGTGCGTGCAAAAGAGAGGAAGAAAGCCCTGAAGAAATGAGAGGCGGCTGGCCATCCCTTGGAGGGCATGCACCTCTGTAATAGGGAAACTGGAGCTTGTGGGTACAGCCAGCTTCCTTCATTTGGTGACTTCATTCACTTATGACACTGCATGAGTGCACTGAAAATAATGCAAAAGCAGCATACCTGGGATATCTGAGCAGCCAAAATAGTATTGTCTAGGTCAGGAGACTGAATTCCTTTGTTAATTCACAAGGCCTGAAGCATTTCAATGGGAAAATCAGCAAAGGTGAGCACTTTGGCAGCCCAGCGAGGGATATTCATGGTAAGACCCCAAGATGGCCTTTGCACTGTAAATGAAGTGTAAAAAGAGTTATTTACAGCACTGTTTGGCAAGGCTGTGAATACAGCAGGACAGAGAAAGGTAAGATAGCCCCAGAAACTACTTGGACCATACTGACAAAAAAATTCGTATGCATAAGGTAGAAATTATGCCTATAGGAAGGACAGTAAAGATCCTGCTTTGGGTTTTTTTTGTTTGTTTGGGGTTTTTGTTGTTGTTCTTTGCTTGTTTTTCTGAAGGCCTAAGTCTATGGGAAGATAAAGAAAACTGGTATTCTTCTGGCCAAAAATATATAGATTTCCCACCCCCAAAAAAGGCTATGGATGGACTACTACTGTGTGAAACTGTTTGCATCAGAATAAGCCACATTTTCTTTTCATAGTCCATCTTGGGAACACTGGAGGAACCTACATCTCCCAAAGGACAGCCTGTCCTTGCAGCTATTTCTGGGCTTTCTGCCTGGGCAAAAGCTATTTGAAAAATTTTATCATCATTCTTCATTCCCCAGCACTGCAGCTGTGGATTTATTTTTGTAAGCATGCTGCATAGGTGCACCTCATTCTCCACAAAGGCATGTGAAGAAGTTGTCGGCAGTGATGGTTTCCCCTTTTCTTTTTGAAAGAGAAGGATATGCACCTGGGTCTCTCTAAAGGCAGGGTGAAGAGGAAGGCAGTTATAAATATTGTGGTAACAGCAGAAACAAGCTTGTGAGAAGGAGCTTTGTAAGCAGCGAACTGTGAGAGGTTGTTTGGTTATGTGGGGGAATATCAGACTCCTGTTTACCATGAAGCACAAAACTGGCTGAGGGATCAGAACCCAAGGGTCATGAACACTGTGCGTGTGACATCTACTTAGCTGCCCATAATTCAGAGGAAAAATAACTGAGACCGAAATCCCATCAGCTGTGCCAACTTCAGATTCAAACAGCTTTTATACAATGCAGATTGGGGGAATTCTGCTGTTTCCAAGGATGTAGAAGAACTAGGCTCCTTCAGGGATAGGTAAAGCCCGCATTTCATGCATTACAATCTAATTCTGGACATGGTATCATGCTTTATGCAAGCTGCAAGGAATCAGTTGAAGCACATTTTATTCTGTGAGGTTATGAGAAAAAGAAAAGAGTTCCTGCAGTTTGCAAAATATAAAATCAGTTATTAGGCAGGAGGCTATCAGACTTTTTACCCTTGTAAGCTGGAGTTTGTGAAGGTGTCCTGGGCATTCCTTGGCTCCTGCTACAGGCTGGACAAGAAGCTGAGCTGCAGAGCCAGCTGGCATGATGCCTGCTGTGCCCAACAGAAGCCTGGAGGAAAAGTCTAGATAAAAAATGCAGAGGAAGAGTCAGCCCTGATCTCCAGCCTATGTGAAATCTTAACTAAGTTACTAAGTATGGAAACACAGCATCATTTCAGCAGGCGTTGCATGAGATTGCCATATGGGCTGCCTCTGCAAAGCCACAAGCTCAGAGCTCGGCAAGCACTGACGGTGCTGACTGCTCCTTAAGCGCAGATTTCTGACTCTCCTGCATGGCTGCAGAGAGCAAAGCAGCATGGATGTGTCATGCATTCCTTCTTGCCTGTTCAAGCTCTGATCTTCCTTCTCTGGCATGAGTGTAATTTGGTAAATTGGACCTGCATACATCTGCAGGGCTGCAGAAATCAGAATCATGTACTTACTGGCCAACTCAGTCACTGCTTCACCTGCCTGCATGAATGCGAAGAACAATTGGTTTTAGCCACAAGTAGCAGACAGACAGCTGGGCCATGGGGTGGGGAGGGGATAAATCTGCTGACAATTTTTCCAGGCTTCAGGAGAAGTAAGGGTAGCAGAACACAGGAGGTGCTCCCTCAGCCCTGGCTGCTGGCAGGTGCTGCCTGCAGAAGTTGCTACAACTCTAAGGGAAGAGGAGGCGGCTGCCCTGCAGTGGGAAAGGGGGATCAGTATGAGGAGAGGAGGGTTTTCCCCTGCACTGGGAAGCCACCAGCTCATAGACTCACAATCTTTACTAAGTTTTCTGTGGCTCACCTGAGACCAAGCACATCATCTCAGGTGCAAATTTGACCAAAACCTTGGGGCTATTCTGCCTGTAATTATCCCCATCTCCAACATGGCTGACACAGCTGATTTGAAGGAAACCTATTACATTGGTCGACCTCCTGAACCACAACAGTCCCTTGTCCCTTCCTGCAGTCTCCGGTTTGCAGTGCTTCCCTTTTGTACAGTACACAGTCACCAGTGCCCTTACCCAGGAGATTTGAGATTACTCAAACAAATTATCTCACAATACCAAGGGGAATTATCCAACCCCCTCCTCCTCAGTGTGGCACGACCCCTAACTCCTGACAGGGAGCCTCTCACTGCAATTTAAACAGCACTCAGCCATCCAGGCACAGCTGCAAGCACAGACAGGTGCCACTGAGGGCACACTCAGCCCACCATGGCAGCAAGCAGCTCCTGTTGCCAGCAGCCACCTGCACCATCCATTGGCTGGAGTAGCCTTCACACACCAGGTGCCCTAGCACACAGCTGTTATCCCATGTCCAGTAACAGCTTGGGCAAGGAGCAGGGATGAAGGACTGCAGCCCTAACTTGAGGGCATAAGGAGCTTAAATGTCAGAGACCAGGACCTCCAGCAGGCTGCAACTGGAGAAACCATTCTCCAAGGTTCCCTTAAGGACTTTTCCCTCCCCACTCCAGCCCCGATGCCACTGCACTGCACATGTGCACCAGCCAGGCTGGGATGCCCAGGCACCTAAGCCCAGCGGCTTAGGGAGCCACGCTAGTAGCAAAAGAGAAAAAAAATAACAAAACAAAAACCCATATATGAAGTAGTTAAAAATAGCACATCCCAAATCCTAAAGTAATCCCAACACCCCCACACAAACACAGGTTCTGCTGCAGCACATCAGTCCCTTCCCTGAACAACTGAGGCAGGCCTAGAGCTGAATGAGCCTTATGGACTAACTCAGCTATAGCCTTCATGGAATAGTGAATTTTTTAGATTAAAATGTGACCAGTCAGTGGCTGGCTGAAGCAAAGATTTTCACACTGGTACAGGAAAATGACCCATCAGTAAGAGCACTACAGTAACCCCATCCATCTGACCCAGTTCTCACCAGTTTGACACAGCCGGGCAGCACCTCAAACTTATGGTTTGGGCTCCTGGGAGACCCATGGGCACAAGGAACCCAAGTGCACTTAACATTGGTGCTTACTCAGACTTGTCTACTAGCAAGCTTCCCTTAAACCAGGGTCCACTTTTGTTATTTTGTTCCTGGACCCTTTTCCTCCCTTCAGCGAAATATTCAGTCTGAAAATAAGCACTTCCCACCACACAGTATTACTGACCTTGCATCCCCCACTGACTCTCCAATCTTAATTGCTTCAATGAGCTTACAAATTTGCTGAAAACCCTGAGGCACCTCAGTGTGATCCCCTCTCACTTCAGAACACATGTAAATTAGGGAGGCGGGTAAGTCAAGTGAGACTTGTCCCGACACACTCCAGATCAAAGCACTCTGCACTTACACTGCATCAACCACCCAGAACTAGCACGCAAGTGACACGCTGCACTCTCCAGACACGCAACAGCTTGTTGTGCTTGTTCTTGCACCCAGGTGTGGTTCAAGCCACGCTGGTTTTACAGGTACCACTCATCACACACCATCATTGCACATTTACTACAAAATTATTTATTAGACAGCAATACACAGCTTTAGCAGGAAGCTTATATACATGCACACAACACTGGTGACTACCCTACTCGGGAACTCTAGTTCTTTTGCCCTTGGCCTTGCGGACCTCTTCTATCAGATCTTTTAAGTACTGAATTTCCTTACTAAGGGAATCTGCTTTCTCCTTCAGGGCCTGGTTTTTCTGCTCCAACTCTCTGCACTCCCCAGACAGTGCCTCCTGTTCCGCCCTCTTCTTCTGCCTGTAACGTGTGGCAGCAGTCTTATTCTGCTCCATCTTTTTTAGTTTCTTATCTATTTTCTTTTCTCCTTTCACCTTTGCTGACACTACCTTCTCTGCAGGATCATCGTATGGTTTGGACCGCACAGAGCCACAAGGGGCATCTGCAGGGAACTGGCTGCCATTGGGGGATCCAACTGAATTGGTGGGGCTGTGTTGGGGGGTTCCCAGGTAGGAGTCTGGGCTCATGCATATTCCACTATCATCTGAGTGGTTCTCCTCCTCCTTCTCAGACTTGGTGATCACCACCACAACAGTGGGGCATTCCCACTTTCTTTCTCCCTCCAGAACATCCACTTCACTACCTAGCTCTAAACTAAATGAGTGGTCTGGAGTGGAAGTCAGAGACCCTGGGGAGAAGGGAAAAGACCAAAGGGAAGCCAATGGGGCCATTGGATCTGCTCCAACTGGGGATTCAGGGACATGGGTGATTACGTTATTTATCAGTGGAAGTTCTTTGTTGTGAAATTCCTGGATGGTAGCACTAAATAGATCACACGAGTCTTCCAACGTGGCCATCAGCTCGTCTGGTGAGACGGTGGCTTCCAGATGTTCCATACCTAACAGGGCATCAAAATCAAATTCCTTCAGATCCATCTTCTCCACCATCCATTCCATGCCAGAGAAGGCATCCTCTGTACAACAGAAAAAAATACCACTTCAGTAAACCATCACGCAGTGTACAACATAATCTTATGGTAACAACCTAGCAGTTCATCAGCTCAGCATCCTTCCTCTCTCATGTATCAGCACAAAGAGTAAACCATCAGGAAAAAAAAAGCTTTCACTGAGCTACTAAAAACTGCAGCGGACAATGTGAGCAGGTCTTGTAACATTCCAAACCTCTTATTTAAAGACCACAAGAATTCAGGGACATTTGCAACATACAACCATGCTTTCTCATTGTTACCTCTGCTAAGAAACACTACCTTTGACAGCTGCTGTGTTATTTCAAGTGGCACTTTACCATAACCAGCAATTGTGTGTAAGGTAAGCAGCATAGCCCATGCTCTTTCCAAGCTCAGGTAAATGCACATGAGTTTGCATTCAGGTTTATGAAACACTAGCAATTTATTTTTAACTGGAATGTTGTGGTAGTATGTAACTGAGGCTCTTTATGAAAATAAGTAATAGCTTACCCTGGTTGCTATCTATGGTGTTGCCTAAACTGTCCACAGCAAGCCAATTGGAGGAGACTGCCTTAGCCTTGTCGCTGGAGAACCCATGCGAACCGAGGGGCTCGGCCACCTCCAGGTAGTCATCTATGAGTCCCAGACTTTCCTCAGCCACCGAACACGGCTGGCTGAAGGGGGATACTGAATCCCCCAACAGCATCTCGTTGTTCAAGAAGCTCATTTTCGTCAGCTTTTAACGCTTTGACGTCGAAGGATGTAGACAAGTAGAAGGTTTTTTCGTCGACTACAGCAATGCTGCTGTGGGGTGCCGTGAAAAACCTGTGAACAGAACTTGCACTCATCAGTATATGACCCGACGAACATAGTCACCTTTTCTAGCAGTGGCACCTCAAGAACTATGGCGGAACTTTACAGATTATCTAATTTCTTTATTTCTGTGCTGCTGCGCATCCCCCGCCTCCCTCCCTCAGGGGCCGGCCCCGCCCACCCGCCGCCATTTCGCAGTCCCGCCGCCATTTTGTGTCCTGCCACGTTTCCACCACGGCTCCAGCGCCGCACAGGGCTGTGTGCCCGATGGCCAGTGCTAACTTAACGCTACGCTACTACAGTATTTAATATTAGTACTGGTGCCAGATGAGTAAGAACCCCCGCTCATGTATCTGCGATTATACCACGTGGTCCTTATACTCAAAACCCTAAAACCTCTAATGCCCCATATTCCCCTAAGTACAGCAACACTTTCCCTCGTGAGAGCACAGAAACCCTCCTTGGGAATGTTCCTTTACTCTCATAAAAAAATCTAAGAAATAAAGTATTCTATAAGAAAATCCCACATTTTTCGAAAGCAAGGTTTCTCGAACGATAGAAAACTTGACATTCCTTGTAAATTCTTTCATAATGACATTTCCTGCTATTTCCAACACTCGCCGCACCCGGGGTCTACTGAGCTCTACAAGGATCTCCCCACCTCGCACCCATTTTGACGTAACTACATAACCTATTTTTTTTTTTTTTGGTATAGCTAAGTATCTCCCCCCGCTTCCCGTCAGATACCAACAAACCCACATGTGTAATAAATCCGCCCCAAAAGCCCACTTCAAGAGGGTAAAAGGGCGCCTATCAACATATAAGAGAGGGAGCAACTGTCCCTCACACACGATACTCACGCCATGGTTGCAGATGCCGGGGATGTGTTGAGGCCGCCGCCGCTGCTGCTGCGCCTGCTGCACTGGCCGATGCCGCCGCTGGCCCTGCCGCCTTAAAGAGCCATGGCGGCCAGGGGAGGGGGTTTGCTCGTATCCGCGCCGGGCAGGAGGTGCTGTGCACACTGCCACGGCCACTACACAACACTCAACTGGCGGCAACAGGAAACAATGAGGTGGCAGCGGCGGCGCTCCGCTCTTATATAAGAGCCGTAGTTACCAAACGAGCTGGGGAGGTGAGGTATCCTTCCGCCAAGAGTCACCTGCCTGTCACCAGCACCTAGCGGCCTGTCTTTCTGGGGTTCTCTCCTTCCGTTCTGCTACAAGTTAAACACAGGGGCCGCCGACAAGACGGCTTGTCACAAGACAGGAGAGCTGCACGGCAGGGCAGTCATGGAGGGACTATATGATGTATACATGCGCTTCTGACCCCCCCCCTTTCGGGCGCGACGATACCACGTGACCGGAGCGACTGAGGACGCTCCGCCGCCCCCCACTTCCGCGGGGAAAGTTGGGGGGGGATTTTACCCGCCAACAAAGACGCGGAGCTCGCGCGGAACACGTCACGCTGCTCTCCACGTGGGAAGGGCGGCGCTCATTGGCTACGGGCGAGTTATTCACGTGCCCCGCGAGCTGTTATTGGCCAGGGCCCGGAGGAAACCAATGTGGAGTGGAAGAGGGGGGAAGTGAAGGAGCAGTGGGGCGGGGAAATGGTGGCCGGACGGTCGGGGTGGGGCTGGGAATAAGGATGATGCTGGGAGTGGGTCGACAGCGAGCGGCCGGGCAGGGATGTGGCGCCCACCCACGGCAGCCCTTTGTTTGCCCTGACATGCCCTTCTCGAAGCAGTGTGCACTACCCACTTTGATGTCCAACGGCCCCTTTTGTTCCTCACAAAGCCCCACTGAGATCAGAAGGGAGCTGGCTGTGGCGGCCCAGGCTGAGGCGCTGGCAAGACGCTCCTGAGGCGGCGGCAGCCCGCCATGGCTTCCTGCTCCCTTAGATAACGCGCTGCTTTCCCTGCCGGCCTGCCGCACCCATGGAGCGCGTAGATTACGGGCTCTCCGGGGCTGGATGTTTGCGTGCAGGGGGGCGTCAGCCCTGAGCTTGCCGGCCTCACCGCTGCCGTGGCGCCGCGCCGAGGCTGACAGGCTTCGGAGGAGCCGGGCTGCAGAGCCGCGGCCTGGCAGCCGAGAGTATCAGTCTAACTAGTGCCTTCAACTCACGCAAGGGCTGAAAATGAAGTTGGTTATTCCACAGTGGAGAAATGAGAATATCCTCTCCTGCCATGCAGTTTCATGCTGATGCAGTTGCTTCTCTGTGCAGACATCATTCGACTGGTGTAAGCGTTAATGGATGGATCATATAGAGCCTCACGGCTACAAGGGGCAGTGTCACCTTGGATAGGTTTCAAATTGCTGTTTTGCATTTTATCTGATCCAAATCAACTTGCTTCTAGGAAAGAAGTTAGACCTCTTCCTCCACCCTGTTCCTGCTAAACAATTCCACCAGTTGGCCTGGCCCCTAATGAGGCAGCTCGCAGTAAGAAACTTACAGCGGTCAACAGTTTTCCACTGGCTTCAGTTCCTTCATCATCCTTTCAGTCGGGTCACACAAGCACTGGACAGCTCCGGTGAGCTGCGAGTTTCGGTACCTGTATCATTCCTCAATGTGTCAGAGTTATCCACCTTCAAAAGGTTGATTTTCACTTTGCCAGCCTCACAGCACCATCAGCTCTGAGAGCTGCTGTGGAACCTTGCTTGTTCAAACATCATCATCCTGCAGCTCAACTTGCTCTCAGCTACCTCTGCAAAAGGCTCCACTATTTTCCAGTTAAGGCCTCAGCAGTATTTGTGTAAAGCCATAGCCTTCACCTTGTTTGCTCAGGTCTAATTGACTAGAATGCCTTAAACAGCTTGCCTGATGATTTGCAAGGATGGAGTGTGACCCAATTTCTACTTTTAGCAGTCTGGTCTTAGCACTGTTGCTACAAAGCAGAATATGTCACTCCACATCTGTAATGTGAACACTGGCTGCTGAATTAAAAAGGGTAATTTTCCCTACATGTTGGTTTGTTGCTATTTTATTTTGGTTACTTCTTTCTTTGCAAGCACAGAATTTGAAATGACTCATTAAAATAGAGGAGGCAAAGAAAAATGCCCTCCAATGCCAAAAAACACCAGCATACCAGTTGAGCAGTCTGAGATAACTGTTCTGATAAATACACTATGGAGGAGGCAGATCTTACTTCAAAGGAAAATTGAGAGGATGTGGCAGCTTTTGAAGAAGCCGAGTGGGTGATTGGCTGTGTGGATGGGTGGACAGCACTGCCATGTCCTCACTGGCTAACGGAGAGCTCTCACATCCACTGTCATGCCTGCCTTCCCCTCCTTCAAGTGAAAAGGGCAATTGTATGACTATAATAGCAGCTAAACAAACAGAAATGCACCCAATAGATATACACCCAATTCTTCATAATGAAAAGATAATTATAGATTTCTCTGAAAGGACTCTGGGAATGTGTGCGCAAGAATCACGTAAGCAGAAATTAAGTACACGATGAGGAACTTAACCCAGATCTGCTTGTTTCCTAGCCGCCTGCTTTCCCTTTTGTGTGTGATCTGAGGTGGAAATTTGTCTGTATTATGAGTTCCAGACAGATTTTCTGTAATAATCTCCAATCCAGAAAGTGAAATCAAGTAACTAGGAGCCAACCATTTAGAGAAAAGCGTATTTTCCCCTGTTTGCTGCAGACTGCAGAATAACAGTTGTTAAATCATTTTTTTACCTACAATCCCAATTCCTTCACAAATTATCTTTTTTCTTTTTCAGATGTTGTGTCAGAGATATCTCCACGGTGGCTAGATTTTTTAAACAAGGTAGAAAACACTTTTTTAAGCAGAAATAACTTTTTTTTTTTAATTTTTGTACAAAAGAAATGACAAGTATTTGCTAAGCACAGGACTACTAGCTACTCTTTACTAACTCAAAGGTGTCTAAAAAATAATTTCTTTCCAATATTACATAATATATTTGTGGTTCAGAGACTGAGCAGCTCTTCAGAAAATGTCATTTCCAGCACAAAAAAGGTGGCTTCTGAGGGAACACCAATTTGTGTGCATGGTGAGTAAAGTTCTGCTGTCATGTTAACTTTATACCATCCAGCTTTATCACTGTGGATGTTATTTTCCTGCCCTGGGCACCTCAGCAAAGGGAACTCCTGGGAGAAGTAAGATCCCTCCTAACACAGAAATGAGGGGCCAGCTGCAGGAGAAAGGAGCTGCTCTTCCAGAGTTCACTGCAGAAGAGAGGCCAAGGGTCTGGCTGGGTAAGCAATTAAGTGCCCTGACAAATCTAGCACTGCAGATAGCCACCTCCAGCCAAACAGCATCCCCAGGAGGTGGAAAACTAATACTCCTCCACTCACCCTCCTCCTTCCTTAGGATGGAAGGTCAATATGTGGGCTTTAATAATCTCTTTGGTTTGTTTGTGTTTTCTTTTTTTTCTTTTTAAAGTAAACATTGCAAAGGAAAAGCAGTTTTCTTCTTCCACCAGCAAGAATACAGGAGATGAACGTGTGAATGCTGTTAGGAAGCACACCAAAGCCCGAGAGGACGTAAACATAGTAACATCCCCTCACACAGTCTAGACCTGCTGCATAGGATGCTCTCCAGGACTGTCAGTAGCAGGGAAGCTCATGGGCCTCTGTGGCAGGGGAACAAGGGTGGTGGGATGAGTGGGTACCGCTGGGGCCAGGAGAGGAGGCAGCAAAAGTAACAGCAGAAGAGCAGACAGAGATGTTGCTCTTCTCCAGAGTGCTGGGAAAGCTGCAGCCAGGGGGAAGGTGGACTGACACTGCATTGGGAGAGTGTCCGATGGCCATGGTGGCACTGGGCAGGCAGCTTCGGGCTTCCCTGAGCCTGAGTGCCCCAGAAAAGGAGCAGGTAGCCTTTCTGCTGGCCCTGGGCTCTGCTGGGGTGGCTGGGGAGGAGGGGGCACTGCCTGCTTTGCAGAAGGGTGAGTGTGAGGGCAAGCCCCAAGGGGATTCTTTTTAAGGATGACTTGAGTCCTTTGAACCTTGCATCAGGAGGGACAGGAAGCCCTACCTCACACTTCAGTGAACATAGCATTTCCAGAGACTAGCAGGAATTTTTCCTGGAAAGAAGACTGCTGAGGAAAACACAAGGGAGGAATGAGGCAAAGCAGAGAGACATTTTGAGCAATTTTAAGGGAGAATTACCTACAACCTCTGTGTCACAGACTACTTCACAGTGCTTGCTTGCTTTTTTCCTCATGTGGTAAAGATATCTGAAAGATCTTTTCTGCCAGATTCTCATTGTAAGCTCTTTAGGAATTGTTTTATAGATGTACCATTTTAAAACCAGATCAAAAGGCAAATATATATGATTAAAGATCAGTCTGGGACGTATTAACATCCATCTTTTATTACATACAAAATAAGTTATCCATATGCTTGGCTTCATTTGTTTTGGACTAGTATACCGAATGGAATCTCTAATAAATCATTCACTACTTACCCACTCCCTCACTGCCTTCTGTTTCCATCCTGCTATGTAAATATCCCTGACATTAGAAATGCGACTAATAAAAAAGAGGATTAAATCTGCAATTTACATTTGCAACTTACAGTTCAATTATTTCACAGAGTTATGGAAAGAACCCTCCTTGTCCACCTACATTTTTCTTACTGAACAAACTTGGGCATGCCAAGCACATGCTGATAGCTCACAAAATCCGTGTCTCCAGAGGCTTAGTTACTCAGAATCAGCCGGGCTGTGGCCAGCTGCCACAAGTCAAAACATTGTGCAAATCTGGTAAGAGGGAGGTAAGTTGCAACTTGCCCAAGCATGAGTTTCCTAAGCAAAGCTACAACTGGCTGAAAATGTTTAGCAAAAATATGCTTGAAGGAAGGCTGAAGAGGGGGTGCTGACTTTTGTTCAGACCATTGGGGGATATTTTTAGTTGTCTCATTGTCCAGCCTTGTTTTATTATGATGAGAGGATTTGGGGGTCAAGAATAATACTTCACGTGCGTTAGCAAATGTGGGTTCAGTTTAGCACACAAACAAAAGCCTTCCAGTTATGCAAACAATAAAAGAACAGGAACACACTTCATGTCAACTGTTGTTCTTCATGGGCCTATAGCTGATGTGACCTCTGCTGCTGATTGTGTGCTCAGTGTGTATCAAAATTGTACTAGCATCTGCTGGAGTCACACATGCCAGGTGTCTTGTGCCCTTCTGTGCAAAAGGATGAAGAGGAGAGTGACAATGCACATTGCTTCTTTTCTAGCAGTGTGGAGTTAGCAAGAGCTGAGCCTGACAAGTAGGTACAAATTATGAGACTGCAGTATCTCGGCCCAGACACCAGTGAGAGAGGTAACTTCAGTGGAGCTCTCTTTCAGTGTCTCAGTGCACCTCAGACCAGGGGGCTCCTTGCTGCACCAGCCCAGCAGCAGTTACACTGCACTCTTGGACCTGGTACCCAAACCAGCAGCTTTGGCTGAAGCAGGTGGAAAGGTTATTTGAGCTTATTTCAGCCTCTCTGTTCAGTGAGGGAGAGCTCACAGTGAAAGGATAATACCAGGCTGTCCTCTGTGTGCTCCTTTGGGGGATTTGTTTTTCACTTTGTGTAATTTTGGAGTATTTTGATGAGGCTAGAAAGAGAGACTATGCACAGGTGTACCCTGTAAGTGAAATAAAACAGAGTTCTAGAGATCTTTTGGGTGTGTGAGAGATGTCTTTGATGCTGGCAGGCAGCTTCAGCAAGAACACCGACACAGGTAGTCCAGATACTCTGAAGCTCTGAAACTCATTTGAGGGTAAGTCACTGTTGAGGCTGTAGCTGCTCAGGTGCCTGGGGAGAAACTCTGCAGCCCTTATTCAGTAATAATTTTCCACTCTCCATAGGCAGCAGCTGCTCGGTGATTTACCAGCAGACTTTGTACTGTTTTAATATATATTTGTTTACAAAGGAGGAGAGAAAAAAATCCCAGGGGATGTTGACATAATTGTGATACCATTAAGTTTACAGCTTTTTCCTGAAGGAATGTCATTTTCCCTCCTAAGGTCTCTGCATTAGATCTGGCAAATTATGTCAGAAAGATTCTTTCTGAAGATTTTGAGCCTGTTCTGCTCCCTGCACTTGTACATGGACTAAAAGATGGCCTCAGTAGAGCCTCCTCAGGTGTGTTACAGGTCGACTGGCCATAGGCAGGCTGGATAATAGTCCCCAAAGAAGTCTTTGCAGCCAAAGTACCACAATGAGTAGGTGCTGTGGCTTCTCAACCCACCTGCCCTCTTACTGCCATTGCTGTAGTGCCTGGTGAGGGAGGTTTTCAATTCTCTTAATGGGAGGCGGTTTCTGTGCTTGACTGTAGAGAGAACTGGTTTGAGACTAAATCCAGGCCTGTCAGGAGTCCAGCTCTGTTGGGGAGGTACAGCTGGCCTGCTCTTCTGGCACTCAGAGGGTAAGACTGTTAAGGCCATGTCCTGGCTTCAAGAGGAGACTTCTCTGGGTTAGAAGCAATGCTGGCACTATTCAGGAAGGTAACATTTGAGCCATTCACCTCAGTCATGCAGTCTCAGTAAGACACAATTGGATGCTGGAGTACTCATCAGAAATACAGGTCTTCCCTAGGCAGAGCAGGCTTACAAAAGGGTAACTCTGTTCCAGGGCACAGAGCTTGGGAGTCACCAGTCTGCTGGTGATACCAAACATCCTCCTTGGCAGTGCAAATTGATGGACTCAAGATGCATTATTCTTCATTCATTAGCTTGTTTTACATATTAAAAATAACCCCAAAATAAAATGAAAAAAAATTTTAAATAAAAAAAATTAAATTAAAAAAAAGGAGAGAGGAGAAAGGTTCCTAGCCCAAAACATAAGCTTATTACTCCTTGAAGAGGCACCAGCACAGATGCTTTCTACTGTCTCTTTCACAACCACAGGCAGTGATTTGGAAAAGAGGTTTGTGCCTTGGTCATGTCCTTGCCTCAGCAGAAACCAGCCTCCCTGTGAGTGCAGGGAGCTGGGCCCCTGCCAGCGTGCTCTCTAACAAGCACCGTGGGAGCTGCAGCTCTGCAGCCTCTGGGACCGCTGTGCCTTGTACCTACCTTGGCTCCAGCGCACCTCGGGGCCTCTGACAGCGCTTCACCACTGCTGCAAACAAGCGGCAGCTAAATATGATTCACATCTTATTATCCATATAAGTGGTGGTACTTACTTGTCTCCAAGGTCCCCTGTGCTAAATAAATCCAAGAATCTGAAGGCAAAAATGTCATTTTGTCATACTGCTTCCAGGAACAATTGCTTCTTGCCTTTCAAGGGAGGTAAGGAGCCCGCCAGGGCCCTACGAGTTTTGAAGTAATGCCCATTGTAGGAGCAGTAAAGAGCCAACACAGTCCATCATTTGCCATCTGTGCCCTCATGTCTGTTGCCTCTGAGGCCTGTCCTTTGCAATGCTGAGCAGAATGAGACAAGGACTGGGATCATTGTAGTGGGATGTCTTATGGGACAATATTATCCCTGTGCTTGTGTAGAACAGTGACAATTCTACCACAGAGAAGGGAAACAATGGAATTGCACTGAAGCCAGGGAATTGTAAGTACAAAACAAGTAACACAACTGGGCAATTTTTGCTCATTATTTGTATGGAGAAGGCTTTTCATGAAGAATGTGGTTAGAATTTATATATAAAAATATCTATTTCCTCTGAGAAGCTTAGCACTGACTGTTAATAGACAGATCAAAGAGCTACTTAGCCACAAGAGCCAGAGAAATTGAACCAGGGCAGCAAAACTAAAAATCAATCTGACTTTTAGTGTGTTTAATGTGATTTTGTTTAGAACTGACTTCTGCATGAGTACTTAGGAAAGCTTAAGGTCATGAGAAGTTTGAATTCCTTAAGCCAAACTCTGTGTCCCACTCTCTTTGTTTTTCGTAAAATGACAAGAACGTTTTCTATCTACGGAATGATTTAAGATCTTTCCTGCCTTACCCATTAGTCTTACCACTCTCTTTTGCCTTATTGTTTGCAAGATTATTCCACAGGATCACATACTATAAAGGAATAATAGCTTGCTTACCAGCACATTTCTGGGCCCTTGACATGTGAGTAATGCTGTCCTTAAAGTATGCTAGTAAAAATTTTATCCTTTATTGTGTGAAGGACACATTTGTTAAATGAAAGCTATTCTAAGGTGTTGAATCTTTAAAACAACAACAACAACAAAACAAAAATAAAAATAAAAGGGAGGGAAAGGATATTTCTTGAATCCCTCAGATCATAAACTCAGATAGTAATTCAGCCTGACAAGGATAAAGAAGATAAAATCCAGGTATCCCAAACAGTTCCCTGATTGTCTGGACTGCAGCAGTTCTCCCAGGGCTGGAAGTCAATACTGGGTTTCACTGGTAGGAGGTAGGATCTCCCATTTCTTGTTTGCTGCATCTGTAGGCAAAGCTCCACATTTCAAGATCCAGTCTCCGATTCAGTGAGCCATGCTGGAGACATTGAATAGAGCAGGTAGTGAGGAAACATATCTTACCTGGAAGATAAATTCCTCATTTGGAAGAGGCTTCTCCTTTTTTTTTGTGAAACTTAAAATTTGGAAAAGGCTCTTTTATTTTTTTCTATGAGACTAAATTTAAAAAGCAGCAGCTGTGTGCAGCTTTTCTAAAGTTTAGAATATTAAAATAAACCTTAAGAAACCATGGATGCAACTAAGTGTTTGGGAACAAAAAAAGAAACATTATAAATGCAGTTCAACAGTTTAACATAATTTGGGGTTCAGTCATCCTTTCTTTCCCAGCTTAAGATTAGACACAAAATAGGCTAGAATTCATGTATTTCTTTTTAAAATTAAGAGATGCAAAAATAAATTAGTAAAGTGTATACTCAGCTACATTAATATCCAGGACAGGACTGTGGTTATATAACAAAGTGGGCAAAATATTTTACTTTTTCCAAAATTCCCTTTCCTCCTAAGCGGTTTGTTACTTAGGCTAAGAACAAAAGAGATTCTAAGTCTTTGCAGCCTGGAGAGCTACTTGTGCTCTTTTTCTCTTTGGCAACTTTTTCCATACTTGCAATAATTATCCTCTCTCCCCTCAATTATTTCTTCTTTATATTAAACAGACACTTATCTTTTGATCTTTCCTTCCTATTCATGCCAGGACAGCTTTCATGCAAAGGTGTAAACCGCTGCATGTATTAACTATGTATTGCAGGCTCTAGGCATTCCAGGGGCTTTAACTTGAGAGGGTAATACCTGTCACAGATTTCACAGAGCAACTTATTTTAGCTACTCCTGTAAGATTCTGTATGGCATGAAATGTGCTTGATCTCATCTGATCTGTTTCTCCCACAGGATAGATTAAAGGAAAAAAAACCAAAGCAACACAGGCAAAGGGATATTAGAAAAAAAGGTTGGCAATGTACACTCCCTTTGTATCATAAAATACCCTTCAAAATAGTTCATTACACAGTTCTCATTAAGAGAAGTCTTACAGGACAATGTTGCCCTTGTAGCATGTCTTCCAAGAATTAAGAAGCCTGGGACCCATCAAAAGCAGCATGACTTCACACCTTATTTGACATCCAACATTTCCACTCCACCTTCCCAAGCAGGCATATAAAACTGGGTCTTACTGTAAAGAACTTCAACACACCAGACACGGTTAAGCAGCTTCCCCACTGCCTCAAGGCTGATGCCTGGATAAGAGAGGAGTGCATTTGGGAGGGGTGAGGCCTGGCACACAAAAACCAAGGTGTGACTGAACAAGGGTGGGGGAGCCCACACAGAAAAGTTTAATATTCCAGAGGCACAGAAGCCTCTGAAGTCTGGGGAGCCACATGAAAAGCAGGTGCCTGTCTGGGCACGCAGACTGTTGGAGAGAGGATGAGAGGCTCAGCGCCACAATTATGCATCATCTTGTGACTGGAGTGAGAGCTGCCAGGAGCCAGGACGCTGCTGCGCCCAAGCTGATTGCTCCCTTGAGACAACCTGCAAAGTACTGAGTGCCCAGAGCTGCAAAGGGAAAGCAAGTGAATCAGCAAGGGGCAAGTCAGCCCCCAAGCACTGGTGTGATGCAGAATTATATCAGCATGAAGGTGACGTGCTGAGATCAAAGAAGAGATATGTTCCTTCATTTATAAATATGCCAGAGACAACCACGTTACTGTGGAAAGTAATTTTATTTCAGAATTCCACACACTCTGTCACAGATCATGCACTTGGACTTTCCCCTTTGCAAATCCACAGCCTCCAGGCCTGAGAGAGATGAGGCATCATCTCTTCACTTCTCACTGTGTGCCCACATGCAAAGAATGAGGGCCCTGATGGCAGCTTGCCAGGGGGCAGAAAGCAGCCTCCTGTTTCCATAATTGCTTTTAAACACGGGAAAAGAAATCCATCTGACTTGAAAGATTAGCAGGGGAGCTCAGCAGCAGTGAAGCCTACAGCTGAGCAAGTTGGTCCTCACCCTGTGGTTACAGGGAATAAGACAACAATCTCATAGGAAGCTTGTGGGAGCTAAGCTACAGCAGAACATAGGGAGACATTCTTGGAGCTGAGGAAGCCACCAGCCCAATGCATGCCCTGGGCCTCTTACAATCAATCTGTCTCTGAGCTGCTCTGCCAGAAAGGTAGCTGGGATCTGCCCTTTTCACATTCAGCTTTAGGTTCTCATGCTCTGTGCTACAGATTTGACCAGGAAGTACCCTACCTGTAGGTCAGAAAGCCCTCAAGGCTGTACATCAACATATGTACTGCATTTAATACTGAAAGGTGCCAGTTTGAAAGACTCTGCAACATTCTGTTTGACCCACAGGCTGGGTCCAGCATTACTGGAAGTTTGCAGCATACTTTCCCTACACCTTCTTCCCTGCTTCTATTGCCCCTTATACCTGACCCTGCTGTTAAAATACTCCTAGTTGCAGTGTCCCTGTGACCCATCACATCTTTGGCCTTCATCAAGACTGCCCCTGCCAGGGCAGGTATTGCCTGCCTTCAGGTGGCTGCCTTTAGGAAGTGATCATTTGCCTCCTGAAAACAGGCTCATGGCTAGCTCAGAGGAGGGCAATACTGAAGAAATGATGGAGATGGTTGATGCAAGTGAAGTGGAGCAGAGTCTACAGAAAAGGCAAAAAGGCAGCTTCAGTCTCCATTTGATACACAAATTGAGCTCAATAGCAGCAAAAAATGGCCATAAAATATTAATTCATTAGGTTGCCAGGAAGAAGTAAAAGCATTCATGTAAAAAAATTATATATACAGACATGTAGGTGACAACTATTCTCAAGTCATATCTCACCTCTTTTTTTTACCTAGAATTTTAATCATTTCCAACCACATTGCTGTTAAAATGTGAAGACCACAGTATTGGAGTCAGCACTGAGTGAGGGGTGACATCACACTGAAGAAATGGGCTTTGGGGGAACTCCTGACAACCCAGATATTTTAATATTTTTGTTGACCTTCAAGTAATTAAAAACAAGGGGAATTCTCCCCAGTAGCCTATAGGCTCCTCTCGTCTCCTCTGTCTGCTTTTAGGGTAGGAAGGCTGACATCAGAAAGGCAGTGGTGGGCAAGGGAAGGAAGGGGGGGAAATCTGGGAACCAGAGTGAAGAGCAGTCAACAGTTGACCAACACTGACTTGCCGCAAAACTTACAAAACACAAAGTCATACAAATGTCCTGTTAACCTTTGATAGACTATAGACTTTATATACACACACAGACTTCAAAGTACACATCTGGCAGTCTAGAAAATACCAGTACCCTTAGGATTAAATAATTTAAAATGCAATGTTGTGTTACCACTGTATACAGAATGCTATCTGACGGATAAGATGGACGGATTGTCCAAGAAAGATGCTTCCTCCCTCCCTCACCAGCACTGCCTCTAAAAAGAACCCAGGGTGAAAGACTTCTCTCTGTGGCTCCACTCCTGAAATTCACCTTGAAACATCTCTGTCAAAGATGGGGGATGTCCTGAGAGGAAGAAGGAAAAAAGGATTCCTGCTCCCTCCATACTCTGCTGCTGCAGTACTTCCCTCCACTGGATGGACAGCAAGGGTGAAAAAAGCTGCTAAAGCAGGGAAAAGGCAATTATGTTTCTGAAACAATAGTTAGGCTGGTCTTTTGACATACACCCAGAGCTCCAGACTCGGGGGACACCTTCTCTCCCCATTTTTTGAAGGCAGCAGGTGGCTTAATGCAGAGCATAGAGTCTACAGCCATAGACAGGAGCGGGCAGAACTGCAGCGACAACAGGCCCAAAGAGACGGAATGGGAATGTGTGCCCTTGCCAGCCTTCCAAGAGTGTTTGTAAAATGGGAGCACTAGAAAGTTAGTCACATGTGAATGAGGAAGGGGATGGACAACCTCAGTTCTGGGGAGGAGACTAAAGCACACAGAGCAGATGGCAAAGCTAATATATCCCGAAATGCCAGCTTTTTACATTTACCCTAATACCAGTGTATGGGAAAGAACCTTGCTGATGACACCAGTTCAGTTCTATCACCTTCACAGCCTTTAGAGCTGGTGAGAATCTGGCTTGTGTGTGCTTATTCCAAAGCCTTTTGAGGCATGCAGTCTTGTTTCCACCTCTAGTAAACCAGAACAGCCATAAGCTCTTGGGGAAAAGATGAAAAAAAAATAATCCCCATTCCCATGTGTGTCTCCCATCCCTTCCCTATAATCACCCTCTCTTCCTCTAGGCCAGAGACAACTAAAGAGCTGCCTTGTTCTCCACTCCTGAGGCCATTCCCAGAAGATCTGGCTAGGCAGGAACAGCAAGCTCTGCTCCTTCAGCCTCATCACACAAACAGACCACAAAGGTTCCTTCCTGCCCTCTGGCAGCTTCAACAAGAATTGCCCATATAGGAGATTATGTTGCAGCACATTGGACAAATTTTGGCCCTTAATCCTGAATCCAGCTTGCAAAGGATGAGAAGGCTCCATGGGAGCAGGAGCTTTTGGAATTCTCCAGTTTCAAGTTCTACAGCCCTAAATATTGCCAGTGTAATCATTATCCACTCAGAAATACAAAAAGAACTCTCTCCAAAATATCTCACTCAGTCTGTCCTGCATGACTGGGCCAAAAGGACATAAAAGAAAGGAACGTGAGACAGTGTGGGACAGCAGAGAAAAAGAAACGTGGGGCAAAGGCAGGCTGGAGGAAATTAAACAACCTCAGTGCAAGTCTGCTAAAAACAGCACTGGATTTACCAGCCCAGTTCCACCTTCTTCAGACCAAAAAGGGTTTGCTGCACTAAGTGTACTACAAAAGAAAGAAGTGCATAGTTTGGTTTATTTTTTTTGGTAGACGCTTAAACTCACCAGAATTTATGTGAAGATCTCAGGGCTGCAGTTTTAGCCTCTCTTCCCTAGCCAATGGGTACCTGTTGGGGCAGAGATGGTGGAAATGGACCAGTAGCACCAAGAAATTCAGTGGGAGCACCAACTCCACAGCAGGAATTACTAATGAACCAAAAAGGGGGAGTGGTGAAGAGGGAGAAAGAGGGAGATAGGGAGACGTGGAGGAGACATAATTTGCAGTAATCAAAGTCTGCATTGTCTAAACCCTATCAACACTTCCGTAGGTAAGGCCCCATTACGTCTGCAGCAAGACCTCTGGCTCTGACAGAGAGCTGTAGAGGGTGTAGCCCATCTCATCCACTTCTTCAGGGGTGAGCTCTGAAAACAAATTCACCTTGGGGTTCAGGGCACTAGGGAGGACACCTGCCTCCAAGTAGTGGATCAGCCCCTTCAGTGCCTGCAAGAAGCGATCGGCCAGCATGTCCTGGGACCAGTTGGACTCCTCCTGGGAGAGGTGCAGGATGACATTGGTGAGCTGGCTGGCAGTGAGGTGTCCTAGAGCTGGATTTAACTTGCATACTGCTTTGAAGATCTTGAGGCACAAGCAGCGGCAGCCAGAATCGCCCTGGTCCAGGGCACGGAGGCGAGCTGTTTCCGCTGGCCGCAGGCTCAGTCGCCACAAGTTGTCATTCTGGGCCAATCGGTGAGGTTTGGCAACGAGGACAATATCCCCCAGGGTCAGGGATGGTAGAAAGTCAATAAAAAGATGCCGATCTGCATCATACTGGACTTCCAGTGTCAAATCTGCTGGGGGAGCTGCTGGACGGATCACATAGTCCAAGAGACTCCCAATTGCTGGCCAGTTGATGGACCCAGCTACAACTTTCTCAAAGGTGTCCGCTACAGTTTTGGGGGAAAGGTAACCTCCCACCACACAGCGGTCCCAGTAGCTGCTCCCACGAGGAAAGTACTCTGGGTTTTCTCGACGCACCAAGTAGAAGCCAGGAATGTTCATTATAGTGTCCTCCCCGGGGATACAAGACCACAGGTTCTGCTCCAGCATGAGAGGTACAATGAGCTGGATGTGGTCAGCTGCCACTACCTTTAAGAAGAGAGAAAATTCAGTAAGAATAAGCTTTCTCTCTCCACATTCATTTTATTCACTGCCCTTAGATAGCCTTCTGTCCAAAGAAACCTGGAATAAGGATTCAGCTGTCTCACTCTCCTCTCTGCGTGGGATTCCCAGACTCCCTTTGTTAAAAGGCATTCAGAAGGACTATTTCCAACCATCAGTGGGATAATTCCAAGGTAAAGCCGAAGCTAGTGCTTATGTGGTATGCACTACTTAGAAACCTGCCATGGACTGCATATAGATGAATCATTCTGCTTCATACTGCTCTAAGTCTGCTCCTTGGTTGTGAGATGCAGCTGGCCTACGGCATGGCAACACCACATGTCAATTTAAACAGGAGACATTGTATTAAGCTTCTTGACAAGCTTCTGTTGCCGTGGTTGAATAATCCAATGCTACAGCTAGGTACACTGCCCTCATCTGGTCTGCCACATTGTTTGGAAAAAGGTCATTGAAGATCCCTTTTAACCAATGTGATTAAGACCCCAGGTCTAAGTTTCACTGGACATTCCATGCTCCATTCCAGAGCTATGACTCAAAGAAGTGTGCCTCTGAATCACTCACTAGAGCCATGGGCATCTTGCCATTAGGGAGATATTGCAGCAGGGACTGCTGTCCAATCCAGGTCTGTCATGCATTAAAAAAAACAAAATAAAGGGTAGGAAAGACCTACTTAGATCTAAGGGATTATAATGTATTTGAATGGTTATAGAAGGATGGAGAGAAAACAGATGTCTACCAGAGAAACAGCAAGAACAACACAGCTAAAACGAGGGACAGAGGGGAAGCAAAGAGGGACTGAGATATTCTGGAGAAATAAACCAGAAAAAGCAAAGGCTTTGCAGACAATGACAGAGCAGCTTGGTCATGCCTGTTCAAACAGCAGTGTGGAAATCAATGCCTGGCTCCACAGTGGCAAAGGCAGCACCAGGGGCCTTATTACTGAGGAATGCAGTGCTGAGCCAGCAGAGCCAACAGGGAAGCCTGAAACGCCCCTGCGTGGTCAGCCTCTTGAATAAGGAGCTGTGATCCCTCCCCAGGAATTACCTGCAGGTCATCGTAGAGGCTGCCGCTGAGGTACATGTCCCGCAGGGGCATGTCCGGCAGCTTGGCGCGCAGGAAGCTGCGCAGCTCCGCACAGATATCCACAGCCGCCTGCTTGGCCCGTGCCTGCTCGTCCGCTGGGATTGCCACCCGCCGCCGGTAGTACGCGAACAGCTTCTCCTGCAGGGACAGGCGAAGGCAGGACTTCTTCAGCTCCACCTGAGTCCTCTTGGCAGATGGCTTGGGCTTTGTGGGTCGAAAAATATCTGCAATACAGAAGGAAAACTGTTGAGGTTGCATTTGATTTCGCTGTAAAGTGTTCAGCGGAACTGAATCTGCAGCGCAGAACTGCAGTCTCCCAGGTCTCAAAAAGCCCTTGGCAGACATTTTGCAGGCTTTATGCAGGTACCAGTCCAAAGGGGCGTGCTGAGGAACTTCAACATACTACTAAGAGCAACAAAACAGTTGAAAACAAGTTACTAGAGCTGAAATTTAGCCAGGCTAATATTGTGTAAAAGGATGTCATTTTAATGGCTACATGGGCAGTATCTCAGCTCAATTTCATCAAAAATTCAGTGCTGTTACCAGTTCAAAAGCTTTTCAGTCATTCCAGTGAATAAAACACTTTTGAACAACCATCATGATCTCTTTGAGTTTTTAACATTCAAAGAGATTATACTAGCGCAATCCAGGCCTGACTAGCATATGAGACCAGAGAAGACTGTGCCACCTGGAAATTAAATAGTTGTTGGGAGTCTGATCAGCACAGTTATTAGATGAACTGACAGATCCTGGGGCTGTCCTAGCTCAGGCCCTCATAGATCCAGTGATAACCCCCTGAAGCGTTTACTGGAAAAAGACCAGAGAGCCCACTCAGAGACACAATGCAACAACAAAAGGTTTACATTGCCATCCGTGTTACTAAGCAATGTCTGATCTGCACAGATTCTGAGCCCCTTTCTTTCTGACTGGTTTCCCAAAGAAATAAATCAATGCTTCCCATCCATTTCAGATTTCTCTTAACATGGACGATGAGTTTCAGAAGTTAACCATGAGGATTAAAGGGGAATTACAGAGCCAAGAGAATTTTGGAAGGGCTGTGATACCTAAAGGGTACAGGAGAAATCCCCAAGTCAGTGGCCCCATTAAAGCAATTGGCTGTTGCAGATTTGTTTGGTGATGGGCATTTGGCCACACAGCATGTGAGGAATGGCTGACCAAGCTGCACATAAACCCATCTAGCTCAGCCTCACAGCGGCTGTCTCTTGTCCCACTGGGTTCTTTTGGACAGATCTGAGCTTTTTTCTTTAAAGGAAATAATGTACAAAACCATTGGGAACTGGATTTCATTGCCTATTTATGAGAAAAGTTATTTTTCCATACTGAGTTTTAATTTACTTCTAATTGAATAATTTAAGACACCATCATCAATGCTTTTATTACTCAGTCCATATGCCTGGGGACTCAAATCAAATGATCTAGATCCCATTTAACACAGCTGTCTAGTTTTTAATATTTCCTCAGCAGAAACTCTATTGCCGTCCCAAAGATAACTTCCTTTAAAGTAATCTGGAAATCAAGTTAATAGCTTGATTCTGATTTTTAGTTCCAATCTCCAAGTGTACATTTCCTGAAGTGAGTGACCAGGTATAAAGGTAAAACCATTGACAACAACCATATGTAACAAAACACGGTTGGATTCTAAATTACTGATTATCCTACCCAGAAAGAAAACTACAGGATACTTTTTATAGAGGTTATTGAAGACAAACACAGTGATAAGCAGCACTAAACAGGGAAATGTCAATCCAGAAGTTATTTGGAAAATGGTAGCAATAATACAGGAAATACTGTTATAAATTGCTAGTACATCCACAACTCGAATACACCCCCCTTAAAAAGATGCAAGCAAACTGGAATGAACCAAAGAAAGACAACAGAGTGCTTGAAACAAATGGAATAGCTTTCTATCAGGAAAGATTAGATATTCAGATTGAAAGAGAAAAAATGAGGGAGAATAAAGCTTAACACCATGAAGTCATGAGAGGAACAAAGAGTGAAAATAGATGGCTATAACTGACCAGTTCCCAATGTCAGTTCTGATTTTGAAGTTACCAGCGGACTTGCTTAAAAGAAAAAATAAAAATCTCGGGCTGGACAGGGTATTTCCTTCCCTGAATTTCTTTAAACAAATAGAAGGTTTATAGGCCTGGATGACTCTGTGATACAGCAGGATGGCCATATCTCTTACCTGTGTCTGCAGCTGAAGGATCAGTGGGAAGGGCCTGCAATGAGCGGCTGAGGCTGGTCTTCATGTCCTGGGTCAGCAGGCGTGAGGAGGAGCCCAGCCAGTTTGGCTCTTCCCAGCTTCTCTTTCCCGACTGGCTCATGCGAGTGGGGCTGCTGGGAGCACTGATAGCCCGGTCATACATCTAAACCAGGAAGAGTTTGAGTCATCAAAGGCCCAATGCTTGCATTGGACTCAGGCCACTGCTGGCACCCCGGCTCTTTTCACTGCCCCTCCCCGCTCCCAGAGCCGTGGCCGGTGCTAGCCGTGGCACTCACCCGCTTGACGGCCAGCGTGGCGATGCCGAGCATAGCGGCACCCCCCACGCCCAGCACCAGCCGCGCATTGGCCAGCACGAAGTCGATGGCGGTGCCGATGCCGTTGTCATCCTTCTTCCCTTTGCGCTGCCCGGCGCCTGCCATCTTACCTGCAAAGAGCGGGAACATTATGTGCACAGGCCACAACGCATGGCCCCGGTGGCTCACCCCCTTCTCCCAGCCCTCGCACCTGCTGCTCCTGGGTTTTACCACAGGAAGGGCTCACCCAACCCTGCATCCTCTCTAATTATGTTCCCTCAAAGTGCTGCTGGTTCCCAGCAGTGCCAGAACAGTACTGACCAAGCAATGTGCAATACCTGAGGGAACACATCCAAAGTTGATGTGAGATTTCTAATAATTGAATAGGTTTAATGAAAGAAAGTAGAATTTTCTTCTGTAGTATTTTGCATTAAAATCCTGCATATTAAGCAAAATCCTGTAATTATGCATGTATTCTTCTTATTGTTTGTGCTTCTCAACCAAAGCACAATTTATTTTATAACTTCTAATGTAACAAGTGTGATTTTGCTCACAGACAAGGCAATACAGTGTTGGTCAACTGTCTGGAACAAAGTGGAATCTTCCCCAAAAACTGACAGGCAGTCTGAGTGCTTCCATTCACAGATTAATTTCTGATCAGTGTCCAACCCCTGATACTTCAAAGACACCCAGGAATCAACAGCAGAGACCACAACACATGGTAAAAGGAATAGCTCCCTTGCCTGCATTTGATGTTTATTCCTGCCCTTGAGGCTGGTGGGTTTGACTCTCAGACAAATCATGTAAAACACTGACATGAATATTTTTTTACAGGTGTAGCTTTTATGTCCACAAATTTCCATTTAACCTGACGTTGACATTAAATTTTAAAGAATCTCTCTGGCCAACATGGCCTCAAGCTGTGACAGGGAAGGCTCAGGCTGGACATCAGGAGGAATTTCCTCACAGAATGGGTGATTAGGCATTGGAATGGGCTGCCCAGCAAGGTGATGGAGTCACCATCCCTGAGGGTGTTTAACTCAGATGTGGTGCACACTGCCACGTTCTAGTTACAAGGTGGTCATCAGTCAGAGATAGCACTCAATGATCTCAGAGCCCTTTTCCAACCTAAATGATTCTGTGATCCTGTAAAACACATTTAACCATCACTGTACCAATAGGTGGATCCCCAGTGAAAACCTACATGAAAACATCAAGAAATTCCAGCACTGTGACTTTAGGTCTGTTTTGTGAGTCAGTGTCCAAGGTTCTGACCCTGCCTACCTGATTGGGGTGGTTTAAAACTGCCCTTTGTTTTTTCTAAAGCCAAGCCGGGGGGGGATGTTCCTGCCTGGATGAACCAAGAATACATTCACTTGTCATCCCCAAGCAGAAAAAGCCCCGCACTTTCACAAAGCTCACTGTAACAGCAGCACGAAGAACGCGGCTATATCATTGTAAATGACCTACCTGTGACCTAATGCATTTGTGAAGAGGAGAGCCCTCCTGGTGTGCCTTCAGGACTTCTTCAAGAAAGTGGTGGGTAGTGAGTGTCAATCATTTCTCCTTGTTGGCGAGGGGATTTTGGAAAGAAGAGGAAGGTAAGTGGAACCAGTGGGAGCTACAGGGAATCTCTAAACCAGGCCCCCGAGCCTGCTCTGCAGGAAAGCCTGCCCCTTCTCCAGCTGCCTTTCCTTGTCCTCCAGCCGCTGCAGCCCCTGGTTCCGGCGGAACTCGCGGCGGACGGAGGCGAGGTAGAAATCCCGGTCGGTGTAGCGCAGGCCGCGGCCGCGGCGCAGCAGAGCCCGGTACAGAGTCAGCACCGCCTCACGGGACCACGCGGCCATGGGGGACAAGTGTGCAGCGCGGGCGGGCGACCTGCAGAGGAGTGACCCAGGGCAAGACCCGGGTCAGCTTCTCCCTTCCCGAGGGACCCGCCGACCGCCGCCTACCATTCCTTGGCGGGCCCCGCTCGGTGCCGGGGCCTCCTGCCCAACGGCGCGGAGTAACGGCCGGGCCGGGCGGGGCCGGGCCGAGCCGGGCCGAGGAGCGGGCGGGGCGTGGTGCCACTGNGCGTGCCTGAGGCGGCGGCGGCGCGGCGCTGCCGCCCCCTGGCGGCCGGGAGGGGAGCTGCCCGTGGCCGTCCCGCCCCGGCGGGATGCTCCCGGCAGGGAAGGGTCGGCTGGCAGCCCGGGTTCCATGTGCTGCGGGGCTACGTGTGCCGTGTGGGGCGCTGTGTGGGGCTCCGTGCACCGTGTGAAGCTCCGTGTGGTGCAGCACAGCGCGCTGGGCGGCGGGCCCCGAAAGAGAGAGCCTGTCTGCCGTGCGCCACGGAATCACGGATTCCGTTAGGTTGGAGAAGATCTCTGAGGTCATGGAGTCCAGCCTCTGACTGAACACCACCGTGTCAACCAGACCATGGCACTGAGTGCCGCGTCCAGTCTTTCCTTAAACGCCTCCGGGGACGGTGACTCCACCATCTCCCCAGCAGCCCAGCTCTAATGTCTAGTCGTCCTTTCTGCGAAGGAATTCCCCCTAATGTCCAACCTGACTCTCCCCTGGAAGAGAGCAGTGGGTCAATGCTGCATCTCAAGGCAATTCTTCTGGGACACTTTTTTACAGACTAACATGTCAAATTCAAGCTCCTTATCTTTATCTCCAAGGAACCCCCAGAGACCAGGGCTTGGTCTGGAAGCCTCAAAGCTCTAGGAGAAGGGCAGTAGCTGGCAGCCTCTCTGAGATCTATCTGAGCTGATGGAAGGAGACTCCCAAAGCCAGAACTTTTTGCTCCACTGTCTGGATCCAAATCCCACTTTTCTGTTCTCACCTTCTCTACTATGAGGCATCTCTGGGGCATATATATTTCTCCTTAGCCATTCCCTCCTCCTCAGGTCCTACCTAAATATAAAACATAATGTGCTGTGCCTCCCCTGGAGGGAAGGGTGAGAGAAAGAGCAAATGGTGTGTGACAGAGGAGAGCCACATCATTTCACACAATTCTCAGCAACACCAGATATGACAGTGATAGAACTGAACTGGAAGAAAAACAGAAGTTCTGGACTGGCTCACTCTGTGCCAATCTCCTCTTGTTCATTTCCTTTCTGAGATAAACAACCCCAATCATTCTGATCTCTCTGTGAGCGAATTTGCCATGCCCCTAATCAGCCCTTTCTGAGAAGAGCTTACTTCAACTGCAGGCAGTATTCCCAGAGAGGCTGTGCTAGTGATTTACATAATAGCATTATCATATTTTCCATATTATTCCTTCTTTCTTCCTTCTGCATGCTAATATTTTGTGTGTGCTTGTTTCTTAACCTGCAGCTACTCTCAGAGCCAGGGTTTGTGTGACATCCATATTATTTCTTGGGTTGCTAGAGAACATCTGGAGCTTTGTAATTCTTATATGCAATTTGTTTTCCCTCTTCTGACCTTGCACATATCCCATTAATCCTTGGCAAATATGTGCTCCCCATTTGCCACATTTGCATTTTACTCAGTCCTTTTTTATCTCCTCAAGAGTCAATAGCTTTGAGTCATCTTTTAAAAAGGTTCAATATATTGCTTGTCTTTGTTTCCAGATCATCAGTTCATATACTGGGCTATCCAAGACCTCAGAGGCAGCATTCATATTCCCTAATCTTAACCTGCTGCCAGAATGAAAATCGATCTTTGAACCTTCCTCCCGGCTTCATGCCTCCTTCTTTGGTTGTTAGTCCTCAGAAATACTTCCTTTCTCGCAAGCAGGTTCTGTCACCCCTGGGCAGGTGTGCCTATGAGCCCAGTCCCCAAAACTCCCAAGTCTGGATCAAAACTTGAGCAGCCACATGTGGCAAACCCCTTGTGCACTACCAATGGGATCTGCTGGGTCAGGCTGAGCAGTGATGGACTTCCCTGCTGCCCTCCTGCAATGGCAGCCAAGGACTGCCACCTCCATAAGCACCCCCTCCCCAGCCTGGCCCCCTTGAGTTGTGCCTGTTTTGATGTTTCTCTCTGTTCTTTCCCCCTAGGCTGGCTGCCAGCTCCCGGGCCCCTTGCCAGCAGCTGCGTGTGTGCGCGTTGTGAGCTCCTCCACCCACACTGTGCAATGACTCCAGAGTGCCCCAGCCCCTGCAGGGACATCGCTCGCTGTGCCCGCTGCCTCACGTGGGCTGCCCATGCCTGCATTGTGTGGGCAGGGGCCTCAACCTGCCCCTTCTCTCCTGCAAAGAGGAGGGCGAGTGTCAGGGCTGAGCAGCACATGACTGATGCCTCTGGTAACATGCTGGGGGTTGTAAATTTGAACTCTGCCTTGAGACAGTGAAGCACCATCCCCTCTGCCTCCAGAGTTTCCCAAACTCTGCTGAGCCACTGCACGCAGCTGGTGGGACCCACCCAGCACCCCCAAAGGCCTGTGCTGCCCTCAGGGCCCCATGGCCTGCAGAACCCTGTTGTCTGGTGGCTTCTTTTCCCATGGACTCACTGGGAATGGAGTTCCCCCTGTGATTCCAGCTTGTGTCCCTGTATAAAAGGGAATCTACTTGCACTGACAGGGCCAGGTGCAGGCAGAGAGAAGGGAGCGGACCTTTGCTGTGCTCCTGGAGAGCACTAACAACCTTTGTTTCTCGAAATGACCAATTGAGCTTGAAATATCAAAGGCACCATGTGTGACAGGGTGCAATAATTCATATTGTTACCTGCAATAAGATGAAGACATCCCCCCTGTCCTCCACCTCTTTGGTAGTCTCCGGAGCCACCACTCCTCTGCTGGTCTTTTCATGCTTGTAGCCAGTCCTTCCTCTCAAGCAGCCACTGCCACAGGCTTTGCTGGCCACTGAAAACAGCAAATGGCTGCCCCTGAGCCTGACTTGCAGCCTCTGCTCCCTTGAGCCAAGTGCTATGTCAGGGTTCCCCACCACCCATTCTGCAAGGGCAGGACCATTCCTAGCCAGGGATCCATCCCTTTGCTGCTTGTCACTAGCCAGCAAACCCTCCCTGGGCAGCAGGGAGGTGAATGTGAGCCTCAGAGCTGCAAATGGCATCTTGGAGGTGCTCTGCAGGGATGGGAAACAAGCTGTGCTTGGAGGCAGAAGGCTGGTCTCTTAGGATGAGCCATAAAGCAGTTCTAAAATGTGAGGGGGAAGATGGATAGTGACCCATCAATGGAATCTGAGCTTGAGCTTAATATCCTTAGTATCTTTTAGTAAATGGACCTTGTAGGGGGCCTTTTGGCAGTCTCAGCCCTGTTCAACAGCTCTCTTTAACTGCAGCCCTGTTTCTTCACTATTCTTGAGCAGTTGCAAGGATTAATGGCAATTGGGCTCCTGCTCTGCAGCTGTGATGAGCTGGGGGGGCAGAGGCCCAAGGGCAGCACACATGGCTTCCTCCCCTGAAGCCTCAGGAGATTTGATGCTGAGTGCATGTGGGAAGGAAGACAGGTGGTGAGGGAGGAGAGACCACTGGTACATAGCCACCTTTCAAGGAGCATTCCTAATTTAGAGCTGAGACCCACATTTTAGTATGAACAGTAAATATCTGATCTGGAAGCCATGCTCAGGGTATGTTTTTGACAGGGGGAAGAAGGGAAAGATTCCAGCCTCGCTGCAGCTGAAGTGGGGCTTTTCAGATCCCCAGACTTCCATCCCTGCAGTTCACGGGGCTGCAAACACTGTCAGTGAGTAGAGCGAGTGGTCTCCAGTGTGAAGCAGAGCAGCTGTCCCTGTGAGGGGCTGCACTGACAGTCACTGAGGAGGCTCAGTTTTATTACCTAACACGCTGAAATTGCTTCTGTAGTACTTTTACAATTGGTCTGTGCCCACCTTCACTCCCAGCACAACTTGTGTTTCTTCAAACAAATTTCCCTGTGGCTGGGTTTGTTGGCCACTATTCTCATTATTCCCTGACTAGTAAGATTCCATCCCGTGGCCTCCCCCCACCCCATTTTTCACTTTGCAAGAGCTGCATGCTGCAGGAGATTTACAGAGCCATTCAGAGACCCTGCTTTTGTAAGTGCTGTTGTCCTTGCAATCTTGCATCCCTAAGACAGCCCCAGTTTTCTGCAGGGAAAATATTGGCAGAGAACAGAGGGCTTGCAGCTGGTAGTACTACCTGCCTGAGCTGAGTTGCACATGCTGACCTCAGCCTTTCTTGTGCTCCTTTACCAGCTGTGTGCTGGGATGAGGCCCTCTCAGTGTGAACAGGGGATTTTGGTTTGTGTAAGGGTCATCTGGACTCCAGCATCAGGTATGGTTTGGGCCCATGTACGTACAGACCACCCGAGAAGGGCATGGCTGCTGTATCCTGCTGCTTCTCTTCTTTTTCTAAGCAAAGGCACACCT
This sequence comes from Anthoscopus minutus, assembly GCA_013399455.1. Lineage (NCBI taxonomy): Eukaryota > Metazoa > Chordata > Aves > Passeriformes > Paridae > Anthoscopus > Anthoscopus minutus. The sequence goes on from VWYI01027285.1 coordinate 289,461, forward strand.
TGCCCCAATAAATCACAGGTCCTCAGATTTATTTCTGTCCCATTTACCAGGTTTTGGTATTGCTGTGGTCTGACATTCACTTAGCAGTTTGAGACAAATGCTTTAAAAACACTGCAAAGCAAAAAGAAGTGGGTAGATGTTTTCTACATTCTTTTATTTTTGTGTATATGCCTGGTTCTTAGTAAGTGCTTGGGGGGGGGGAAATATATACATATATATATATATATACATATATATATATGATGATTTGTTGCTTTGTTGCTTTGGAAAAAGTCCAGGCTGTAGAAGAGGGCTAAAATGCCAGAGGGCTAAAAGAGTTTGCTGCATAGAGGCAAGCTTATGTTATTTTGTGCATTCCTCAGATAACATATTTTCTTTAATTTCAGATCCTGGAGATGTCATTTTAGATCTTTATTCAGCACAGCTTATTTGCTCTTCTTCTCAATTTTCCTTATTTTTAGAAAAGTGAAGCGTGTTCCCAAATTAAATTGTTACTGGGATGGACTTCAGCCAAGAGGATCCATGGTTCAAGCCATAAGGCACAGGAAACACAAGAGTAAAACAATGGAGTTTTATACTGTGTTTTATTTGGCAGGGTGAGGAGAGATATGGCCTTGAAAGATTTGTATTCTTACATAGCTGTAATATATTTTAAAAGACAGTAAGGACTATTTTCACTTCTCACTTTGCTTAAAAAAAATAAGCACACATAGAAATGCTGAAAATGCTGAGGATTGCCAGATGCTCCTTAGTTCCAAGCAAAGGTTCATGTCCGGGGATCTCAGACATGCTTACAATAACGTCCCAAATATTAGCTGAAGAGGACTGATCCTTTACCTTTTTGCTGATGTGCTTGTTCCTGCTGCAGCTACAAAGGCAGAGCTTGCAACAGCCTGGCCCCAAGCCAGGCTCCTCAACCAAGCATCCATGGATTATATTCCTTATGTCAGCCTCTCACTTCGGTGACCTGGAGCCCCCTCTCTAGATGGGACAGTTTTGCAGCGACAGAGCAAAAGCTTGCTCCAGGTGAAGGTCTGCCTTAGCACGCCCAGTAGCCTCAGGAACATGTGCCACTGCAGGGAAGCAGAACATGCCTCCCTTCTGCTGTGGCTCTGGCCAAATCCTCTCCATGGCAGTGCTCTGGAAAGCAGGGCAGCCAGTGCCTGCAGCTGTGGGCATGTGAGCATGAAAGCCATTTGCTGGTGATGCTCTCCAGGGCTGGGGTGACTTTCCCTCCCTGGCTGCTCCACGGGCTGCCTGCCAGCCAGCTGAAACCTCACTGCTTTCCCAGCTGAGCCACTAAAGCTGTGAGATTTAGAAACATAATATAAAATTGGATTAATACTTAAAAATTAACTGTCCCTGCTAAGCAGCGCATTAAAACGCATCCTTACACAGGGAACAAACATATCCCAGCAACAAAAACAAAGATCTGGCAAAATTTGTTCTGGTATTGCCTTTCCAGCTTTCTGAAAGGTGTCTTAAGTTTATAATAAAGTCACTTTGTTTCCAAGCACCCTGGTGTTTAGAAACAGCATGTCCATCCCTTTATTGGCTAGCCTGATAATAATCAATAAGGAATCAGCTGGAGCCAGCCCCTCTGTGAGCCAGAGACGGAGGGTTCCTTCACAGCCTGCCCCCTGAGCCGTGTTGCACAGTGCCCAGGATGAGCACCAGGCATCCGTGACAAAGAGAAAGAGCTTGGGAGAAACCACTGACTTCCAGGCAGGTCACACCAGAGCTCCTCCATGATGCATCACCCCATATAACACCTGCTGGGTGTTATTCTGCGAAACATGCAGGATTGCTTGGCATCAGATGGCTTGCAGGCTCCTGATTGAATATGGGCTTAAGGCTCCATATCCATAGCCAGGAACCATGCTGCACATACCAAGACCTCTTTTGGTGTGTTGAGGGATCCTCTGACATGGTAAAAGGGGCTTGTGGTAGGGTCACATGCTCCCCACTGCTCCTGCAATTGAAGGTCTCCAGCCCCGACTGGTTTGTCCAAGTGTCAGCCCCTCTTGCTCAGAGGCACTTGAAGCTCCTGCAGCAGGAACTGGTACTTTCCAGGGAAGAAGATCTTTTAAAACCTTACAGGAAATGAAAGAAATGCCATTTATGTTACTTTTAAAAATAATGTAAGTGTCAGTAAAGATTTTGTGCTAGAGGCAAGAAAAATAACATGGGAAAACCTTTGACCTAGTCTACTCTCACTTCTTACTGTCTCACAAAATTACCATTGGTCTATGCTTATAGACTTCCCCTCTTGAAAAACTGAAATTTGAAGCATGCTGGTCCATCAACTATTTTTGGATTATCCCCTGGTTCAGGCACAAAAATACAGTGATCACTAAGAATGCTAAAAATTCTGCATATAAAATTTTAATTGTTAATTTTGAGAGGCAGGTTGCTTTCATGCCCTTTGTTTTGTAGACGGAAGCAGCAGAATTGCATTCAGCAATGCACAAGACAAGCCTCTAGTTTGATGAGATCCTTCCAAAAGAGAAGAATTGAAAACATTAGACTTTACGGATGAAAGAAAGACGAGAGAATTCACTGGAGCTAATAATTATGAGGAAAATAACCTACGATGCTTACATTCACTATCTCTAAATGGAATCAGGAAGGAACCTGAAGCATATGACACTTAAAAAGCTAAAAAATTAAATATCTGTAGATGGCACATGAGCTTGCAAAAGGCCCTTGCCAAAAGCACTGCAGGGGCCAGATGGTTAGGAGGATTCAGAGCAGGACCAGGCTTTGATACCAAGTAACGGGAACAGCCAAAACTACAGCAGACAGGTTTAAAAATAAACCAAAACAAGGAGGTCACGTTGTCTCATGCACTGTGCCAAAAGTCAGCCACCAGAGAGGCATTTCTGCAGTGGGGAGGTTTAACTTAGGTTTCCACGGCTTTACGTGGAAAAATGAATGCATCCAAAGGAGCAAAGATGGTCTCAAGGGGCCATTTTATGAGATAATGCTGGTTTCCCACATCCACCAGCTCTTCTGAGAGCCACATAGCAGCCATTGTTTCCCACTCGTGCTTTCACATGTTCATACTCACCTAACGTGCAGATTAGATCTGACATGTGCCTACAAAATGAGGAGTCTGTCCCCAGACCAGATAGGCTCCCCTTCTTGGGAACAGTGTCCTACCAAGATATGATGCTCCCTTACTCCATTTTCCAGCAGCCCCCTTGGCCAGGCAGTCAGAAATAAAAGCCGTCACACATGTCTTGGTTTCCTTTCATACTTTGTCAATTTTTTAAAATTTTTATTATTATCTCCTCCTTTTAAGCATCCCTTTAAGGGTGAAATGAAATCCAACCATTTACAGAGAAAATGATTTCAGAATGTACATTTGATTTATCCTTACAAAAAGTTCATTACTTGCTGTTTATAAATTACAGAGTTGAAAGGAGCTTTGCAGATGCTCTTATTTTTTCTTTTCTTTTTAGTTTTTGGCAAGTCCACGCATTCTTTTTCCAAAGCAGGGTGTCCTGGAGCCCCTCCAGGAGCAACACCAGCAGTAGGTCCAGGTGGACCCCAGGCTCAGAAGCGCTGCTGAACCACCTCCAGGATGATACTGCATCATCATCCGCACAGGCAGGAAAAAACAGTGGTTTGAATTCTTAGTCTCAGAGTATTTCAGATCCCTTCTTCATTACCTGTAGTGCCCAAAGCTTTAAAATGTCAGTGTATTGCATTAGAAACAGTTCTTCTTTCCCAATGCTGGATCTGAGCCCCTCCTGCCACTCCCTTACCCTCCAGCTCCCCTTTCTTTTCCATAACAGAAGTGAGTTTGTCCAATGTTTCAGAAATCAGAAAGGAGGGGTTTAGGGAGGTTAGGGAGAACACAATGATGGATACAGAATCCATTCTCCCACTCACTTCCCTCCTTTCTTGCCAAGGTTAGAGGTCAGTGAAGCCAGGATGAGCCATCCCTTCCCTCTTCACCACCAGTGTTCACTAATGGAACCAGGACTGACCCTGGAAATGCATCTTCACAGTGCAGAGGCATAGCAGCCACAGAGATTGCCAAACATAGGAACTGGGACATAGGGAGAGAGCCCTGGGGATACTGAGGAGGGGAAGAGACACCAACCCACAAGGAAACAGCAAGGCAGGCAGGGGGGAATGAACACTCTCCCTCCATGCCAACTCAGTTTCTTTGTTTACCTGTCACAGAGACACAGAGTAGGTTGGGCAGCACAAGAGCAAACACATCAGCAGGACACAGGAATCAGAGAAAGCAACAGCCAAAGTGGGCTTGAGCACATCCTCCTCCATACCAACCACAGGCACAAAGTCCCCCTGTCTTTTCTGTCACTTGGATGTGGCATTAGCACCAGATGGGCAAGTATGTCTAACCTGCCCTACTCCCTCTGCTTTAGCAAGCTCACCTGCTGCAGGCCCACCAAAGCCCATGTCCTTCCTTTCATTTGGGGCAAAAGAGGAAGAGTCCCAAAGGCATGCATAGCCGCATAATCTCTTTCTAGGTGGGATGTACAAAGAAAGACAAGACATACACAGAAAGAAGAACAAGGCTTGGGTGTGCCACAGACTGCTTCACCTATTTCCTAGGCCTACTTTTTACCAATTTGAAGGTAAAAAAGGTTTTGGGATGAAAAAGCACAGGGCTGACGAGAGCTTCAGGAAAAGGCTAGTGATTCATTCCCTCTATCCACTGGATAGTTTGGTCCAAGAGAGACAGCAGGATTCACTGCTCACTGTCTGTGGGCTCCAACAACCCACAGACACCAGGCTCTGCTAGTCTGATCCCAGTTCCAGCCCAGTGCCAGGACAAGGTTTTTGGTCCTCCCCTTCTCAAATCTCAGAACCTCAGGTAAGATGCTTTAGATAAGAGCTTCAGTGATCACCTTAGAGTCCAGAACTGGGAAACAAAGATCTGACACAAACCTGCTTCCGGCTTTGCCTCTCTCACCACCTCACACACCCACATACTTTTGACTTCCCTCTTGTGGCAGTTGCCTGGAGGGGTGGCTGTCCCACCAGAAGCTAGCTGCAGAGGTCCCAGCAGGCAGCATAGGCAAAGCTGAGCAGAGGGTAAGCCACACAACAACTTGGAAAATTACTGTGTGAAAACCAGCTTAGTAGTGTCTGTTCCCTCCAGGGACAAGAAGGAAGATTTTTAATGACAAGTACTCTAGCTCCCTAAGGATAATAAACACAGGGTTAGCCAGACAAATTAGACAGAAACATTGACTGGTTTGGCCTTAAATCAAAAAATGCTTAAACAGTTCTTGAGAAAGAGAAACAATAAAAAATGCATTTCATCTGTAATGCCCCTTCCTCCCACTACAACAGGAGTCTGGTTTAAATTTAATTTCCTAAGGATAAGGAAGTGAGTAAGTCCAGGAGGCAGGCAGTGCAGGAGTTCTTCAGAAAAGCCCCAGCATTCCTATTACAGCAACACCTTCTTCTCCAGCCCAAGAGAGCAGAAGGGAGACAAATCAGAGGGAGAAGAGGAGAATGGTGGAGCAAATAATCAAGGAGAGAAGGCTGTACTTCAGAAATAGGAGAAGCAGATACTGCAGCTGTGGGCTTATCAAACTCCAAAGAGACAAGGGCCATATCTCAACAAAAATGTGACTGCTGTGCACTAAAAATCCCCAAGGATGGCTGTGCATGTGAAAGGCTGATATGACAGGAGAGGCTGCTCCCACTGTGGGAGATAAGGAGGTGCAGCCCCAGCACACATGAACTTTAGCTTCTGTAGAAGTAGGGCTCTGGTGTCGTCAAAGCACCCACACAGATCGGCTTGTCTTTCTCCTCTGTCTCCAGCAAAGCCTGGTACTGGGCCTTGTATTATGATCACTGAGACAAGGTAAAGCCAAAAGGTCAAAGAGCAGACCTCAGGCTCCTTCCTCAGAGTAAAAATGAGAAATGGCTCCTTCCTCAGAGTAAAAATGAGAAATGGCTCCTTCCTTCCATACTTTTCTGCTGCTGAATTGCATGACCTAACACACCTGCTCTCCTCCAGCTGTTCCTGGGGAAAGCATCTTCCCCTTGTGCTGCATCCTCAGTGCTATGGCTTTTACCTTGCTCCTTCTTTCTCAGCTGGGACCCCATTTCTCTATAATCTCTCTACACCTAAGACCTCCACACAGTTGCTCAGCACCAGCACTCCATGACTGTGACAGGAGTTCCTTCTGCTGCATCAGTAAGTCTGGACTATAAAAAGCTACAACTTCCCTTTGGGAGAAGAGCATTCTGCCTAGCAAAGTTTGCCTGTCCATCCAGTTCCCAAAGGGGCTTGTCTGTCTGCAGAGAAGACACAACAGAACTGAGAACAGTGATTTTAAAGAAAGCAAAAATAACAACAGGAAAGAGGTTCCTTCAGTTCTTCTAAGCAGGCATTATGGCACACAACACATGGAAGGAGCTAAGGTGGACTGCATCTCAATTTGAGACATTCATCTTTCTATCATAGTCTCAGCCTAAATGAGGCAAGCAAGTTATTTTCGTTGACAGTTTTCCCTTCTCTAGAGAGGAGACTAGGAGGGAAAAAGAGAAACATAGGTAGGAATGAAGCACAAGGGTGGCACGTGCTGGGCACCACAGGACCATGGAGCCCTGATGGAGTTAAGGGCAATGAAAACCCTCCTGCTTTACAACAGCCGGCCAGAAGGGCCGCACTTCTTTGTGCCCATGCCTTCCTCTTTATCCTCCTCCACTTGACTTCTGCTTGGAACATGAGTCAGTCTTTCCACTGCAAGGCTAAGAGAGCAAGTTCAATATGTTTTTCACCCTCTGCCCACTACAACCCAGGCTCTGGGCACCCTGTCAAGCCATCTGCTAAGGATGGGTGGTGGTAAGGGTGGAGACAAGAATCTGCCTCCTCAGTGAGCTGAACGATCCAATACTGCCAGATCCTCACTGCCCATGCCTGAGCAGACACCAGCCCAAACAGCTGCAACTAGCACCCTCCTAAATCCCTTCTCCTCTCCATGGTCTTGTCTGCATGGCCCAGGCTGCAGATGTGGCCTGCACACACTGAATTGCACAGTGGTCCCCAAACATACTCTTGGCCCCAGGAAGAATCTGCCCATGGCCTGTTTCTTTAAGAGCTCCATCACATCCTAAGGCAGACAGATGGATCCCATGCCTTGACAGGCTTTGTTTGCCCACAACAATCAGAAACTTTGCCCTTCCTTTTCTCCCTTTTATTACCCAATGGCAAGAAGGAGTAGGCAGCAGGTGTAAGCATCAGCCCTTCTACAGGCACAGCCTACAGAGCTCTAGAGGCAGTCAGAGAGGCATGCAACAGTCTCACATGTGCAGCACTGTTATGCAGAGCCAATGCTATCCCCTGGTCCTCTCCTATGAATTGTCCAAGAAGTCATCCATGCCAACACTGAGATGAGATCCCACCATTTTCTCCAAGCACACACAGACAAGAGTCACTACTTCTTCCCCCCCCAATACTGGTAACAAATACCCAGGTGCACACCAAACCCATGCATGTGAGCACTCATGCACACAGGCAACCATGCACTTGCAAACACACACTCCCACCATCTGACTGAGTCCCCTCAGTCAGTGCTTATCCCAGCCCAAACAGAAGCATGTACTGCAGGAAAGATGCTTTGGCTTCTGTAGGACAAGTCCATGCAGTGTTGTGGGGACGGGGGTAAAAAATGAGCAGGAAAACTCAAATCCACCTTTCACCTCCGCTTCCTATCTATCTGCTCCAGGACTGGTAGAGTACTGGGCCAAGATCCAGCCCAGGACAGAATGCATTAAGCCTGTGCAAGGGGCTGCACCTTGAGAAGGACAACTTGGGAGCAAAGGATTTCCCTTCCCCAAAATACCTTCTGAATACAGAAGTATTAAAAAAAAAAAGAAAAAAGCATACTGAGATGCTTTTACACATTCACTCATCCAAAAAATGCCAGTGACACACATCTGCACACACAACCACTCACAAGAGTTTGTGCCTGCTGACTCGCACTCACTGAATAGCCCAGGCTTGCATCTCTGTTTGCTCCAATCCACAAAAGATGAGGGTGGATGGGAACAGCTGCCCTCTCTCCCCATGGGACCCTCTCAGCCTCACCCAGAGGAAAATCTGCCAGCTGGCTGCAGAGATTCTCTCCAGCCAGCAGGAGAGGTTTGAAAGATGCAAGGAAGTCTTTATGCTACTACAGAATAGGTCCCTAACATCTCTCTTCCTCTGTCCAGGCCTCCCTTCATGTGATTGAGGAATTTGGGTTCCCAGCCCTGGGATGAAGGGAAGAATAGGAAGTGAGGGAGGGCAGAAACTAAAGAAAAACAGCACACCCTGCCCATAAACAAAGGAAACAAAAGAAGAACAGACAAAAACACCCAACTTTTTTCCCTTTGTTGTGAATTTCTGATTTCCCACCCAAGCCTGAGCCTCAGTGGCCTCACCCAGCACCCTCCACCTTTTGGTAGGGGTTCTCCAACAAGTAGCGGAACCGCTGGTAGTTCTTGAGCAAGTACTTGGGAGCATACATCTGCTCCTTGGGGTCAGCAGGGGGATACTCCTGCATGGTACCATCAAACCAGCCACCAGTCCGGATCAGCTCCCGGATATAATTGAGGTCTCGTTTATCCTCGTAGTCACCCCAGCGGGGAAAGTCCCCATTCTGGGCTGACACCAGTTTGAAGTAGATCCCCTCTGGGGTGAAACACCAGGAGCAGTGCCAGCCAGCAAAGTGAAGGGGGCTGCCCAGCGACCACTGCACCAGGATGTGTCCTGTGCTGTTCTCATACTGCCGAAAGCCAGGCATGGTGTAGTACTCACGGCGTCGCAAACGTATCCCGTCGGTAGCATAGACAGCCTGGAGCATCCCCATGGTGCAGCCCGAGACCACCTCCAAGGTGCCTGGTTGCTTCCAGAAGAAGCCATAGAGTGACTTGCGCATGTGAAAAGCGAAGGGCTCTGTCCAGCCGTCGTAGAGCTTGAGGAAGAGCACACCATCACGGGCTGGGATCTCATCAGCATCATCGATGATGAAGACGTCGTCTGGGCGCAGGTTGCGCAGGCGAGAGATGCCATCCCGTGTGAGGAAGGTACGCAGGTAATCATCAGCAATCCAGCCGTCCTGGCGGCCGCCGGGAGGGAAGTGGTCCAGGAAGACATAGAGCACCTTGTGGCGGATGTAGTCGAAGGAGCCGTTAAGGAGCATCTCGCGGAACTTGAGGGGCCGTGGCTCTCCGTAGGCCGTGAAGTTGGACTCACACACCACGAAAGCATCCACCACGTCTCCCAGCTCATGAAAGCGGACATCCAGCAGGTCAAACTCGTGGTTGACGTTGATGGCGTTGATGACCCGCCGGGGGATCTCCCGGGGCACGAGGCGGTCCTTGGTGGGCAGGTTGGAGTACTGGACCACGGTGGGGACCCCACAGCTAGGGCCGTGCCAGCCTGGCAGACACACACATTCCACCCACTTGCGCCGCTTGGTTCCGCTGGCGCTCAGCGGCTTCCGAGCCGGCCGCCCCGAGGCTGCGCCATCTGCTCGCTCCTCCTGCCGACCTCCCATAGGCGGCTTCTCCAACACCTTGGTGCCTGGTTTAAAGCAAATGCCACCGGCTTTGGTACGGACAAAGTATTCCGTTGAGTCTTCTGGCAGCACGAACTCAATCTTGTGCAGCTCTTCGCTGGCTCTGCTAGGAGACAGGGGCTGGAGCAAGGGGGAGTGGGAGTACAGGGGCGTGCGGAGGAACTCTGCACCCCCTGGCTCAGGGCTGACCTGAGGTGTGACGGGGGCATTGTTCCAGAAGAAGCTGGAGACGAGGTTGGGACTAAGCGAAGCCAGCTCCCTGGGGAAGGTGACATAAGAAAGGGCCTTGAGGAAGTGCAAGAAGGAGATGAGGCAGAGACCAGCCATGCAGAGAGTCAGAAAGAGTTTATGGCGTCTCATCTTCATCCTGCGGAAGAGCCGTGAAAAGGAGAGTCACATTCAATATAGAGGTGCAAAAAGTTTACCACTGTTAGAAAAACAGGTTGGAGAAGGCAGGAATGTTGGTCCAAATTCAGCATGCTTCTTTAGAGACTTGACTCCAAGAACTACACCCCCACCCCCTGCCATCTTCAGTGAGCCTTTTGTTTCAGCTGGGTTACACCAAGCTGAACCTCTGCTAGATCAGTCTCATAAATACACAAAGACAAGAAAGGCACTGGCAATGGGGTAGAAAGACAGGGAATCCAGAATAACCAGGATCCAGGAATTCATGATCTAGTGAACTCACCATGCTCAGCAGATTTGTCCCTATTCACCAATGGAAATTAAATGAATGTAAACTTCCTCAGAGGTGCATCACCAGAGGGTTGAGGGGAAAATAAAGAGAGCAGAGAGCAGGAAGGGTGAGAGTGTTCGGGGGGCATGGCTGAAACATGACCGGTGCAGGAGAGGTAGTTTTAAAAGACCAAGATCATTAGTCAGACTGCCGGAGGCAGTCTACACTCTCCAGATCTTTACACTGTTTGTTCAACACACACCCTAAAAAAACAGCCTTGTCCTTAGGAAATACTACCCAAGTTCACATGGAGGACAGGAAGACAAAAATAAAATTAAGATCCTGTCACATTTACTCTTCTCCCACCCGTGATTCTCAGGCCCCACTGCATCTCCATATGTTGCCATTTGCTTTTTCACTTTCTGTGGATGCTGAGGTATTTCTGCATCTGGATCAAGGTGACAAAAATAAATGCCTAGCTGTCTCTGCCAGTAATACTGTGCCATCATGACAGATCCATGTCAGGCCAGGAAGAAGCCAGCAGTGCAGAGCCCTTCCCTCCAAACAACATGAAATATTGCCTTCATCCTCCCCTCCACCACCTCCACTCCTCCAGCCCAGGCAGGGAACATAGAGCTGCTGTCAGGCAGAGAAGTGATTGAAGACTACAATTCAGAAAAAGGACCAAAAAAAAAAAAAAAAGAAAAAATTAATCTCACACAATGCTTCGCCAAGGAAAAGCAGAAAAGGTGTTCACCATCTGCTGCTCAGAGAAAGGCAAGGTGGGGCAGAAGTGAGTATGGGAAAGAGGTCATCCAAAAGTAGTTTTCAAGGCAGAGGCTGTCCTACAGCATGACACCCTTCCTGCAGTGACAGACAAAGGGGCAGAGATCCCCATGCATGTGCCACATACCATTTTGCCTTCAACACCTGCTCCATATTCTGGTGGTTCTCTCCCTGGCGCAGTCTTCCTCCCAGGGCCAAAGTTCTTGAGAGGCACCACCACTTATAAAGGTTCCATCTGGCATACAGTGGTGCCAGCAACGCCTTCACAGGAGGCAGTCCCTGCTCCTGGGGGTCACAGGGGAGTTGCCCCACAGGCTCCACGAGGTTGACACGTGGGCAGGTGTTGGGGAAGAGGGAAGAAGAACCCAACCTTCTCCTGCCACTTCAGAGGGTATTAGGTAAAATACAGCAAAGTGTGTTTACTGATTAACTTGAGGAAAATTTAATACTAAAGTGAAAAGCCATAAAGCATTTAGACAGATAGCAACCGCCCAAAGGAAAACGTATCTAGCTTTCCACAGATGGCTCTGACATGGACTTTGGTAGAGGGGCTGTCCACAGTTGTACCTTACAGCTCAGCAACAGCATTTCTGGACACTTGGTGGTGACATTTTTAGTGGAAGTCACCATCCATTGATAGTATCACCAGTGGAAGGGCAAGGAATTCCAAATTAAGCTTTTGACTGAAGGACTGCAAGCCTGAAGCTGGTGGAAAAGTTACAGCACGGCCATGGGAGGGGAAAAAATTGAAAGAAAAATAAACAAGGAAAAAGGAGAGAGAGTTTGATTCTATTGGTTAATGTTTAGTAGGGGTTTTGATATACTTTGCCACAACACAAGTCAGCGGCAGGGCAGGGTGCTGGCTCTGGGTGCCACTGGGAGACCATCTTGTCAGGCACATGGAAAGGGAGGAAATGGCTCTCCTCAAAGGGCTGCACCACGGCAGACCCTCACCTTCAGCACTCGCCCACCACAGCTCCACAGCCTGACCTCACACACTTGGTCATGGCTCAGCAGGTGGGACATCACCTTAGTAGTGGCCTAGCTGTTGAGGGGCTGGCTATCCTTCTTTTAAGAGCAATAAAAGATCACCTTGGGGCATGCTGTCCAGCTTTTTTCATGGGGGCAAAACAAGGGGCTGCAGAAAATCCCATTGGTGTCTTTTTTGATCCATGACTGGTTTTTTTATTAGGGCTCTGTTAATGTCTTGAAGAAGCAGGAAGATCACTTGTAAGGTAGACTAATATTCAGTGCACATCACCAGTTCTTAGTCTGTCTTGGAGTGTGGGGAAGAGCACAAAGAAGCCAAAAAAACCACCAAATTAGCAGTGACTGGGTGTCAGTAGAAAGTGTCCCTCATTGGTAAATGAGTACAGCTTTCTCCAGACAGGTGTCCTGTGACTTCTCCAAGGCATTACTTCCAGACATCAGGCTGCTCTCTCAGATGCTGAGACCTGGGCAAGATGAACAGCTGACCTGCTCCAATACAGCAATCCCAATGACTGCCAGGTAATGCTGGTTTCAATCCAGTTCCTACAGGACACACAAATGCAGGGCAGCCAGCTTCCTCTGAGCCAGCCCAGGGCTGGAGGCACATGCTGAAGTAATCACACAAGGCACATCTTCTCAGGTGACTATGATGCTCTGCATGCCACAGTAAATTCCTAGACAAAAAGCTGCAACTCTTGACAGTCAACAAACTGCTCTGCTTTCTGAGATGTAGTGCGCCATGTCAACATAGCAAGACGCATGGTTTTAGGAAGCAAAGCATATTTTCCTCACTTGACATTTGCATACATCAGTATCTGCCAGGCTCAGCATGTGGCTCTGCAGCTCTTCACCCTCAGGCACAATGAGCTCTGGGCAGGGCTGCTCCTGTTCCTGAGGCAGGCTGGTGTGCACAGCCCTCCCCAGCTGCTCTGCCAAGCAAGCTGGCCCTGCAGTACCCTCTGCTGTTCCACTGCTGACACGGCCCAGGAGGCAATTTTCACTGCTCAGTTGGTTTTGCTAGGGAGTGGGAACAGGAACCCACTTCCTAACCCCTCCTGGAAGACGGAAAGCAAAGAAGCAAGGTGTGTCCTTTTCAAAATCTCTTCCCTGGGAACCACCTTCATTCTCACATGCCAGGGATTCTTCTGCCAGGGAGTGGAGAACACTCATGCACCCTTGGGTGAGCCAAGACACTAAATACCATCAATCATGTATCCCTTCCCATATCCTCTGATCAGCCCTGCAGAGAAAGACGTGTCTAGTAGCAGCTAGTTGGAGACAACTGCCAGCAAGAGATGATTACCCACCCTCCCCATCCAAAACATTTATATGTGGTGGAAATGAGAAAGGAGGTACCAATCAAGGACACATCTCAGTTTGTCACAGAAGAGCCCAGCTGCTCCAACACAAAGCAGCCATCAGTGACCAGGAACACAGAAAACAGCAAGAAGAGGTATTTCCCTTCTGACAATTTTTACTGAGGAAGGAAAAAAAAGTCAACTTGATCTCTGGGAGAGTGATCAAGTTGCAGTTGGGTTAAAAACAAAAGCAAGAAAAACTTTAATGTTCAAGTAGAAGAAAGAGCCTGAAGTACTATGGACAGTCAGCTCCATTAAGACAAAGCTCTTTAGGGAGCGCGCAGTTATAAACTACTTCAGCAACACTCAGTCCTGGAGAGACAAGCTGAAAGCTCCTTTTTGTAAGGGATCCCTTTGATATTTCCTTGCTTGAAGTTCTGTCACTACCATGCAGGAGAATTGCTTTCAGAAAAGGAGGAAAGCTAGAAGTGTTATGCACATGAGTTATCCCCAGGCACCTGTTACCATTTTAGTGACCAGTTGATTTATACCCTCCTGAAATAATATACTTATTTTTCAAGAAGCCAGAGAGAAAGATATGCATCGATAAGAGCTGGCAGTTCACCAGTTCCAGTGTTCTCTTCTGGAGAACACTGGCAAGAGGCCACACCACAGGCCACTGGATACAGGCTATCCCATCTTGTTAGGGCACAGGACTCAAGACTCCTTAGACCTCTCCCATGGTTACAGGGAAAAAGCAGCTGTGTAGAACAAGTCAGAGAAGAAGCTTCTGGTTTTCCCCTGATACCAAAATGCTCATCCTCTCTGCCTAAAGTTATCCTGTAACACCTATGCAGTAACATATTTGCAGATCACTCAGACACTTCAACACAAAGCAGCAATTCAAATTAGAATCGCTTTCAGATGGCAGATCAAAAACCCAGTAAGACTTCAACCCCCCACGTTACACAGAGGGCCCAGCTCCCTCTCTGCTCCAGCTAGAGACAAATGGAACAAGCTCCACATTTCTGGAGTACTAGGTGTACCTGCCATCCATGAGCACAGGAACCAAGCAGGCATCAGAGCCACAGCACCTCTAAACACTCAAAAAAAAATATCAAGTTACTTCTGTCCTGCAAACATCCACAGAAGGAGAAACCATAAAACTTAGTATTTATCACAACTAAAACAACCTCAGGGATGGCAGGACTGCACTTTTCTTAAGGGCAGGAAAAGATTATCCTACATTGCAGGAAAATCTGAGAGAAGCAGGATGTACCAGAAGGGAGCTAGGGCTCAGCATCTATCACACGAAGGATGCCACGGTGTTTTCAGGGACTGCAAGCTACAAGGACATCAGCAATAAGCTCTGGCAGTCACAGCACAAGATGGTTTGAATGTAAGCAGGTCCATATTGGCTTCCCTTCAAATTCCAAGGACAGAATAAAACATTCTTCTGTGTCCTTCATCAAGAGCTGCTGCCCACAGCACTAATGCAAAACAGCAATGCCTCACACTCCGTGTTTCCTTTGCAGCCTCGAGGCAACCGACCACAAGGTGCCACTGACTTGGTGCTGGCCCAAACAGCTGGATCGAGCCATCCAACACAGTCACTCTCCAAGCAAGGTCAGGCTGAGGGAGAGCAACGCTCTATCCTAAGCACTTTCCTTCCATTTCTGCAGATAGACAAGAAGAGTGGTATGGTAACCACTCAACAGTGTGCCACCACAATTTCTATCTTCCTCCCAACCTGCCATCCATACACCAGCAACAGGTCACATCAATTCAGAAAGAAAACCAGATTGAGGAAAAAAGATAGCTAAAGGGTGAATCTACACAAAACTAAAATTTGAGGTTGGCCAGGGAAGGGCAACAACACAGCACAAAGAAAGGCATTGCCTTCCTCTTCCCAGGGAAGATAAGCACATGATGTACACAAAACCTTGCTAAGTCACAACAGACCTGCACCATACACAGTCAAAAACAAAAAAAAAAAAACAAGTATCTTTTTTATGCATTCCTCTTGGAGACCCAGGTGCTCCACACCAGTAGCTACTATCTTCTGCACAGAGAAACTAAGACAAACGCAACACAAAACCTCCAGCTTTTTAAGTGCTGTGGCTGCTCACCTCTTCACCTCTGCAAGCACAGCATCTTCAGAACCCACACTTCCCATGGCTTTCATTGTTCCAGCTGTTCTCTCAAGTGTCTTGTCCTGCCCTTCAGCAGACTAAGCCTTGGCTATTTTAGATGCTACACCTCCAGTTGCAGTGAGACAGCTGCACACGGTGGGACAAAGCCATTCTTAACCCTCCATACAGAACACACGGGACCTGGAGATAGCGATCTTTGTTGACAAGATTTTGTCTCAGGACTGATCTTCCAGAAGTCAGCAGAACAGACCAACATCTGAATGCTTTCAGAGTCCATTATAAAACCCTCCACTCAAACAGACTATTCTTACTGTATCTACCATATTACTAATAGCAGCATAATTATATAATTCTCCAACCCCCGGTTTAAAATAAGATCACAGAAAAGACTAGAAATTCTGGTGAAATCCAGTAATGAATCCAGTAATGAACAAGACACCAATTTAATTTTATCCAAGATGTACTTGGATGTCACAAGAGTGCAGTACTGGATGCTCAAGGAAACTAAGCTGGATTTCCAACTCTGCTGAAATCTATCAAATATTCTTCTCAGTATCCTTCAGATATGCTGGGCTCCCTTGTAGCTAATCTTCTCCCTCCAGCTAAATCCAGTCTCACCATAGGAACTTCCACTGCTTTAGAGATGCTTCTGCACACTCTAATCCTTGAGAGGCTCTCAGAATCTGCACCTTTAATTTCTTAGTGTCACTAGTCTGAGCACTCTTTCCACTGTAGGAGAAGCGGCACCTCTCTCCCTCACTTATGCCTGATACCCTGAAAGGATGCTTCCTCAACCCTGCATATTGCCTCCTCAAAACATCAGGTTCCACAGTCTGCTGTGATGGCCCTGGAGATTGCATCATCACTTGGCTCCAAGGTTGAGCCTCTCTGCACATCAGAGGGCGAGCTGAGGCACCGCTCATTGCACTCATCCAGGATGCAAGGCCCCTCTCCCAAACACGGGACTGCTGCTGCTCCCTGCTCCAACTGCACAGTGTTCAGTCACTGCAAAACACAGATGGGTAGGTCTTCTGGTGTCTTACAGGGAAGGAATACTCCACCATGAGGAACAGGAAAGGGAAAAGGGACAACACTATACAGAAAAAAGCAACTTAAATCTTCAGACAGACCATGGGATCATCAGGTATGCAAGATCTCCCTGACAGTTTTGGTGCCTTGCAAATAGGAACAGGTCAAAACCAAATCATGCTTTCAGAGACTTCAAGTAAGGCATATGACAACACAGGCTGTCATGTCAGAGGTTCTCCCCCCTCACTCACCATCATCACAGCTTACCCATCCCTCAGCTGTCAGTTGTATGAATTCAAGCTGTCAATCACATGAAAGTCTGCTTTTACAGCCATATCAGCAGCAGATCTAACTGGGTTAAAAATAAACTTGAAGAGAACGCCTAGGCATGGGAACAAGCAGCTGACCAACAGAAACTTTATAAATTATTTCACCAGTTCCCTTCTGATCAAAACATCTAGATGTGGATACATCCTCAGACACTCAGAATTACAGAACTGTAGGCGCTGTTCATCTAGCCAAATCTCCAGCAAGGCCCCCATTCAACCACCATAAGCTCACTAATTCTTCCCAGCAGCATTAGAGAAGGAGAACATCTCAAGGAGAAAACCGGAAGAACCGGCAGCAGCAAGTAACTGCTTTCAATGCAGAACCTGGCAGGCACTCCATTAGGCCAAGCAAGTGGAGTACAAGCTACAAATCCTAATAACAGCTCCAAGATGAATAGTCCAGATTATCCCCAGACCTGGAGGTCTGTGGGTGAGGAGCATGTGGCATACACACCAGATCAGGCACACAAACCCTGTGTGAATGGAAGCAGGGACTCTGTGACAGCCCAAACAGGGAGATGCAGTTTGAACAGCCCAGAGGAAGCTGAAATGTGGGCCCTGTGGGCCCAGAGCAAGGCACTTAGAAGAGGGAAGAGGCAAGAACACTTGATGCCATGGTGATGGGTGAAGTGCTCAAACCCACACAGGCAGGAGAAACCACGTTAACTCCAGCTGGTTTTGAAGCAGGTGTTAGTTGTTTGTGCATCCCCAGGATAAAGGCTCCCCAAGATGGATCGAGGAGAGGAACCAATTAAACCCCAGGAAGACAATAAAGACAGGCCATGGAATAGCAGCAAGATCCTAGTGATCAGAAGAGCTGGCCCTCCACCTCCACCCTCTTTCCTCCCCCATCCATCACCAACTACTTGGGGTTTGGCTGTGTGCTCACTTTCCCACAGTAGCCGATCTATTACTATTTGGAAGAGCCTCTTCCGTCCCCTCCTCCCCCTCTTTTCAGGCCACAGGGGTCCTGCTTGGCAGCCCCTGGATTCCCCTCTACTCTGAATGTCTGGTGACCAGCCAATCCCATGCAAAGAGCATTAACCCCTCTTCACCAAGAACAGCCGAAGAAACCTGACTCCACGCTGAGAGGTTTCTCTAGGGTGTCTCTCCCTACTTTTCTCTCCTCCCCTTCCCCAACCCCCGCTGCTCATACTCTCGCCTTTTTCCCCCCCTTTCCTTTCATTTCTCAAAAACTAACTCCAGCCCAGGGAGTGTCACATCTTCCCGAGAATGTTACACAAGCCCATGGGAATTTTTCTTGGACCATGAACAGACCCTTATTTATTTGTCTCTTCTGCCTTTGTTCTTCATTTCCTCTTTCAAGACAGGCAAGACCTCGACACAGTGCTGCCTGGATCCCCCGCTGCCACTTCACTTTGTTATTATTTTCGGAAAGAAAGTGCTGATAGGCAGAGAGCTCTTCAATGCCTTGCCCCAAGGCAGGAATAAGTCAGCCCAGACTCCCACCTCTGAGGTGAACAAAGGGCATGAGCTCAGGGGCTCTGGCTTGCAGAGACAACCCTCTGCTTATGTTATCCTTCTGATTGCAGCATTGCAGCACCTTGGATTAAATATCCACGAATCAATTCTGCAGTCACAGCTCTATGCTGATAATAGGCATATGGTACCATGAAAAGGGGCAGTTTCCCAGAATGAAATCAAAAGCCTCCTAATGCACTTAACTCAGGGTCACATAAATCTCTCTTCTGCCTCCCACAGACAACTGGATCTTGTTTACAGGCATTGCACCAGGCCTGGGTCTCAACAATATGTTTACTACTTCTGCACAAACATTCCCTTTCACTAAGCAAAGCAGCACCCTGATCTCCAGATTAATCCAAGCAGAAAGAACTGAGAGCAGGTTTATGGGGAAAGAGGGAGAAAGTTTCTCTTCACCAGAGAAATCAAATGCCATCCTGGGCATCACATAGATTTGGGGATCACTTGCCTTCACATTCTTCCTTTAGGTTGCCTTATTTCTTGAGAAGAATGAGGAAGAATTTCATGTTTAGCCAGATGGTGCTGCCCATGACAAGAGGTAAAACCATTTGATGAAAAAGTGGTTTTTTTCAGACTGCTGAGACCAAGAATCAGGCCAGGGCAAGGTGAGACAGCACAGCTTGTCCAACGGATGTACAATGATTACCTGTTCACCTTTGCCCCAAATGGACACTGTGCAAATAAAAACAGGGAAGCTGAGCATTTCTGTTCAACTGTACAACAGACAGAGCAGCTTACTACCACAATCACTTGATTAGAGGCCAAGGTTCTTTCTTCTTCCCCTTTAGCTCTCTTTTTCCCCTTTCAGGTCTTCAGTAACACAAACATTTATATTGAACTGTGTTTCTGAGAAGTCAGCTGCCACAAACAGGTCAAAAAGGAAGCAAAGGAGAAAGAACTAATGTGTAAGCACATTATGAAAATCAGTTACAAACAAGAAGGATGTGCAGTGCAGGAGGGGAGCTGTGGTGAAGTTGAAGTCAACAGGACAAGCAGGGCAGAAGCAGAACAGCCCACCTGGGTGGTGCAGTGACCTGCCACAGTGAGAGACAAAGGGAATTAACCTCGTACATAGCTGGGCTACCCAGCTCAGCTTCATGATGTTCCACAGCTGCAAGAGCCTGTAACAAACTACCCCAGTCTGCCCCTGCCGTCAGATGGTTTCTCCTCAGGGTTTAATCACTGAGAAGTGATGGGAATTTCAGCTGCACGGTTTGCTACTCAACCACCTGATCTACCCAGTGCTCAGGTCCTGATGATCTTGTGTAAAGTCCAATGGACCATGTCAGGACAAATCTAAAAAACATGTTGGCAAGACAAGATGTGCCTTGAAAGAAGTAAAATGCTTTCAAGCATCTAAATATTTTAGAGAACAGTCCAGAAGACACCTGCCCCTGATCCACAAAACAACAGTGTAATTGAGTGAAGGACCAAATCCAAGCACCAGATTCATTGTCTCCACCTTGACTTGACACAGCCTCTTTACTGCAAAGACAAGGCTCTGAACTCAGGAACATCTCGCACAGTCCCAAGCCACAGATATGCTCCATAGTATAACATACCTGAGTGATGCAGAAACCAGAACTGCATTTTCAGGGCACTTCAGCTGCAAAGAGCCATATGCAAACTAACACGGGCAGAAAGGAAGCCCACAGCACTTCCTCATCACTAAGTGATAGACTCTGGATGCCTGACAAACTCCCCTTCCCTCCCCCCCAGTGCTCACGGGAAGTGAGAAGACTGTTCCAGAGCACAACTGCACTATAAATAATTCAAGAGACTGCTAAATTATGCAAAAGCAATCCCATCGTCCCCCCAGCCAAGCTGAATGCAGGTGTGGTCAACCCTTCCTCCAGAAGTTTCTGCTAGATAGGGATTCTGAGGCCACTGAGATTTTGTGCCAATAGCACATGTCTGAGAGCACATCGGCCACTTGCTCACAGCCAGGCCTGCACCGAGCAACAGCACGAGAGGAGGTATTTGGGGACACGGGGCTGTTGGGGAAACAGCAGCTCCTTTAACCCACCTCTTCTCTAGAGACCTCACATGGCCCCAGAAGCAAATGTAGAAAATTGTTATCTCCTTCAAGCAAGGCTGCTCAGTAGGACTTGACTCCATGGATCAGATTGGCTGGCAAAAGCTGCAGCTGGACAGCAATGGCACACTGAGGCAGGGAAGAAAGGATTGCTGGGGCAGGTGGGAAGGGGAAAAGGGAACAATAAAAACCCTGGAGTGGTAAAGAAGGAAGAGTTTTGCTAACACAAAAAACATACAAGGAAGCCTGAGCTGAAAGGAGAGAGAAACACTGTCGGTTCTGCTGCCCCAATCTTCTGCCTTCGGGAGATCCTGCTTCCCTGAATATCAGGGCTTCCAAAGTTTCCCTTGGAAATGGGGTCATTAAGCAAAAGAGTGCAGCTCATGCTGATCACTCCAGGGCACCGCTCTCCTCATTTACCCTGCCCTTTGCTCTGCCTCAGAACCAGCCCTTACGCTACAAGCTCCACAAAAACACAACTTCCTCACACACAGTGAGCACCATGCACACTCAGCCCCTACAGCCAAATCCTTCTTCCAAAACCCTACCTTTCCTAGTAGCTGCAGCCTCCAAGATCTGTCCATGCCCAACGTGCTCAGCCTGCACAGGCCTCCATCCTCCTCCTTTGCCCAGCTAGAGGTATCTGCATTAGATGAAGAACTGAAAGCACTACCATCAACCTTTCTTCAGCGTCGGCACAACCAGCTTAAAATCTCAGGGCTCTAGCTTACCTTCCCCTTCTTAAAGGGCTCAGCATCTAGGAGAGAGGCTCCTTTCATGACTGTTTGCCATGCTGTCTCCCTGGCTTTCTGTTCAGTTCTGTATCTGCACGCCAAGACAGGGGATACGTGCACTTAGATCACAGGTTTCACAGCTGCAAGCCGCTTTGCAGCGGGGCTGATTTGCATTTGTCTCTCAGGTGTGCTCCAAAACTGCTCACCGCAGCTTTGCCATCATGCAAGAGACATGCAGCAATATCCCAAGATAAAAATTACCCCAAAGCCTTGAAGACAGCATGGAGTTAATATCTGCCCACTAACCCTAGCCCAACCTGAACAGATTTACACACCACGGGGAAAATGACACAGAGAGAAAGGTAGCAGGGAGCTGGGATTATAGCTTAGACAGCAGATCAAGGAGACAGTATCTATGGTAAAAAGGGCTGCAGAACCCAAGCAGTGACTAGAAAGTTATTGACAACCTGGCTCAGTACCATCACCCAGGTGTCCTCCACAGGATTTCCAAGACAGTCAGCAGCCAAGCAAGCACAGGAAGCGTGGCACTTCGGATGCTGCTCTCCTGATAAGCCCCTGTGTCTGCCACTGGGCACAGCACAGCCATGCTCCATGCATCTGTTTCCCCGTGTGGGAAATGTCAGACTTTTCTACTCTGGGTAAGGGCTTACCTAATTAAAAGAAGCTTAATAGGTTGCTTCAAGGTCCTTGGAGAGAAATTCTGTCAAAATGCAAGACAAACATGATCCTCAGAAAGAGGAGAAGCCCCCTCTGCTTTTCTCCCTTCTGGTCAGCCACATCCACCTCTCCTCTTGCTTGCAATTTGCACATTATAGGCTGAAAAAGATTTCTGGCAATGCTCAGCGTGGTCATACCACGCTGATGTTTTGGAAAAAGCCTATTTAGACAGACCTCGGCACTCCCCTAGGTGGGGAAACAAGGAACCTTAGCTGAGGTCATCAAGCTGCCTATTCAGCTAGGGGGTTATCTTGGTACAAAAGGCCAAGGCCCCAACAGCGAGCAGCTCACATAACTTTTGCTGTCCTAAAGCAGTGAATAATCACTTCCAAAATCACATCTCTAGAACAAGCCCTTGCTGTTTGTAAGGCAGCCAGCTCCCTTCATCCTGCTTCTTCCCTCAGCCTGCTCAGTGCACCTATCAGCTCTACTGAGCAAGTTTCTGAGGACAAAAATGCAAGCACTCTGCTACAGGTGTTCAGAGGTCTGAAGAGCAGGAGGTACCTGCAGTACTTCAGGAAGAGCTTTGGGAAGTAAAGGGTCTGCATGCGAATGAACACAAAGAAGTCAGAAAAAGAAGGTAAAGGAATCATGTTTCTGCCTTCCTGAGATATGCAGCCAGAGTTTATTCCACAGGGATGCATGCATAGAGTGTTTTTGTAAATCCTATACCACTGCTCCAGCACAGAGCATTTCTCTTCATCTTCCCCTGAAGAAGGGAAGACTCACCAGCTCTGTGACAGCAACTCTGCCCTGGCCCCCGGCACAAGCAGCTGGTCCTGGCCCCCACCCAGCACTGTTGCTGTGGCACAGCCCAGCCCTTGCAAGGTGCTCACCTAATGCTATCACAAAGCACCCCAAACGCGACCCAAAACTGCCCACAATGCAGGCTTGGCCCCTCCATGCAGCTCTGTCAGGGCTCCTCAAGGCCAGCCTGCCTCTCTGACTCGACAGCACGATCCACGTGTGCACTGCAGATACGGCACTACCTTTCCAAGAACATCCAGGAAGACACTCCCCATGTCCCCCTAGATTGCACTGCCTCATGTGCTTACCCTCCCTAAGTTTCAGATCCCACTGTAATGTTTCATTGTAGTGTCCTGATGGCATTTTGTGCTACTGAAGTGCAGCCTGACCTTTTGTGCAGAACTGATGGGTGACAGTGGCAGAAAACATGCGGGCACAACTACCCACACTTTTCTGCTTCTGTAGTCAGGGCTGATAACATGGACCAGCCCTTTAAGGCACCTCCACTGACCTAAAGTCACAAAGACATCTCTTGTGCCAGTCAGTACGCCCTCCGCCTTCCTCTCTGCCAGAGTTACTGACAGCTGTACCAGTCTTCGTTAGCACCACCTCCTCCAGCTACATCCCACTGATTGGGTCACAGATTCCAACAATGTACAAAAGATTCATTTTAGAGCAACTAACCCCACCTAAAACCTAATCAGCCCTTAGGAATGAATGCTGGCCCAGCTTGCCCCATCTATCCATCACCAAACTCCCTCACTTCGTTCCTCCACCTTTACAATCCAGCACAGAGGCTGGGGGGGGTGTAGGGGTGTCAATTTATGATAGCAGGTGCACCTTAAAGATGCTGTTCTCAAGAGAGGAGGAAGCTCAGACACAGCAAGCTGAAAACTCAGTCACAAGACAGAGTTTATCTCTGCTTGCTGACAGGTCAAAGCAGAGAGGGCCAGAGAGAAACTTGCCTATCCTAAGGTGCCCTTCACGTACTGACCGTGCACAACAACATCTATGTGCACTGCACTGAACAATTGCCATACTCATGTCTGCTTACATGCTCCACATTTATTGCAGGCACAAACTCTGCAGAAGTGCCTGTGTTCCATGGCAAGTGCATCCAGCAGGACCCGTGAGCATTGCTACACGCACCCAGCAAACAGCCACCCACATTTGTCACACAAGCATCCCTCAAAGGCTTGCAGTAAGCATGTTACACCAATTTGGCAAGCCCCAGTGTCACACTGCACTTAGCCAGTTGTGCGTGGGAGAAGGAGGAGAAAGGTAAACACAAAGCACACGGGAAGCCCACAGGTACGCTCCTCATGCAAACACGCTGAGTGTGTCTGTGCCTGCCATGTGCCTGGCTGAGGTTCAACGGGCTCTGTGCTCACCGTGCAGCCCCAGCACGCCTCCAGACCAGCTATCCCTGTCTCATGTTGGGCACAAATGCTCCAGGTGAGTTCAGAGTTGTGAGCATCCACTGAAGCTAACACTCCTGCAAGTACACTATTTTTCCACCCACTATTTTTTTACCCCCTTGCTAAGGCAAGCCCTGCATACCACACAGGCAACTCTTTTTCCAGTCTTACTGCGTTTGCAGGGAAGGAGGCAAGCAGGCAGGCAACTCAGCCACCAAAACCACTCTGGAAACAAGAGTGTGGAAGGCACCTCCAATGGAGATAAGCCACAGCAGCACCTAGGACCAAAGGTATACCCTACAAAAAGCAGCAGCTGGGCCACCAAATTAGGAACTGGGCAAGAAAACACACCTGCAGCTAGCCAGAATCCCTTCCCTCTCCTAAGGATATAATTGCCATATCCAGGGCATTAATAAACAAGCCATGCAGGTGTAACTGAGTCCTCAAAGGGAGGAATGCTATACCCTGCAGTGGATTTCTTACCCCTACTGCAAAATCACCTGAGGCTGTAGAGGAACTATAAATCTTTGAGGGACTTTTATGACATGCAGTAGAAGAGCCACAGCTTCACTACTCTTCTGCAGTTTGCAATGGCTTTCATTCAGTGCTTGTTTTATAGTGCTGGAGACTCCCTCCCCAGCAATAGCTCAAAGGACTGCTCCCACTCTAGCTTGGAGGACATGCTTCTAGCACTACTACTGGGGCTGAAACACAGGTGCTAGGGCAGCGTTTAGGGTGGCTTTAGAAAGTGGAGGTTTGCTGGAGTGTAGGAACACCCACAGTCCTTCTTCTCCTCAGAAATGTCTATCCATTGCCTGAGGGTCAAGCAATGAATGGTAGATCCTGCTTGATTTCTGCCCTTCTCTGAGAAGCTGCCAGCAGCCAGGCTGCAGCAACAGGAACCTGCAAGTGCTTCCTAAATCACTGGTGCCAGCTGGACTTAAACACCACTGCTGCAGGTCGGACCCACAGAGCACAAGAGACACCCTTTGGGGAGGGAACCTGAAAAGTTCCTGCTGACTCATATCCTGCCAAGGTAAGGGACACAGGGGCAAGAGTAGGCAGGAATCTGAAATTCAGTTTGCACAGGCTTGGGGGTTCCTGGTGACTCAAATCATGTTTGTTAGCAGGGGTGCCACCGAGTGTTTTCACAGGCTCGAACTTCCCATTCAAGAACAGATTTGGAATTAACTGGAGGGTTGTTCTATAGGAGGAGAGGTACTCAGCACTCACATTATGTTCTTGAGACAGGGCAGGCATACTTTTGACCCAAGCTTTGCTCCAGGGTGCAAACAAGACATGCAAGACCCCAACATAATTTCTGGGAAATAGGCAGGGTTCCCATGCAACCCACTCACGGCTCGAGGAAACACAGCATGTGGAAATCCCCGAAGGAAAACCACGAACTGAGGCACTGAGAGAAGCCTCTCTCCATCCCGCGCCATGCTCCCTCCCTTACCGAGCTGTCTGAGGAAGTCTAGAGCTGCAGCAGATGCCGTGTTCCCCATCAACCTTGTCACGCTCGCCCAGGGAGCGAAACTCTCGCAAGGACTGATGTACACTAGCCTGTGTCACTCCGGTAGGGCACACAGCTATTCCAGCCCGCGAACAACCCGAGAGCCCTGCACGAGCGAGAACTTGGGTGCCCGCGTCCCTTTGCGGCCAGCCCCGAACAGGGGAACTGTAGCCATCTGACATGGAGACAAAGCAGGGCAGAGGGGACGTTTGACGATACACATTTATTTGTATGGATGTTTTCCCTCCCACGCACGCACTCCTGTTACTCCTTCTCGCTTGCTGCAGGCTTGGCACGCATCCCCTGCCCGTGCCCTCCTCGCAAGCCGAGCCCGGGCAGCAGATGGGCCTTCGCTGCAGTGCTCCGGCCGGAGGGAGGGTGCCTCCATCCCCGACGAGCCCTCCGCTGCGGGCAGGGGGCTGGCAGCATCACCTCCCTCCTCCCCACAGCCGATGCTCCCTAGCAGGGGATGCCGGGATTATGGGGGGGGGGCGTGGGGAGGAGGGGGAGAGAGAATAAAAAAATAGCACTAATATAAATAAATAAGGAGTGCGAAGGTGGGGGCTCAGTGGGGGAAGCCTCTCCGGCTGCGCTCGCAGGAGATGACGCCGCACCCCCATGCCGAGGCACAACTTGCAGGTGGCGG